>JARHVA010003502.1:307500-622500 GCA_037957365.1 Torreya grandis | reverse complement strand
TGCTCAGTTTTTAGCTGACCCTTTTTATTGATGATGTCCTAATGTAGGTGGAAAAATTCCAATGTTGTGGTCAGTGAGATAATTTAGTACTATTTTTAGATATGATTATATATTAAAATTGAATTGTTTTATTGCATTAGTTTTCTATCCAAAGTTTTTTAAAGAAATTTCTTGATAATCCAAAGTGGATATAGTTGTAGGTCTTGTTTGTATTAGTAATCATTTAATTCTTATAGTGGTAGCTTTAGAATGAAATTATATTAATTATAAATAAATTTACATTAATATTTTTGTACTGAAAATATCCTAATTTGAACAAGAGGAAATTTGATAATAATGAGGATGTATTAAATGATTTAAGACTGTTAAAATACTTATAGTGAATGTTACATTAGTAACTAATCAGGTTAACTCTATTTACACTTAGATAAATCATGTGACAATTATTAAATTTTTTCATAATGTAATCTCTTATAAATTTGGTTATGCTTGTGAAGAGTTGTAAAAAAAAATCAAAGGGTCTTGGATTTAATAGAAGGAGATATGAGGTTGTTAGAGAGAGTGTGTTTACATTTATTAGCTCATGATTAATGTTTGATTCTTGGAATGCCACTAATAGGTTAATCATAGAAGGATAATTTAACTCTTTGTAAACTATTTATCAAGAAGTGATTAATCTACTTTTCTCTAATTTGATAATTAAATGATCATTAAGAAGTTAATTTTCACCACCCACAATCCAAGTAGAAGATGAAAGTACTTTATTACTCTTTATGAATTAATAAACTAAATAGTTAACAATTGAACTCTTCTATATGAAGTAATGAAGATTTATGTGTTATAATCTCCATACCAATGAGGGTATCTTTGAAAAGTAACTAAAGGGTAAAATTGGTAAATTCTAGAGTCAAAAACAACAAAAGAAAATAATTGACCATAGATGAGTTATGATGTACTTAAGCGAATGAGTTACTAAGTGAAATAAAAGTGTATATATGATATATGTTATCTTTAATTATTTTATTTATAATAAATCAAATATAGAGTATGTTTGACTCCATAACATAATAAAGAATAGTTAATAATGATATAAACAAGTACTCTTCTTAGGATAATATTAGGTAAGAATTAAATATAATTAATATAATATAAATGTTATAATTGTAAAAGTAAGCTATTAGCAATATGTAATGTTTCAAATAATTAGTAATATTTAAATATGCTTTTAGATTTTTATAGACATAAAATATTGTATTAAAATTTAATGTAATATGAAGTAAACATGCATACTAAGGAATAAGAGAATAATATTCATAAAAATATATATGTAGAACAATGATTATAGAGAAAATAATCTAGGTTTTTATTAAAAAAATCTAAAATTTTGGCATGAAAATTTTGGGCATTAAAAATATAACCTTGGATAAAAATGGGTTAGTGGGAACACAGTGTCAATCTGACCCATAATGACCCCACTATAAAAGGGCATTGCCTAGATATCCAATAGTATATAAGAGGGACTCAAAATCATGTAGTTCTCCCCTACGTGTTGGCTTGTGTATAAATCATGGAATGTGTGTAAATCAAGAACAATAGAGATCTATCTTGTAAGTTGGAAAATATGACCTTATGACTTCTCCTTTAGTACTTTAGACTTATAATTGGTTGTTATTTTGATTGATATCAGGATAGGGTATAATAAGAAAGATTCTGGTAACTTGAGTCCTTCTTGAGTACTTCTTGGGTTCTATTTTGGTATGATTTATAGGTGATGATATTTATAACAATCCTATTAAAAGATAACTCACATTAAATCACTTAGGTTGACCATTTTATATGTTTCATTTTAAAATTAGATGACTTTAGGTCACTATGTACTTCCATCAAGTCAGGATAGTGATGTCGATGTTATTATCCATCCTAGATGTTATTGTCTAGGGAGAACGAGAGTAGGCACATGATTAGAAATTATATTGTATTATATAAGTAAATTTTAATCATTTTAAGAAAGATGGTATTTTTATGTCATTAATATAAGTATGGTCAGACTGAGAGATAGGCCAAGGGACATAAAATAGAGTAGATGCAAGGTTTGTAGAAGTAAGTTATGTGTATAATTAAGAGGAAAAACTAAGTTATAAGTATTCAAAATGTATAATACATATGTGATACATAATCACAAAATCTCATCTAAATTTCCCATCCCTTTAATATAGTAATGAAATTTCTAGTTTAAAGGAAATGAATAAGTACCTGGGTATGTATGCACACCTTGTCTTTTATTGAGTTAAATTTGAGTGATTTATTGAAGTTAGATTTGAGTGATTTGATAGTGAATGACCAATAAATAATAGAATGTTAATGTGTATAATCAATTCATATAATATGGGGCAAAATTACTTAAAATAAATTGAAAATGAAAGAGCAAGGTTTAGTAATACACATGTGTGTTGATGTAATTGCCTTGCCTATTGACAAGTTATTTTTTGAAAATATGTATTATATAAGGCTATAAAATTTATATTAGAATAAATATAGATAAATATTTAATTTTCATATATCTAAGGAGATATAGAGAGGGGATGGAAGGAACATGCCCCCAATGTGGAGAAAAAGTGACTTTCTACATAGTACCTGAGATTAGCTCAATAGTGCAATCCAATGATAATTATAACCTAATGAGTTTGTATGATCAATTTCAAACCAAAAATATTGAGTTATTTAATCACACTAACCATACCCAAATGTGAACCAACTACTACATTATATTAGCTCGATAAAGTCCATAAAATTTTATGAGGTATCAATATGTGCAATAATGTGTTAACCTTTTAGGACTTAGTAAATGTTAATCCTATATTGTTAAAGAGATGGGTATATTAAATTTGGGTATAAATATGAAATAAATACATCCACTAATTTGTTAAATAATTGACCTAATTTGACCCTTCTAAAAAGAGTAATAAATAATGTAAATGAGAACTTAGCTAGAAAATGACTGAGATGGATGATCTAGATGATAGAAACTAAGGTATAGGTTGGTATGAGTGTCATAAATAGAATCCAAGTGTTAAAAAATCTCCTAGATAATATCACACTAATTATATAATAGTTTCATGTGGAACTAGTGTCCCTATTTTAGCAATAGTGTCCTTTGTGTAGGACTATCCCAAGCTTTTAGGTGTACCTATTTTAGATTTATAAGTTTTATTCCTATGTGTATGAGCTATAAAACACTATAGATGACCTATTTTGATTGATTTTATGAGAAAAGCTTAATCCTCTATGTTTTTATGTCATATATTTCATGCAAAAAAAATATTTTGTTTGTTGGTGGGATATGTTGGACATCCTCAATACCTCATTATGATGAGAGTTACCTACATACTAATACTTTGAAGATGGATCAAGTATAATTTAGTTCTCCCTACCTAGGTGCTGTTGAAAGTGAAAATGAAGCTACTATAATAGTTAAATTAAGTGTTTTGAATTTGATTA
Organism: Torreya grandis; assembly: GCA_037957365.1. Taxonomy (NCBI): domain Eukaryota; kingdom Viridiplantae; phylum Streptophyta; class Pinopsida; order Cupressales; family Taxaceae; genus Torreya; species Torreya grandis. The sequence continues at coordinate 619,002 of JARHVA010003502.1, read as the reverse complement.
AGATTATAAATTTGAGTAATATGAGCTTAGGAATGTTGTACATGGTAGTGTGCAAAAGTAGGGTAGAATAGGGATTTATAACCTTAATTATGCATAACTTGTTCTGAGTTTTCATATGTAATTTGCATCTAATTTCCATCTAGTGGTTAGAGGTCTAAAAGTCATGTATTTAAATTGTTTTGGTGCTTATGCTATTTCTAAAAGAGGTCTAGGTTGATCCTAGGAGGCATAAGATTTGAAAAGATGTATACTTGTGGTAAAAGGAGGGAAAGGATAGTAGCACCAATATTGGAACACTAGTGCCATGTGGTGCTACTATCCCTATTATGGTGTTAGTGTCAAAATGAAAAAACCTAAGGTAAAAAGGGTCAAGATGTAATAATGAAGGTATGGGACTGATTTAGGGATGACTAGGGACCCTTGTGGCTCACACAAAGATTTGATAAGTGTGAAATAGGCCCTAGGATAGGTCTAGAGCTAAGTTAAGGATTGGTGGTCTCAAGTAGCACTCTTAAAACTCAAGTGTCACTTTTAGGTGATTACATTCCCCTATTTTATTCTATAAATGTAACAAAATGAAATGACTAGGATAAAAGAAAAAGAAGTGTACCTAGACTTACCTAAGAGGTGAATCTCATGAGTCTAGATTTTAATATATAAATCATGCTCAATTGCATGTCATACAAGTGAAATTTTCATAGATTATTCCTTACTTAAGAGATGTAAAAAAAAAATACAAAACTAATTAAAACTAAGTAAAAATTGAGTAAATGGATAAGAGAGAGGAAAGGAATGAATACACCTAATTGGGTACATGAACCAATGCATGAATCTGGTGATAACCTATGTGTGTGCATGGATACAATGATCAATCAATGAATAACTTGGACTAAGTTGATAGCTTGCTTAATCCTCATGTGTGGGTGGATCAAGAACTCAATCCACTTTTGACTTAAATCATTATTCACCCCTACTTGGTGGATTATGACATATGAATAACTTGGATTAGATTATTATTGTGTCCAACCCTCTCATATAGGTGGCTCAAGAACTCAAGTAGACTATGAATCCATCTTTGGCTACCCATGTGTAGTATATACATCTAAAACTAAAATTATGTGATGTAACTGGAAATGTGTAACTAGAGATATCTAACTGGAAATGTCAACTTTGTAGCCACTCAAGTATGTGAGGTAATTTCAAACCACTCAGGAATGCCAACCACTATAGATGAAGTAAAGAATGAAATTGGTATGTAACCTATAATGTGATATCTAATGTATATATCATAGAGAATGGCATGTAATATTACATTCCATTTGATCAATTGGTATGTAAGTGAGCATATAGAAACAATTTTCAATGCACATGCCCCGAAAATTTATATTTGAGCATATGAATTATAGATTAAGCTGTAATAATTTGTATATGAGTATCTAAACTATAAATAGGAGTGATCATCAAATAAATTATGCTCCTAATTTGATGAAATTGGTATGAATTTGAGCTAAATTGGTATGAATCCAAGCTAAACTAAGCAAAATTGGTAAATCTATGATTGAACCTATGAAAACTTGGACTATATCTACTATAATTTTATAGCCAATTTAGATTTTTCTAAATCTGAAGCAATTAGATAGTAGTGCCATATCTTGAATAGTAGTGCCATGTGTCAGTAGTGTCTTAATTTTGGGTGTTAATGTCTATCTATTTTAATTTCTATGTAACTATATTGATCTTTGTGTCAATATTTTCAACCATTTACTTGAGTCTCAATTTTGTAATCTAAGCTTGTGTACTAAAAAAATACTGTGAGTGCATTATAGGAGCCTAATCTATGTGAAAAAACCCTATGAATGACCCTTATTTTGAGGGGAGTTTTTGAAATTGTGAAAGAATTGTCCTCAAAATAGAAATCTTTGTAAGATGTGTGTTAGTCAGATCATATATGATATCTACATAATAACCCAATATAATGTGCATACATAAAATCAAAATGTAAGATAATCTAAGTCTAAGTTTGTAATGTGTGATGTATGTTATGTCTAACATTTACAAGGATGTTAAGATAGATATAAAAATATATGTAATAATAAATCTAAGTAATAACTAAGTAGTTATCTTGGATGGGGCATGATGTCCATCATGGCACCCAATTAAGAAGGGGAGATGCATGAGGTCCCTCATAGAATCTAAAAATGGAGTGTGTTAAAAGAAAGAGACAAGTTTCATGCCCATGATGCATGTAAGAAAGCATACATATAACAAACATGAGTCACATAAAGTAGGCCAAAGGGCCATAATATATGGGACATGGGCACATGTCACTAAATCTAAAGAAGAAATACATGTAAGGACATGTTCCAATGTACACATATGAAAATAGAAAACAAGTTGTCTTAGAGCCACATAGAAGTACATGTTTAAATGTCTGCATACACAATTAGGAAGGCACACACAAAGACATGGGCACATCTCCAAAACATACATACTCTGAAGAGAAGTGACATAAAGACAAAGAGAAATGGAATATTCAAATGCCCTCAAATAGAAGAAACATAGAGATATAATCAATTCAAAACTAGGACAACTAGAAATGAAATTATGCATGAATGTGTAATAAAAATTTGTGTAAGAACCAAGATGTACATATAATGAGTCTAAATTAGTAATATCCAACAAAAATTTGATTAATTAAAGAAAGATTAATATCAAGATATAAAAATGTGAAATATTTGATGTAAAGTATATAAATATGGAACTTGGTAATTAAAATTATGTATATGGTGCCCCCAAATGGGTGAATGTGTCAAATGGAGAACCCATGTATTAGTGCATATGCCCCTAGTGGGTAGATAATAAAAATTATATATCAGTGTAGTGGACTAGAGCCTTGTAGTAATATGCAAGAACTCAACAAGAATAAGTGAAACATGTATATATGATAAAACCAACTATACTAAAATAGCTAGCATATGTAGTGTCTAAAAAATATAAGAAGTCTAAACATGGAAATTGATATAATCTATAATTTTGTATTTTTTTTATATTTTATGGATTTAAGTTATGTACATGTAACATGAGAATGAAACTATATATAATGAGTAAGAGATAAGGAAAATATGTAAAATAAGGGAGGAACAATATTAACCAATGAGTCTCATTAGAGACTCACTATCAATGTGGACTATATAAAATAAAGGAATAATGATCATGTGTGTTATATAAAAATGTAATTATGGTTCCAAAACCTATTCTACTAAGTCATATATAGTTGAAACTACCTGTGAAGTGGTGCTAGAAATATGTGTTGAGATATTGGTTGGCAGTGATGTGTTATCATTAATGTCAAGTGGCATTGGTGATGACAAAGTGGTATGAGAGTGCTTTTGGTTTAACTTGCATGACCTTAGTATTCAGTTCAGTCTTGGTTGCTAGTGGGAGAATTTGGTTTTATGGAGGCATGAGTGGATAACATGAAGCTTACAAAGAGATAATTTTACATTTTCTTGGTATGATCCTAGTAGGATAAGTATTCTCATATGGTCTTCATGTGGAGTGTAAATCATCCTATGCTTTGTGTGTTTGACTTTGCTAGGTTGCATGATAAGATAAGAGGTATATGCATTATGTATTCTTGGTTATTGGATCTATTACTTGACATGAGTCGATTGAATATATCTAAGGTGTTATGAGCTTAGCGGATAGTTTTCCATGTATCTTCAAGAGGCAAGTTGGTAGGGTGGTTCTAGGCCTATTAGATAAGGTGGGCTAATGAGGTCCTTATGAGAATTCATGAAGATATTTTATCTATTAGAGATCATGTAATCATTTTTTGTGGTATGACATGGTTGGTCAAAGGTGTTGACCAATTTTTATGCCCTAAAGAGGAAGAGAAATAAAGTTAGTACATTAGGATGAATTTTGTGCATGCAAAATAGAGGTTTCCTAGGTTGAAAAGAAGTTTGTGATACTAATTGTCATGTGTATAATTTTCATGGGGATATGATACTTTTGAAAGAGGTGGCACATGTACCTAAGAATCCTTTCTAAGTATTTTTTGGTGGATTGAGGGACAGAGCTTTATGAACATTTGTTAAGAATGTAAATTGGTCAAAACTCTTTATAAACCCTCATAGCAGAGAAATTAGAAATAAATTGCTATAAAGGACCCATAATAGATTGGTTGAAAATTTTTGACTATTTTAAGGTATAGAGGACTCCTCTAGGCATCCCAAGGTGGTAGTGGTGTGTCAGGGTAGTAAGCAGAAGGTACAAAAATATGTTTATTTATGAAGATTTTAGTGTTACAGGTAGGGTTGACTGAGTCAATGCATGAGAGTTATTAGATATTAAAATAAAACACTTGTTATTAAGTTATATGGAGTCATTTGTGCAAGTTATGTGATTTTTTTAGTTATCTAAGTTAATAAATTTTCCCTATTGCTAATCTGCCAGATAGTGAAAATAGTGACAAAGAGCTAATATGAGTGAGAATCCATTTAGGGATGGTGTGTAGGTGAGTAGGGATGAATCCAATGGTTTGGGGTATTTTTTTTATACCTATTAATTATTTTTACTTGATTGGTATGTGATTTTTATGACCATAAAATTTAAATAAGGTGCCTTTAAGATGACTTGTCTAAGTAATGAGGAAAGTAAAGAAGTATGTCTCATAGAATGATCTATATGTTTCTTATATGAAATTATACCTCTATATGTTTATGAGTGTAAATTTTATAAGGTTGTTTTAGGATCACATGAATTCATTTGAATATCAATAAAGTGTCTTCAAAAGTGTTAAATGTCATGTTCATCATGACTAGTTTTTGGAGCTTGTAGGCAATTTGAAGTGGCCTATTTGGATAGGCTAGTTTCAATTGTTCTAAGTATATTTTGAGGTAAGTGAGAGGTTGGTGATATTATATGAGTGTAATATATTCAATAAATGTATTTTTTATTCATATGTTGTCTCTATTTTGGTTTGAGAAATCAAATACCTTTGACTAAGTTTCTAATGTGCTTGACTAGTTTGAGTAAATAGTTTGTGTGAGCTGGTTTAGACTTGTGTGAGCTATGTGAAGATGAAAAATGGATTTGGAGGTGTTTTTTACGTCATTTAGGAGATATTCATTTTTTTATATGGTTTTTTGAGTAAATATTTTTTATGATTTAGTTTTATATGACTATGCTTTCTGGGTTTCTAGGCCTATTAGCGAGTAGTCTGAAAGGCTTGGTTCAAGGTATGAATTAGAGTTACAAATGTTTTAGACATATGTATGAGTGATAAATGATCTATTTGATGTATTTTTTATGTTTTTTAAGCATTGGTTATGGATATTATTCATGTATATGGTCATATGTGGTGAATGGCCTATAAGGGCTAATGCGTTAAATCTAATTGAGATCTAAAGGATGATTGAGCTTGTTTTGAAGTATGGATGACCTATGGAGTGTTTTATTTGGATATATGACATGTATGATGATATTTTATAAGGGTAATAAAATTATGTGAGGTATATTTTCTGACCAAGATGGGTTAGATGATGGAGTGATATATATACAAGGTCAAATTAGCCTATTTGTGTAGGTATGAGAGTAAAGGCTATTGAAAAAAAGGGAAGAGCTTAGTCAAGGATCAGATATGGGTCACTGAGTACCATAAGAGTTTGAAGAGGATCATTAATTTTTGACTAAGAATCTTCATAATATAAAAATTCATTAGACCTAATAGTCTTAAGGGTGACTTGGTTGAGTGAATGAGGTAGGTGTGCCTGCCTTGAGAAGAGAAAAAGTCTTGCAAGTGTTAGATAAAGAGAAGGTCATCATCAAGAATAGAATACATTATATCAATGGTATACATTATATTATAGGCGTTTTAGTTGGTGATTAATCACCTAGGTGGTTGTAACCTCCTTTCTAGTTGGATCTAGGTAAAGGTCTAATTGGAACTGGACTAAATTGAGGGGTGGATGCTCCTTGATCATTTGGTAGGCTAGTCTAAAGTCTATTGTTTGATTCATATTTATATGATATTATTCCATTTTTATTTTAGGATTTAGAGTGGTTTTATCCCCTTATAGGGTTTCCCACATAAATGATGTGTTCATATGATGTATGCTCTTATTCATGTTTTGATGTATAAGCTTTCATGTATGATGAAAGGGTTTTGGAATTGAATGTGAATTGTTTTCTACTAATTCACCCCAAATATTATTATATAATTATAATAATTGGTATTAAAATAGGCCTTTCTTGAGGCTTAATCATCTTGGAAGGTGATCTTGTGAGTATCTTGGTTGATGGTGTCTACCTAGTCAGCTTGTTGGCAATGTTGATAGAGTTATTGATGATCAATATGGTAGCCTTGTTGATATCATGGTTAGTCATGTTTTATAAATTATTAATTCAAGGTTTTATGATATTTTATAGTTTATTTTATAAGAAGATGGATGCCAAGAGTTGGATTGTTCTTCAAGGTGAGTTGTTTGTTGTTACAGATGGTTCTTCAAGCATGATAATTTGTCAAAGAAGGAATATGGAAAAGAATAAATACTATAATAAAGCCAAATCCAAGATAAAACCTGATTTTTATGGTAGGTATTATTGAATATGATCTCTTGGTCAAAAAGCATGATAGGTACAAATATGTACACGTGTCTTGAAAGGCATAGGTATACAATTAAAGGAGAAACATAGCCTAATGGTGCCTTATTAGTATATACAAGTAATTTTAAGATTTTATAGTGAGTATCCTATTTATTTTGTGTCAAGGTGACCTCATAGGTCATATAGGATTATGATGGCATCATGAAGATAGTTTGAGTAATTTAAGGTTGATATTAGTTCTGAGTTTTCATAACAGGGTCTTAAATATGAAGGTGAGATTGGTCTTTTGATATCAAAATTTAAAGAGATAGCTAAAGAGATGAAGGATACTGATTTTAGGATTGGATTTAAATACCAATTTTCTTCAAGATGATAATTGGTGTTCATGAATTTTCATTAAGGTTTAAGTGTTCTGTAGATGACAAATTCTAAGTTTCTTATCAAATCTAGACAGTGCTTGTTGAAGTTTATTCCTTGAGTATATATGAAGAATATTCAAGAATATTTATATGGTATAAGAGGTATTTTTTCCATAATTTAAGAATAATTAAGGATTTCACAACATTTTGAATATGAGTATGTCTTGTAACATCACAAGATTCTTATATTTTTGAAAAGGAGTCTACAAATATATTCATGAAGGATGTGTTTTGATTTTTAGTAGTCTCTTGGTGTTTTTATGACCTAATAAGGCCTTAAAAATAAAATTTAAATATATATTGTGTGATCCAAATATTCATACAAAAGTTGAAGACTATGACATGCAAAGTTAGCTTGTTTTCTTTGATCATGACATTGAGTTGCTCCATTAGAAGCAGTTGATCTATGATTTGAATGTTAATGGCTTGTGTTGTTTGAAGAATGCCTAAAAATATTTTTTCCATGTTGTTAAGATGTTAAATCCTACTTTATAATTTTAATTGTTCCTATAGGTCAGTGAAGAGAAAGAATCAAGGATGATCGTTCAAGAGGTATGTTCAGGTTTCCTAGTCCTAAAGTACATTTTTTAAAAATCATTTTTGGATGCTTGGTATGGGTGTTGATTTGAAGGAGAAGGAATAATATGATTGTATGGGAGAATTAATAATATTAACATGAGTCATTCATAGGTGGTTTTAGTTCTTGATGAGCATAGATGTGAGTTTTGTGGTCAAAATTTAGAGTTGACCAATTTAGTAGTGATGACTACCTATATTGTGTATAATGTGATTTTTGATGTTTTATTAAGGATAAAAGGATATAAATAGATGATTAAAGTTTATTTTGACATTTAAAAGTATAATATAAGTATTTGAGATGTTTATGAGTTTTCTATATGTGATTTTGACCATTTGGTCAAGGTGTTTGTTGTAAGTAATGAGCCTATGTACTTAATTTTCTTGGTTTCAAGGGTCATATGATGAATGTAGATGTATAATAAAGTTTTATATGATCAATAAGGTTTTAAAATGTGTTTTATAAATTCTCCAAGTGATTACATAGGTTGTTGAATCCTTTTGTGCCAGATGGAGCATTTTGATTGGTCATTGGCTTCTCTTCTCATGAGCATGCATTTGGTGGCTTAAAGGAAGTCATGGTTCCCCATGGAATGGGAGATTTAAATTTGGTATATAAGTGTGGATATATGGTCTCAAATTATGGTATCCATCTTAGGATTTTGTGTTGATTGGAGGTTAACCTTTGACCAAGGTTTACTTTGAAGGCTTAGTCATTTAGACATGATTGAAAAAATAGCCTATCTTCAGATTTGGAGGATCAAATATTAAAATAAACTAAATGGGCTGAATGGGTAGCTGAAAAAAGTTTTTAAATGGTTTAGAAGTAAGTATAATTCATTTTATTCAAGTTTTTTATCATTAGGAGGCCTAATTGGCTTATAGGCTAAAGAAGCAAGTATGCTGAGATGAATGAGTTGAAGGATTATTTTTGGTATGCCTAAGGTGGAATGATATTGGTATTAAAATATGGAGTTTCATGGTTTAGATTTATTAGGATATAAATTAATGAAGTCTATAGTGGCTAAATAGGGTTACAAGGGGTTTATGTAGGCCTAGTGGAGAAATTAAGCAATTTTGTGATATATTTCCAAAGAAGGTTAGAATTTTTTATTCTAGTTGAGAAAATTGGTATATTATAAGTATTTTTTAGGTATGGTGGTGTTCTTGAAGTGCCTTTGGTGATTTTTATAGTGCCTTGAGTGTAAAGGTATGAGATCTTTCATAGTGTTATAGTGCTCATATTGTTATTTGAAGTAATGGTAGCTATTCTTGGAGGTCTTATAGGTGTGCATGGATTGTATAGAATAAGAAAGAGAATTTAAAGTGGATTAGGGTCTTAGGGGGAGATATTTTAATATGTAATTAGTGATATGTCCAAGGATCTAAGTAGTTTGGGAGAAGGACTGAGTTCTAGCTATTCAGTTTTACTTGAGAAGATTCAATTATATAATCAAATTTTTTGAAGGAAGGGAGTGTGCTTCAGTTTTGTCTAGGTCTCTTGGAGAATTATAGGTTTGATTTTAGTGTTTATAAAAGTTGGATTTGAGTTATTTATTTCTCAAGTGGTAGTGGTCTGAGGGGGAGCTAGTGTGCTTTCCTAGGTAGTCAGGTTCAAGGATCTTATAGGTTTTTTAGAGCTATGACCTGAGTTGGTTCTTGAAGGGAACTTGGTCTAAGGGGGAGAGTTATGGTTTCTTTGTGATTTTATTCTAACATTTGGTATGCTTTGAGTTTAAAAGGATAATAAATTAAGGTATGTACTTTTAGTTCAGTTCTTGATGATTTCTTGATTAAAGAGGAGAAGAGCTTATTGTTGATAGATGAGTCCACTTTATCATTTTAGCAAAGGGGGAGAGAGAAAAGGAGTGTTTTCATCAATGATAAATGGGGATATTATTGTGATATTGGTGTTAATGATGTTCTTTCATTTATTTCAAGTGGCATTGGGGATGACAAAGTGGTATGAGAGTGTTCTTGGTTTAACATGCATGATCTTAGTGCTCAGTGTAGTCTTGGTTGCTAGTGGGAGCAGTGGGAGTAGTTGGTTCTATGGAGGAATGAGTGGATAAAATTGATATTTGAGAGATAAAATTTTACATGTTCTTGGTATGATCCTAGCAAGAGAAGTTTGTTCATATGGTCTTCATGTGGAGTGCAGGTCATCTTATGCTTTGTGGGCTTAACTTTTCTAGGTTTTTTGATAAGGTAAGAGGTATATGAATTTTTTATTATTGGTTATTGGTAATATTAATTTAAATTATTGGATTGAATATATCTCAGGTGATATGAGCTTAGTTTATAAGTTTCCAAGTATCTTCAAGAGGCAAGTCGGTCTGGTGGTTCTAGGCCTATTAGGCAAGGTGGGCTAATGAGGTCCTTATGAGTAGTCATGAAAATATTTTAGTTATTATAGATCAAGTAAGCATGGTTTGTGGTATTAAATTATTTTTAAAAGGTTTTTACCAAGTTTCATGCCTTGAGGAGGAAGAGAAAGAAAGTTAGTATGTTGGGATGAATTTTGTGCATGCAAAATAGAGGTTTCCTAGGTCGAAAAGAAGTTTGTGATACTCATTGGAACATGTATACTTTTCACGAGGATATGATACTTTTTGGAGAGGTTTAAAATTTGCCTAATAATAATTTCCAAGTATTTTTTGGTGGATTGAGGGATAGATCTTTATGAACATTTGTTAAGAATGTAAACTGGTCAAAACCCTTTATAAACCCTCATAATAGAGAAATTGGAAAGAAATTGATATAAAGGACATAGAATGGATTTTTTTACCAAGTTTTAATATTTTAAGCTATATAGGAATCATCTAGGCATCCCAAGGTGGTAGTGGTGTGTTAGGGAAATAAGCAAAAATTACATAAATTTGCTTGTTTCTAAAGATTTTAGTGCTACAGGTAGGGTTGTTTGAGTCAACATATGAAAGTTGTTGGATCTTGAAGGTAAATAATTATTATTGAGGTATATGTTGTAAATTTATAAATTTATGTGATTTGTGTCAATTATCTAATTCAATAAAGTTTCCTTATCACAATCTAGTAGATAGTGAAACCAGTGACAAAAAGCTAGTATGAGTGAGAATCCATTTAGGGATGGTGTGCAAGTGAGTAGGGATGAATCCAATGGTTTGGGGTAATTTTTTAAGACCTATTAATTATTTTACCTTTATTTATTTTTATTTTTTTTATGAACATACATAGGCAAGAAGGTGCCTTTAAGATGACTTGTCTAAGTAATGAGGATAGTAAAGAAGTATGTCTCATAGAATGATCTATATGTTTCATTTATGACATTAGACCTCTATATGTTTTTGATAAGATATGTTATAAGGTTATTTTAGGATCACATGAATTCATTTTAAGATCAATAAAGTGCCTTCACAAGTGTTATATGTCATGTTCATCATGACCAATTTTTGGAGCTTGTAGGTAGTCTGAAGTGGCCTATTTGGAGAGTAGAGTTTGATGTGATTGAGAGGTTGGTGATATTATATGAGTGTCATAGATTTATTAAATGGATTTTTTCTTCATATTTTTTCTCTATTTTGGTTGGAGAAGTCAAATATCTTTGACTAAGTTTCTTGTGTGCTTGACCAGTTTGAGTAAATAGTTTGTGTGAGTTAGTTTGGACCTGTGTGAGCTATGTGAATATGAAAAATGGATTTAAAGGTGTTTATTAATTCATGTAGGATCTATCCATTTTTTTTATAAGATTTTTTTGTGATGAAATATTTGGTATACTTCATTTCTATATGACTATGTTTTTTGGGTTTCTAGGCCTATTAGGGAGTAGTCTAAATGGCTTGGTTCAAGGTATGAATTGGAGTTAAAAATGTTGTAGAACAATTTGGGAGTGAGAAATGATATATTGGAGGTATTTTTTATGTTTTTAAATCATTTTTGAGGTCTATTATTCATGAAAATGGTCATATGTGGTGAATGACCTATAAGGGCTAATGCATTAGGCCTAATTGAGATCTAAAGGAGGCTTGAGCTTGTTTTGAGGTATGGATGACCTATGGAGTGTTTGAGATGGGTTGATGACATGTAATAGGATATTTTATAATTTTAATATAATTATTCAAAGTATCTTGGATGACCAAGATGGGTTAGATGATGGAGTGATATATATACAAGGTCAAATTAGCTTATTTGTGTAGGTGTGAGAGTAGAGGTAATTCAAGCAAAGGGAAGAGCTCAGTGAAGGAGAAGATATGGGTCATTTAGGACCATCAAAGGGTGAAGAGGGTAAGTCATGTTTTAATAATCATGTTCATGAGCTAACAATTCATTAGACCTAACAGTCTAAAGGGTGACTTAGTTGAATGAATGAGGTAGGTGTGCATACCTTAAGAAGAGAAGCAGTCTTGCAAGTGTTAGAGAAAGATAAGTTCATCATAAAGTGTATAATACATCAAATAAATGGTGTAAATTAGAGTAGAGGTGGTTGAGTGGGTTCTTAATCACCTATGGGGTTATAGCCTCCTTGTTAGTTAGATATAGCTAAAGGTCTAGTTAGAGCTAGATTAAATTGAGGGGTGGATTATCCTTGATTAGTTGGTGCTGGTCTAAAGTCTCTTGTTTTTTTATCTTTATAGGATAGTAGTCCATTGTTTTTTTATGATTTATATTGGGTTTTCTCCCCCTATATGGTTTCCCACATAAATGATGTGTTCATATGATGTATGTTCTTGTTCATGTTTTGATGTATAAGCTTTCATGTTCATGTATGATCAAAGGGTTTTGGAATTGAATGTGCATTATTGTCTACTGATTCACCCAAAGCTAATTCCAAAAATATGTTAAAATAACTATGGTGTCTTGTGAACTTTAGGAGTCTTAGGTACCCATTTGAAAGAGGATATTTTAGCTATAATAGTTTCCCTATGTTGAGAACCCTAAGAACTCAATAAGGCTGCTCTCATAATAAAATTAGTAGAGGGAGGCACTCTAAAATATACAACATATCTCTAATGTAGGTTTATATATAATAATGGTCTCTATGGGAGAGTGTATATGTGGTAATAATATAAGAGTATAACTTTCTTTCACCAGTGGCTCTACTAAACTATGTCTATTGTGCTTGGAGCTATAACTAGTAATTTTTTTTGTAACTAGTAACTATGTTATAATTGGTAACTATGGTGTAACTACCTATTATATAGGTAGATGATACTCATATAAAATACCCTTAACTATTTTCACCTAATTTGAATGTATATATTTAAGGCATATGTGAATTATGGATGGGATGGCTCATAATTATTATATCCATGACCTACCCAATAACATGTCAAATATGCCTGTGCTAGGAACTACTAAGAATTTAGTGGCCACATGTGTTTTTATAACTTGTAGTGAAAGTAAAATCTCTCTAATAAATATTTTAACATGTCTATTGAAACCATGGATAATTGTGTCTATAGAAGATATATCTTACTCTGAATATCCAAAATGTTGTATAAGTGTGATAGTGCACATGTTAATACATGACCCATTATTAAATGATGATCTATGTAGGCTCATACAAAGAGTGCATATAAATCTAAATCATCATAAAAAATATCCTTATTTGGGAAAGTGATAAGTTTTCTAACTATAAATATATTATGGTACACACCAATGATATTTTATAAGGGGTGTGCATCTTCTATAGTAGTGTGATATGATGTTGGTGGTGGATATGCTTAATACATGTTGTGAACACTAGAAGTGCTCCCTACCTCATTTTTTGTATGCTTTCAAAATAGATCTAAGACTATTTTTAATGGATTAGCTTTAATTTTTTGAAATTTAGGTTCCTCTATGGGTGTGCCCACATCAATAATGTTAACCTCTATCAAATATTGTATATTATGTTTCAATTTGATTCATCAATATTTTGTATGGCCTAGTGCCCTCTTGTGTTCATAGAATGCATTAGAATCATAGTTATTTGGAAGATGTTTTTTTGTATCAACCTCTTTTATGGGAGGGGGAGATATTAAATTGAATTCTAAGATCTATTATAAAACATGTTTTAGCAATTATGGAAGGTTGGTGAAAACTGTGTGTGGAGGAATCGATAAAACTAGGTGAGGAGATGGCTCTAAAGCTACGTTAACTATGGCCTTTATATCACTCTTGTTTTTAATGACCCTTACCTTATATGGAGGCTTACTATAATTCATAATTTTATTCTAATCCACTTGTATATTTTAGTTTTCCCATAGATAGAATCTTGACTTCTCTTTTTTTCATTGTGTGTCATAAATCTATGTAGTTTGGAAACTTCTTGAAAAATATAGCTTCATGTGATATTGGTATTAGGATTTATTTGAAGATGACATAGAGCTATATATCTAATATGGGGTTATTCAATTTGGTTAATATAGTCTTATATCACAAGATGCATTTTGCAATAGGCTCATTTGATTTTTTTTAGTTGTGCTACTTGAGCATATGATAACTTATCATTGTTGTTTATTGATAAGTGTGCTAAAAATATATCTTCCACTGGATTGAATGTGGTGATATATTGATTCAATAGATAATATAAATAATGTAAATCATAATACTATAAACTACATGAAAATAACTTAGTTTGGATCCAATCATTTGACACTTAGTCTAAACATGATATGTGGAAAGCTCAGAGATGGTGTTCTGGGTCACCCTTACCATCATATAATCTAAGATTAGGTACCATGAATCTAGATGGAAAAAGAGTTGTTATTATTTGATGTGCCAAAAATGTATATAAAATAACATGAGAATCCAAGGAATGTGATGGTTTAGTGGCTCCCTTCTCAAGATGTAACACCTTAGCCTATAGAGTATGAACCTCCTACACAAGGTATTGTAAATATAGAGAGGAGGAACTAGCCACATGAGGTGTATCTATCACTAAAGGTTATTGAAATAAACTTGGTTTTTTGGATAGCTTATTTGGACCCAAGTTAGGTGTAATAATTTTATTATTCATGAGAGTAGAATATTGACCATTTTTTATTTTTGAAGTTCTTCATGGGTATTGATGATAAGGTTATCTTGCATATTTGAATGTTTGGAAACAAAATCTTGTAATTATATCTTATCAGTTTCATTAAATTATTTGTTGAATTATTATATTATATATTTGTGTTATCAATCTAGAGTGCACCCTTCTTTAAGATATGCAAGCACACCTTCTCTTGAGTTGATACAATGGGAACTACTTAGAGTGGGTGACTCTATGATGAGAAGAACCACTAGAGAGGGCTGATTCCATTAAGATTTTTCAATAAATTTGACTACTATGATTTCTCAGATGAAAAGGGGAAGAGAAACTTGAAAGGAAATCATAATTATAGGGGTGATGCACTTGAATTGTTCATATTATCTAAAATTACTAAAATTAAATGCACACATATAATTAATAAAATTCTTATTTTTGTCCTTAAGCAAACAATGTTACAGATGGAGGGTTCAAAACCTCTTCAAATGAGCTATAAAAGGTGAGATAGAGCGATATAGGTGAAGAAGGGACCTAATAAAAGGAGATAAATCTCACTTATATGATAATACACAATCAAATACACACTATTATTATTTTTGAACTCAGATATAGAATAAAAACTCCTTTATTGATAAATGGTTTTTAGATTATAATTTATTTTCAACTCTAGGAAATATTCAAAAATTACTTGATTAATCCAATAACTAAATGGATTTCCCAAGAGGTAAGGATTAGTCTTGGTTGATTAACTCAAGATATAAATCCCTTTACCATATTTAAAATAATCATTAAAATCTTTATCTCCACAAAAAATGCATGCTTTATTTCAAACTTTAGTGTAGAAGTATGGTGGGTCCAATCACTAACATTAAATTCCTTAAAATTCATCAAACATGCATGAATCCTTAATTTAGGCATGAAATTAAGGATGGTAGGCCCATTGAAATTCAAACTTCTCATTTGCATGGAATGATATGCCAATTCTCTAAAGAAGGAACTCTATTTGATTTATTTGAAAGCTAAGTTAGGAAAAAGAAAGTCCTCCTTTTCATGAAAAGGGACTTTAAAGGCTGGAGATGTGCATTAATATTCATGAGAATGGAATAAAAGTGGTGTAGAGACTCAGATTGAACTCCTTGAATAGTCGTCCAATGCCAAACTTTTAGCTTTTATGAACAATTAGGCCAACTATACTAGTTAAGCTAAATATGTCCATTTTTCAAACTTGAACACCATGAAACCTAAAAAATAAACCATGAAACCTAAAAAATAAAAAATGACACCTTAAACCTAATTCTTGATCACCAAAATTATGATTTTGATGAGAAAAACTTTGTCAATTAGTCAACAGGCTTAACTAGGCCAATTTTGTTCAAAATTCTAGTAGATTGGCCATTTTGCTTGAGATAGTAAGGAAAATCTCAGGATGGTTTCTGACCAACTAAAGATTTAAGATGAATAAAAAGTTATAAGGTTTGATCTCCAATGATTAGATTCTATTAAATTGCCCTGTACTTTATTTTACACACTTTTTTCCATAAAAAATGTGATTTATGCCCTCATTTATACATATTTGTGCATTAAATTTACATTTATGTAATCCTATTAGAGTTTAATTGATGTCTAAATTTTTTTAGGTTGATTGATGGTGATTTTATTGCAATAAAATCCACTTTCCTCAAAATTAGTTTTTAAGGTGCTTAGGAAGGTTCTAAAGCCAAAACTTCAAATTGATGATTCATGAAGTAAAAAACTCAAAATATTAAACCAATTCCATTAATTTGTATCAAATTTACCCATATAACATCCCTAAAAATATTAGACTCCCATGCAAAATATATGAAAAGTTACCATATGAATAAAGTTTGCCTGTGGGAAATTGACTACATTCTGAGCTGCCTACACTCTTAGTGATTATTCATAAATAAATCATCTCAATTATTCATTAATTATAATTACATCGGGTTCCTCAAAACATAATGATAGTATTCATCCCAACTCCACATGTGGTGAATAAAATGAGCATCTAAACAAGTGGCTTGGAAGGGTGCCTAGAATTATAAAAAGTGAAAAACTTCACTAAAATGAAAATAGATCCTTAAAAGCTTCAAAAATACTTAAAAATAATTAAATGACCTTTACCATGCTAAAAAAACACTCTAAAAGTCATTTTTCCATGAAAAGTCCAAAAATGTATTTTTGGCCTAAGTGCCTACAAAACACTATGTGAGCATGGTTTGCATAAAATTTAAAGTTATGAAAAATTTAAAAGGCCTTATTATGATTAAAAAACATCATCCCATGATTTTAAATCTTTCACTTGGGCTTAGAAAATTTTGAGGCACTCTAGAATGAAGCATGCTCCAAAGGTGACCTCAAACAAATAGGCTGAGGTTTGAGGCAAAGTAACAAATAATGAACTTGTCAAATGGATATAATTTTTTTAAGATGTTTACCTAACTCATGAATACCTTGTGTACAAAACTTGAGGTCTTAACTCCACTTTTAGCTCCCAAAATCCTCAAATTTCTCCCAATTTTGACCTCTATGCATGGACTATCTACATTTTGAATGAGTTTTCATGTTTTGAAGGTGAATTTCATGGATTTTATAGGTTTTAAGGTCAATTTTTTTTTCATTAAGCTCAATAGTCTCTTCAAGAGTTTGGAAACAACCTCTAACCCTAATTCCAAGCACATCATGACCTTTAACCAAAGCATTTCTAGGCTTTAAATGATTGTGTTTTTACTTTTAGTAGGTTGTTGATGTATTTTAAACATATTGAGTTTATATTTTATCTAAAATAGGTGATTGGAACTACTTAGATCAAATGAAAACTTTCAGCATAACTTTTTCAAAATAATTTTAAACAAAAACCATGCTTTTGGGCCTTTATACTGAGCATAGTTTCGTACAACATCCTATGTACTATTCTCCTTGTGCTATATCTATTGATGTCCCTATGAATTTTAACCATGATTTTATAATTTCACCTTCATCTACATCTAGTTCTTGGAAATCATTACTATTTCATTGACATAATATCCTAAGATAAGAAACCCTTTAGTAGGTCAATGCATTGGATAATTTCCTCATTAGATGACTATAAGCTTTCATTGCTTTCCACTATTTAAATCTGATTTACTTATGCCTAGGGCCCTTTTTCTATATACATGTCCATTATATTCCCATCACTTCTTATGAACCTTGAATTAGCTCATACAAACTGTCACAACCCAATCCTTGCCTTCATACCTTCACACAGTCTTGGAAAAGAGCCTATTCGAAGGCTATAAGTATACATTGAGGTGGATATATTTAAATAAAGTAATTTAAGAACCCTTATCAATAAAAACTTGATTCATAAAACCTAAAATGCTCATGAAATCATGAAACGCTCTAATTCACAACAAAATATCACAAGTATTGTCCTTGGAGAAACCCTTGGCTTGACTACAAGCCTTTCATTAAACATCACTATAAGTGAATATCTTAAGCCTATTGTAGGTGTGATTTCAAGCACTATAGGTTCCTCCATGGGTTTTAGGTTCCTTTCTTCCATAATCATCCTAAATTGGTTATGCCCTGAGCTTTGTATTCCTCATAAGACAGTGCTTTAGGTTTTGAAACCTTTGATAAGTCCCCTCATGAGATCATCTCTAATATATTGTAACCATTTTTGCTCAAATACAGGTCTATATAATGTTTTATAGTCTCTGTAGCTAAGTGTATAACTCTCTAATATTTTCATCTAGTATCCTTCTAAGATCTCAACATCTTGATTAGGCTTCCTTATTTCAAAACCCTACTTGGTTGTAGGTTGACTGTAGGGTTAAATGTTGGTTGTAGGTTAGCTTTCTACCTATTAAGCCTTTCATTAACTTGAATGACTCCATTTCTCTCATATTCACCTCATGAATCTATTCCTTCCAATATCATTACCTCCTTGCTAATCAAAACTAGCCTCCTAGATAGGTCTAAGACCATTCTTATTGCTAATAGGCCTCCTTATAGGGTACAAGCTGATAGCTATATGTGTCTCATTCATAATGACTATAGGTGCCATTTTATTGGGTTTTATATCTCTTTACTTCAATTATACCCTTGATTTGAATTCCCTTATTTAATTTACCTTATCTTTTACCAACATGATACCTAACAACTCATTGAGATAGTCTCTTATTTTTTTGGATTTATGATATAATATGATATCCTTTGTATGGATAGTGGTAAAAAATGACTTTGTTTAAAAGGATATATATGGCACTTGACCATACTTGAGGCTCTTGAGATATTTAATACCATTTAACCATCTTGAGAATTAAAAAACTCAATGTGAAACTAGTTAGGAACTATTATGTCATCAACTACTCATCAAACTTGGATATACAAATAGCCTATGGTTGTAGGTTACTTCTCAAAAGAGGATGTAGGGTTGTAGGTGATGATTTAATCCTATATCCTCATCAATTATTCATATACCTATACTTTCTCTTTCCCATGAAAGGTAATCAACATCAATTCCCTTTTAAGTCTTCAAAACCCTACTAACCTGGTAATTATCAAACATCTTTTGACTATGGCTTTAAAATAACCTACCCCTATATAGATAGGGAGCTATAAGTGCATAACATTTTAAGTGACACTATGATTTTAATGGTTCACCATTTTGTTTTGAAACTTTAAAAATATTTGTAATGCTATCAACATTCTAAAACCACTCTCCTCTACTGATTCACAAACCCTTATTAAAAACTTAACTGTGTTTTAGTCCTGAGAGTAAGCCTATGAGAGCCTAGTAGGGTTGTAGGTGAGATTTAATGAATAATATGTATATGGATTAGTATTTATATGACCTTAAATAAGGTTATACATTTAATTAGTATTTGATACTCTTCTTAAGAGCAAAAATAAATTCATAGCATTGTATAGAGGAATCCACTATCACTTTGATAGGCTCATTGTAGGATAGTGAATTTAAGGTGCTTAAAGAGTATATCAACCCACTATCACTTTGATAGGCTCATTGTATAGAGGAACCCACTATCACTTTGATAGGCTCATTGTTCTAGCCTCCCATATGTTAATGAGACTATTCTTATGTATCACTATAACCATGAATGCAATCTCTTCAAGATTGATGCCCCTTGAAACTCAAAAGATTCCTTTGACTTCCTTGAAAATAATCCTTATCATTCTCATAATGCTCCTTGATTTACCTTTGGCTCTTTAGGGTGACATAATGGAATGGAGGTGAGGTTGAGGGTGATAGGAGTGAATAAATGATGAAAACATATAATGGAGGGTGGAAAAAAAGAATGAAAACAAAGTGATAATGGTTGTGGTAGATAGTGGTATGGAGAAAGGAGGTTGATATGGGAAAGGAGTATGGAGGAGCATGGAAAAAATAAGGTGAATGAGTGTATTAAATCATGCAAACCAAAAAATCACACCCTTATAAGTTGTAGACTAATTTGAGAAAGGCAAGAGAACCCAATTCAAACCTAGAATTTTGTAAAAAACCTCAAAATTTGTAAATAAACCTTAAAATATGCTAAAATATCTTCTTGAGACACTTTGAAAAAATAGAGATGGGATTTCATAGCCATGATACTTAAATAATATCTAATATTTATGCATTAAAACCATGAAATATTTATTAAAATCCTAAAAATCATAAAACATTGATAGTTTGAGGTTGCTCTTCACCTCCAAGACCATACAATTCACCTTGTAAGCATGTCAAATTGTAAATCTAGATTAGATAAGTTTGTGGCCTCTATTTTACTTTAAATTGGAAAAATAACACATTTATAATGCCATATAAAGGTATATAAAGTCTTAAATATTATAAAACAATTTTAGTTTTTTTTGAAACTCTACCCAAGTGAAGAGAAAATGAAGAAAAACAACTGCCTTTTTAGATGCTAGGTAGCAGAATTTTACCTAACTTCAACTAGATGGTTCTTGAGCATGGATAATCCAATTGATAAAACACATAGACCATAAATAATCCCTTTGATTCTAATTTCTTCAACCCAAATTTTATAATTTTACCATTCTTCAGTAATTCATACCAATAGAAAACTTATAGGGATGTCTCTCTATGCAAACAAACAAGAAACCAAAAGGAAGTTGGTTTAGGGCCTATATGGCCATGAAATACCATTAAATTGTTGTGTAAGCTTTAAAATGTTCTATACATTACTTCCCTTACCCTGGATTGTATGTATTTCTTATGGATTTCATACTATTGCTTAAAAAATGAAGGAAAAGAGCCTCTTTTTACCTTTTAAATCCAAAATTACACATTCCACTATTTAAAATAGAAAATTGGAGAAGAAATTCATGGCTTAACATGCAAATTTTCATATTTTTGACCTTTTCAATTAGCAATTTGGCATGTGGGAGAGGTAAATGGGCCCTTTTTGGCTATTTAAGATATCAAAAGACCTTTTCATTACTCGGAACCTAGGACTTATGATATTTTCATGTTTTTTAACATATTTAAAACTCTTTTGGCATGATGTTATAACTATTTATATCATTTTTTGATGCTTTTTACCCCATTTTTTGACATTTTTGGCCAAAATTTGCATTTTTAGATCATAATTCACTGATTTGACTAGCTACATTGGGAAATTGACCATTCTAGGGAAAGTTTCAGATAATAAGGGTAGTAATTTGGCCTTGATAGGCAAAATTACACTCAATTTTGAGGTAGGAAAATAAAATATTGTATATTTTGAACCTTTAAATAAATTTAATCTATGAGAGATTGTAAAAATAAAAAACTAAAACAAATATGATCTTTTAGAACTAATATTTGAGCATATAAATAAAAAGGATATAAATCCTAAGAGAATCTAGGGTTAGGGTTTGAATAGTATTTGAATTAAGTTGAGTTTATCAAATGTTTTTAACATTTTAAGACTTAGTGAATGTAAATCTTATATTTTTAAAGAGCTAAGTATATTAAATTAGGGTATAAATATGCAATAAATACAACCACTAATTTGTTACAAAATTGACTTAATTTGACCTTTTAAAAAATAGAAATAAATAATTAAAATGAGAACATAGATGGAAAACCATTGAGACAGATGATTTGGAGGTTGAAAACTAAGGCATAGGCTGGTCTGAGTGTTGCAAACATGATCCAAGTTTCAAAACCCCTCTTGGATAGTAGTACCCTGATTGGATAGTAACACCATGTGGCACTAGTGTCCCTATTTTGGTGTTAGTGTCCTATGTAAAGGACTATCTTGAGATTTTAGGTGCACCTATGTCTGGAGTTATAAGGCTTCTTCCTATGTGCATGAGTTTTGAAAGCCTATAGATGACATGTTTTGATTGATTTTATGAAGAAACCTCATCCTCCATGTTTTTAGGGAATTCAGTTGATAAAAGTAGAAAATTTTGTTTGTTAGTGGGGTAGGTTTGACATCCTCAACACCCCCACTATAATGAGAGTTTCCTACATACCAATAGTTTGAAGAGGAATCAATCCCAATGTAGTTCTCCCCACTTAAGTATTGATGTAAGTGCAAGTGAATCTAGTATGATAGTTGAATTTAGTGATTTTAATGTGCTTGAGACTAGAAATATGATTGATCTAAGCTTAGGAAAGCTATAGATGTTAGTATGCATATGTAGGGAAGAATAGAGATTAATAACCTTAATTGTGCATAACTTGTTCTGAGTTTTCATATATAGTTTGCATCATATTTGCATCTAGTGGTTAGAGGGATAAAATTCTTGTATTTATACTATTGTGGTGGTTATGCTAGTGGTAAAATAGGTTTATGCCAAACCTAGGAGGTTTAAGATTTGAAAATATATATGTTTGTGTAAAAAAGAAAGAAAGCATAGTAGCACTAATATTGTGACACTAGCACCATGTGGCACTACTATCCTTATTATGGAACTATTGTCTAGGTGGAAAAACCTAAGGCATAAAGGGTCAATATATAATAATGAGGGTTTGATACTAGTTTAGGGATGATTAGGGATGCTTATGGCCCACACAAAGGCTAGATAAGTGTGAAAATAGGCCCTAAGATAGGTCTAAGGCTAAGCTAGGGATAGGTGGTGTCAAGTAGCACTCTTAGCACTCAAATTTCACTTTTAGGTGTTTAAAAATAGTTTTGGAATCTGATATTATTTTGGATTTTAAAATATTAGGCACATGTTGCATATCATATGCACCTTTGATATGTATCATGTTGAAATTATGTATAACAATGGTACCATATATGGAATTCTACCATAAATGTGTATCAAAATAATATAACTATGTGTTTTATCTAACAAAAAATCATGTGTGTGTTATGCCTATTTTCTATGCTTCCCTAATTTTTTTTACAAAAATCAATACTTGTTGCCATAGAGATGACTTGTCATAAAATCTAAAACTGTGTCAGTGACCTTATTGATTAATAATATTTTTAGATGATTTTTTATTGTAAAATGATAATGATTAGTTTATGAATTCATATTTATGTTTCTAAGTGGTTTATAAAATCATGGTGGATTAATGAATAAAATATACATATATAATTGTGAATATGATTAGTTATCTTGGTTTTTAGTCAAAATTATTTTTGAGATAGTTTTAGTTGTGAAATGCACTTTTAGTTTTGATATATTTATAATGATTCTTTGATTTTCATAGATGAGATGATTTTATTAATGGTTTGAAATATGTAATGATGATATGTCAATGGTTATTACTTTTAAAAACATTACATTTGAAAATCAATGCATCCAAAAAAGTTATTATGAAGGTATGGATTAAGATTCATGGCTCATTTTCATTTACTACTAATGGTATAATGAGCATTTGAAGTATTAATATGCTTAAGTTGATTTAGTAATGATGTCATTATATCTCATCTAGCCTATAGTTTTGTTCTTTGTCTAATGATTTGGTGTTTTGACTACCAAACTACATGGTTTGAGATCATGGTTCTTATATTTCATAGAATTGTAAGGACCTATTCAACATTCTAAGTCTTAATAATTTCAAGATTCTAACAATTATTAAAGTATATAAACATAACTTTGAGGCATTAATAGTATTATATTGTCTCTATGATCATAAAGATTCATATGGAGGAAATGAATAGGATCGTTAACTTGTTTCATGAAATGAACTTGATGGCATAAGGTATTTTTAGATAATCTTCACATATATTTTTGAGGTCTCAATATTGCTTATTTTTGATATCCTCATAATGTTTCAAAGGGCCTATCTTATGTCTTGATTTAAGACCTTTCGAGTCATGATGCTAGGGCATCGACATTTTCTAAGGTGTAAAGGTTCATGTGGAATATGGTTTTGAAGGGCAGGGCCATTGGATTGTAAATAAAGCATTTTTTGTTTATTTGATTGATATGCTTAATTGGTGGTTGATTAGAATTTTGATCCATCATGGAAAGGTAAGCTTGGCACACAAATTTACATTCAATAGCATAGATCTGATGCTTTGAGATTGACACGAGGATTTGGTGATAATAAAATTTAATGTGATACATGACTACCTCAATTTGAGGAGGTTATTTAACGTTTTAAAATGAAGGTTAAGTGATGGCTAATTTTATCAATGTTGATAAATTTTTTGTCAAGGTCACTAAGTACATGATTAGTAAATACTAGCCAATGAGATTCAAGCATGACTATGAATTAGTTATGGTGGTAAGTTGGTGGATATAAGTGTTGAGTTTTCTCAGTTATTGTTTCATTGTTGTAAGCTTAGTTGTGGAAGTAGAGCCTTGGCTGGATAATCTTTGAGTTGAAGAGAAATGTTTTGGTGAAGGATATTGGATAGAAAGTCTCAAGGTGAATTTCCAAGTATGTTTTTGACGTGTTGATTGGTTTTATTTTCAAAATATCATGGTGATTTATGAGAAATAAGTGTTGGTTGGAGTTTTGGAATTGCATGAAATTCATGAAAGTTTTCAGTGATTATTAAATGGTTTTCTATGATGAAATATGAGCTATGGTATGAAAGTTTTTGAGAACCCATCTATATGCACATGTTGTAAGAAGTTTTGATGATTTCCTTTAAGTATTCGAGTATTTTGTTTTTACATAGTTGAAGAGGTGGTCAGTTATGCATAAATTTTTATGAATGATGGAATGATTAAAATATTGAAGTTTCTAAATTTTTAACATGCATATTAAAGGTGTTGAATCTAGTATTGAAAGGCTTTGTTGAATAGTTCAATTCACAAGTATCTTTCAGTTTGAGTTGCTGATAGACCTAGGGTTTATGAAAATGACTCAGTTGAATTTTTGATATAGTTTAATTTTTTCTTGGGTGCTTATGTTTGGAAGAATAAATGATTTTTTATTCTTAGAATTTTTTATTTCATGAATAATATGTGAATATTTTATTTTTGATATATTATGGATATCTAAAAATATACAAGGCATTTAGATGTAAGATACAAGAAGCGTTAGAATTTTCAAGTTTCAAAGGCATGATATGAATGCCCTTAGGTATGTTTGGTTTCATGAATTTTTGGATAAAATGGTAATGTTGCATACATTTATTTTCCTTATATTGATGATGGAAGTCACATGCAAAGTTTGGAATAAGTCAGTTTAAAAGGAAATGAAATGATTCTCATGAATTTTGTGGTTTCATAGATTTGATGGATATTTTTGGTTTTTAGAGTTGGTTCAATTGTTAGATTTATGGATTTTCATTTGCAAGTTGATAGTTTATTTAAAAAAAAAACAAGTTGTTATGTTTGATGATTAAGGTTTCAGTTTTTTTTTTTTTGAGTTGGTTGGGATTTGGAAGGCTATGGACTTTTATTCTCAGGGTTTGAGTTTTACTTTTAGATCTTATTAAGATTTTCAAAGGATATTCTAGAATATTTATAAAAATTTTGGTTTTCAGTAACATTAATGTATTTGTTCATGATTCGGATGGTACATGAAAATTTGGTTTAGTTTCAAAGAGGTTCACATGCATGATAAAATATATTGGTTTTAAGATATGGGAATAATATGATAGTTTATGTGTGGTCAAAAGTTTAATGGCTAATGTGTGTAAACACTTAGGTATTTAAAATTAAATCACATGGTCATATCAAGGTTTGGTATAGTTGGAGTAAGAATTTATTTTCAGTATTTAACACATATCATTAGTATTATATGTTGTGTTAGTCTTCAAATATTATAAGGACTTGGACTTCATGAGTTTATAATGTATTTGAAACCCAAGTTTTGGTTTCTCAAAGACATTTTTTGTCTATTCAAGAGGATATAAAATTGGTTTTATATAGAATAAATTTGAATGGATTTAGCCAAGGCATTTTGAAATTAATATTTTGGAATATAGTTGATATATACATATGGATAAATATTGAAATTTTAAACTTACCTTCCAGTTTTCAATCATAAGTGTGATTTTTTAAGGATTCGGTTAAGATGAGGTTTCTATTGAGATTTTACCTCAATATTGAAGTTTTAGGTTTTATTTTGAAAATGGACATAGAGATTAGAGTTCATTGATACTTCTCATTTAGAATTCTAATGAGGACATTATGTTGTAATATGTAGTGATGGTTTCATATTTTAGTGGATGATCTCATGTTTGAAATTCTATGTCATCAAATTTGGGATAATTCAATTCACAGTTTATCTAAAATTTAGAATTTCATTGAAATATTTAATGATAAAATCATGTCATTGTTATTTAAAATTTTAGTTAGAATTTGATAGAGTTTGATTATTTGTAGAATGTGAAATTAATTTAGTTTAGTTATGAGAAGTAATGGTATATCAAGTAATCAATCTTGTTTCTTTTTGGGCATTTGTTTATTCTTAGTCTTTAAATTTGATTCATTTTAAAATTTGTTCATAATGTCTGGGTGGGACCAACTTGGTTCAGCTAGAAGTAATGACAATAGGGGATGGGGATAGAGTTTTGGTAGTGATGCTGATTAGTCTAATCTCAATAAATATTTCCCTAGAGGTAATTTTTGTGAAAGGAATTTTGGTCCTAGATTCCATAGGGGAATAAGAATGTCTATACATTTTGATGCTTCAAATCATTAATTCTAGGATATCTTAAGTAATTTTCTTGGTAACCTAATAAATAGAGGTTATAGGGGTAACAAAAGTTTCTTTGGCCATAGGTTTAGAGCTTGAACCCCTTCTTAAATTAATTCATCATTTTATTTAGAAAATAACCCTCAAAACTTACCATTTTAGCCTCCTAATGTTGAAAGAATTGAGCCAACTGTTGATCATCTTCCTATAAACCAATCCACATAGTTATAAATTGAGACAATTCATACTAAAAGTTTGAACAACACGGCCATTCCTTCTGATGCACCTTCTTCTTCTTATAGAGATCCTATTATGAAGGGTAAAGGATTAAGTTTGACTTCTCTTAGTGAACCTATCTTGGGATTTGAAAGACTAAATTTGGGAAAACAAGGCTCTGCTAGTAGAAGAAATATAATGGAAATGCTACCTTCCATTGTAGAAAAAAGAACTATAGCTAAAATTTAGTCAGAACTTGATACACCGATGGAGGTCAAGATGTTGAAAATGATCAAGCTAGAGATCAATGATAATACAACTAACTGAAGAACAAGACTGGTACATTTTCCTACAACAGAGCTGGAGTATAATGTTTGTCTTAATGAAAAAGATAAACATGTAATTGAGGTATTATCTAATTTAGAGTATTATTGGATGTCTAGAGGAAGATAAACTTTATTTCATTACTAAACTTTTTCATGACAAAACTTGTTACTTCAATTTGATACTTTAGTTTTCAGACTTTTGAAATATTTTGATAAATTATAGAAAATGCAATAGTTTTAAATTTTGGTATAAATATATATGCTTAAGTTATTTTGACATGCATTATGGATTAATATAAATAGGATTTATTGACATTTGACTTATTTATTTTATGATTTAAATATGCATTCTATTATATTATTAATTGATGAGGGTCCCCACCCATTAAGATTAGTACCCCAAGTTTATATTTAAATAACTTGATTAATCAAAACTTTTTAAGTCTTAATTAAACCTAGCCTTAACCAATATTTATTTATAATTAATTAAATTTTTAAAATTTAATTAGTTATCATAAAATAATAACTAAATAAATTTAGTTATAGCTTATTTACAACTAAGTTTGAAGGTATTTAAGGAGATTAAGGGCTCATTTGAAAATAAAATAACAACAATATGTATTAAGGACTTAGACATTTTCTGAAGTCAATCATTCATCTTTCTTCTCTCTATGCAATTTTTTTGAGATAGTACAAATTTTGCAGATAGACCCAATGGTTCTTTATTTCATGATCGAGTAATTACTTATGTAACACATGTATATCCATATTTATTTATCATTTAATACTGATTGTTTGAAGTTTTCTAATCTTAACATCTTTTGATGATTTCTATTTATGGTCCTATACATAGATTCCAAGTATTTAAATTGAATAATGACGAACACTTCTCTATTTTTCAACACTTCATTAATATATTTTGATTATAAAGTTGTCACTCAAGTTATTGTAATAGAAGAATGTTGTTTTTTCAATAAAATTATATTTTTTCTGCTAAGATGACTCTCTTTTTGAGACTTACACACCTTATTATAATATATTTTGACTCTAACTTTAATACAATTTTATTTTTAGTTTTCTTTTAAATATAGTTTTTACTTCTATCTCTTAATTATTTCCTTAGATTGTTTTCAAGTTTATTTTCTATTTTTAGAGTTTAAATAGTTCCTTAGTTTGTTTATTATGCTTCCTTTAGATTAGATAATAATAGATCTTTCTTTTGACTTGACTTTTCTTTTAGTTCTATTTAAAGTTTATGTTCTTTTAAGTGTTTAAGTTTAATCTTAATTAGTCACTAAATCTATTTTAGTTTTCTTATTTTTCTATTTAGTTTAGATTTATTATTTTTAGTTAATAACTATTTTATAGTTTATTAGATTAATTTCTATTTATACTAGGTTTTAGATAATTGTCATTCATAACCTTTTATCTTTCTATTATTTTATATTTGGTTTAAACTAGGTTGTTTAGTTGTTTAAGTAGTTTTTGTTTGTTGTGTTTCTCTTTTGATTATTTAAATGTTTAAATACTTTATCTTTTTCTTAAATTTTTTATTTATATTTTTAGTTGTTTCTTGAGTAAACTTGGAGAATATTATAGCAAGTAAGATAGACTTGGAACAAATATATATTTATTGAATCATATTTCTATTATTTAAAAGATTATCTATCTCATGGATTTTCTCTATCAGATAGAATAGATTAGAGATTCTCATATTAACTGATTCATGATTGATAAAGTGGATTTTTTATTTTTATAATAGAATAAGTTGTATTTGATAACTTATTAATTATTTTTAAAAATTTATTAAAAAACCTCTCACATTTTTAGGATAATAGATGAACCTTTAGAACCCCATGATTAGACTGGTATGAGTCCACTTTGACCTTTATGATAGGAGAAAATGTTTATTTATTGATGCTATAATTTTCATCAACAAATTTGGTGACTCCACTTGAGACTTTGTTCAGAAATATGATTTTTTTTAGTTTTGTTTTCTTCTTTCTAATGGTACTTTGAGGTCAACAACCTCTTATTATTCAACCTAGAATAGGTATATAAAATGATCAAGTTGATTTTGCTTTCAATTTAATGTGTTATGTATGGTATTCATCTTGAAAATATTCATCAGGTTATCAAAGTCATAAATCAAGAAGAAGAGATTGCGTAATTTGAAATAGATTGGTATTCAAATCTTACACATGAGACTCAATGAGACATTTTGAATTCAAATATAAGAATTTAGGAAGATAGAACAAGAGTTTTATCCATTAATCCTAGGCATAAAACTCATTTTCTTTTTGATTTTTTTTATTTGATAAATTTTTTTGCCTACTAAAACTACTATTACAAATTTGTAATTAGATCAAGAACATCAGGTTCAAAATAATCAATCTATTTAGGTAAAAATTATTGAAGCTTATAATGGGAGATCAACTAGTGGGAGAATAAATACTAGTAGAGTGGAGACTAGAGGATCTTATTCATGGGTTGCAAACGAATAGAGAATAAGATGATCTCACTAAAGGTGAAGATGAAGTATAAGATCAATAAAAACATCAAATATATATAGTAACATGGATTTCTACTAATATAATTAATATTGGGAATCATCCTAGTAAGTTACCCTCTCTTAAATTATTAAATATACCAAATTTTTTGGTGTTATTGAAAAATATTGGTAAAATCACTTAGAAACTTATAAATTGGTTTGTGCTACTCTTGGAATAACTAATGAAAAAAATTTCTTAAGAGTTTTTTCCCAAATATTAAAAGGAAAATCTTATCATGCATTTTTTGGTTTGCATACTAAAGTTATTAACACTTGGAGAGATGTTGAATATTGGCTAGATTTATCCTTTGGGAAAGCTAAAGAAGATTTTGATCTAGTCAATGATCTTGTTAATTTTTATATTGATCTATGTGAGACTATTTATCATTTTATTTTTAGGTTCACTTAGTTATGTCAAAAAATCCCATGTGATCTTAGACCTTATAAAAAGTTATATAGACTTTTCTTTTTCAATGATTTACTTTTAAAGTATCAAATGGATTTAGAAGATAAAGACACCATAGAATATAATGACACTTTAGGTTTCTATATTGAATATGAAAAGAAGCTTAAATGAAATAGTTTTAAAGATAGGTCTTCCATAGGCCTAAATTTGAATAATTCATAAATATTAAAGGCCATATAAATTTTAGGTAATGAGTTGGTCGTTGTTAAAATAAAAAATAATGATAAACCTTATTCCTCAAATAAAAACAATAAAGAAGATAAAAAGATAGATATTTTGTATTACTATAATGTATGTGAACTAGATCATAATCCAGCCACATGTCTTGATGTTCTTAAATTCAAGAAATTTATTCATGGAAAAGATGAAATAACTGAATATCTAGCATATAATATAAACACTCTTGATGATCCATCATAAAATGAGAATGTTTATGTTATAAATACTAGGAATAAAGATTGTAATTACCCTCAAAATAATAAAATAGCAAATTCTAAATCTTCTTATAATGATAAAGAAAAAATAGATAAAAGAAAATAAACTCAAAATAATGCTAATAATTCTAATGATAATACTACACAAAACCCTTTCTCAACTGGATATAATAGCATTCACTATCAACATTATAAATCTTAGAATTTTAGATAAACTGATGTTAAAATTTATAACATAATTGATGATTTGTCAATAATTCAAGTTGAATTTTCTTTGCTATACAAAGCTAGTCTTCTAAGATAGCTTGATAAGATTAATCAAGTGGTGAAAAATCTTAGAACTAATGTAAACATACAAGAAGAAAGCAATTATGAACACATTTATGTTCAACATTTTGATCCTTCTATTGATTACATTCCTTATTTCTATGTTATAGTCAAGATTTATAATGAAATAATTCATAATTGTATCTTAGATATAGGTGCCTCAAAGAATATCATACTTAAGTCTTTTGCAGATCAATTAGGTATATCAGATAGTAGGAAGCTTACTGCTTTTGATTCTAGACAAACTAAGAGTTGTGATAAATTTCATGATATAGTCATTAAAATTATACAAGATGAATGGATTAGATGTATTACTAATGTTCAAGTGCTGTATATTCATAGTAATTATGCAATGTTGTTAGGAAGGGATTGGTCTAAAGCAATTAGAGCTTTTTATGAAAAAAATATTACATGGGTTCTTGTTAAGAATGAAATTGCTTTTATTAAAAGGGAATTTTTTTTTGGTACACCTATTGAATCACCTTTTTATTTTAATATTTATTATATTAAAACTAGAATTGGGACTTATGAATTGCTGAATTGAGATGAACCAAAAAATCAACATGAAGAAATATTTGAAAAAAATATTTTATTGTCACTTTACTTTGATGGAGCTTGATCTCAAAAAGGTAATGGTGTTGGAATTTGTCTAATTTCTCATACAGGTAAATTTTTTCATTATGCCTTCAAATTGTCTTCTAAAAATATTAATAATACAACATAATTTAAAGCATTATCTTTGGGATTAGAAAGAGCAATAAAATTAAATATCAAGTATTTGAAAGCTTTTAAAGATTTAGAGTTAGTTGTTAGACAAGTTAGTAAAATTTATAAGACAAATAAAACTCATCTACACCATTACACACAATAGGTTTAGTCATTACTTGAGAATTTTAAATCTTTTAACATTACACATGTTCTTAGAGAATTCAACATTAGAGATGATAAGCTTGTTGTTTATGCTTTCAATCTAACTCTAAGTGAGATTGAACCTACTACAAACTTTTCATTTGTTGAAGTTTTTCATCTTAAAATTCTTGATTTTAATGATAGTTAGCCTATTTTTAGTTATGATGAACATATAGATTCAATCATTAAAAGAAATTATTTTGATCATAATGACTATGTACTAAATTATGGAGATTATTTATAATTAATTAATAACAGATTACCTTTTATTTTAGTAAGCTTAGAATCTATGTTCACACCTAATGATCAGCCTGAAATCTATAGAATAGATGAACCATCAAGGAGAATCATAAGTGATACCACTCCTATAAATTTAGGTATTGAAAAAGATTCAAAGTATGTTTATTTAGGAATTTAGGTGACTAAAAATGAGAAGGTTAAGCTCATTAAATTATTTAAAGAGTTAATTGATATTTTTTCTTGGTCATACAAGAAACTTAAAGGTTATGATACTAATATTATTAAACATGACATACCTATTAAGCCTAGTATTAAACATGTTATATAGAAGATATGAAGAGTCAACCCTTTATTAGAAGACACCATTAACAAAGAGATGGATAAGATGATTTATTTTGGTGTCATTTTTATTATAACATATTAAAAATGGGTAGCCAATCTAGTTCTATTTAGAAAGAAAAATAGTGACATTAGATTATGTGTTGATTTTAGAGATCTAAATAAAGCTAGTGTTAAAGACAATTTTCATCTACCAAGCATAGATCAGATTATATAATAGGTTGTAGGATTAAAAATGATGTATTTATTAGATGAATTTTTAGGTTGTAATCATATTTTTTAAATAATAAAGATAGACATAAAACTAATTTCACCATTCATGGAGGTACTTTTACTTATAATAGAATGTCTTTCAGTTTGATGAATGCAGGAACTAATTTTTAGAGAGCTATACATGTTGTTTTTGATGATTTGATTGACATTGTTATTCAAGTTTATTTAGATGATCTTTTTGTTAATTATAAAAAGAGGAAAAACCATTTACACCATCTTCATGAAGTGTTCACAAGATGTAAAAAATTTGGGATTTCATTAAATCCAAAGAAATCAATTTTTAATGTAACTTAATGTAAATTATTGGGACATATAATTTCAAAAGATGGTATTTTAATTGACCATAAACGTGTTAAATATATTAAAGAATTACCTCCTCTCAAGGATCAATCAATTTTGAGGTCTTTCTTTGGTAAGATAAACTTTGTTAGAAAATTTATTTCATATTTTGCTGACAAATCTAATCCTTTACAATTGTTACTTAAGAAAGATAAAATATATATTTGGGATGAGAATGTTGAATTAACTTTTAATTCTATTAAAAATGCCATTGCAAGTGCTCCTATTTTTTCTAAACTTGATTTAAAAAAATATTTATTCTCTATTTTAATGCTACTAAAAAAGATATAGGAGCTGTAATAAGTCAAGAATTTGAAAATAATGAAGAAAAACTAATCAGTTCTATGAGCCAAGTTTTAAAAGATGCAGAAACTAGGTACCCCTTTATTGAGAAATTCATTTTTTTTACTAGTTTCTTCTTTGATTAAATCTTGATATTTGTTAATAGGAAACAAAGTTTTTGTGAAATCTAATGTACCTATTTTCTCTTATCTTTTAAAATATCCAACCATTCAGAGAAGGATTGCTAAGTGGATTTTACGCATTCAAGAATTTGATCTTGAATTTAGAACTTTTAAAAATATTAAAGGTAATAAATTAGTAAAACACTTAGCTAAAAATGATGCCTTAGATATTAATGTCTCAATTTTATCAATTGATAAAAATCTAAATTCTAAACCACATTTAAAGACCATGAAGGTTGCTGAATTTTTTAAATTTTTTAAGTTTGGTCTTGAAATGAATGGATGAGAATGTTTATTAGCTAAATATGATTGGTACCATGACTTAGTTTATTATTTTCAAAATCAGTCTTATCCTAATAACTTAGATAAAAATCAAATATGTTTGTTAAGACTAAAAATGTTAAATTTCTATTTGTTAGAATTTATTTTATTTTATCATAATAAAGATGGAGTTTTGTTGAGATGTCTTATACATAATCAAACTAAGAAGGTTATTAGGGTTTGTTATGAAGAGAATTATGGTGGAAATTATACTGCAAAAATAATTACTTATAAGATTTTTAGATCAGGTTATTATTAGCCTACTTTGTTTAAATATAGTTATAAATTAGTTTATTCTTGCATGCCTTATCAATTATTTGTTGGAAGAGATAGCTACCTATAATGCCTTTGAATCCTATCATTCCTAAAAAATCATTTACAAAATGGGGCATTAATTTTATTTCAGATATTCACCCAAATTTATCTATAAGTCATACATATATTTTTATAGCTATGCATTATTTAACTAAGTGGCCTCAAGTTAAAGCACTTAGAATTTTAGTAACAAGTGAGATGATTTCTTTCTTAGAAAATCAAT
Organism: Torreya grandis; assembly: GCA_037957365.1. NCBI lineage: Eukaryota > Viridiplantae > Streptophyta > Pinopsida > Cupressales > Taxaceae > Torreya > Torreya grandis. Next base: position 584,600 of record JARHVA010003502.1, on the reverse strand, counting down.
TTTTTTCTAGATTTAGAGTTCCATATTAGATTATTTCAGATAATAGACCTTAGTTCATTTCAAATGAATTCTTAAAATTTTTAAAAAAATATTCTATTATTTCTAGTCATTCATCTAAGTATTATCCACAAAGAAATGGACAAGCTGAGTCCATAAATAAAAATTTGATCTCTATTATGAAGAAACTAGTTTGTGGCAAAAGAATAAATTGGCACCTCAAAATTTATAAAGCTTTATGGGCTGATAGAACTATTGTTAAAGTAGCAACTGGTTATTCACCGTTTATGTTAGCATATGGGTTTGAGGCTACTTTTACAATATAACTTTAAATTTTTTTTAGCTAGGACTGCTTTACAATATGTAGCTGAAGATACCAATTTAATTAAACAAAGATTACATAATTTAGTAGCTCTTGACAAATCTAAAGCAACAACATTCCATAAATTAGAAAGAACTAAGAAATTTAAAAAAAAAAAAAATTGATAAAAGGGTTTCTAAAAAAAATTTAATGTTGGTGATTTAATTTTATATTAAGATAAAGCCGATGAGGATCTTATAAAATATCATAAGTTTGATTCATTATGGCTTGGACCTTATAGAATTGATGTAGTTCTTGGAAATAATATTTTTCATTTGTAAGATATTGAAAGAAATTGGTTGTGTTACTTTATTAATGGTCATCACTTGAAGTTGTTCCATGATTAGTTATCTTTATTTTTATTCATTTACTTTATTTTCTATTTTTTTTGGTTTGTTTTGTTCTTTTTTGTTTTGTTGTTTTGCCTTTCATTTTTTGTTGTTTTCTTTGATGTAATTTTGTTTAAAAATGACCAATGAAAGGTTGTAATTGGATAAATATCACATTATGAAATAATAATACAAGCAAGATGCAAATTTATTGTAAGTATCATTCATTCTCAAAAGTTACTCTTACAAGTTCAATTTTTGTAATAAATGAATAATATATACTGAGTTGTATTTGTTTATTCAAGTATTATTTCATTTTTAGATTTTGTGCTTAAGGAATTTATATTTGATTGTGCATCCAACCTAAACTTCCCTATTATTCAATTCTATTTTTTCATGTCATGTTGACTGAACAATACATCCCTTACTAAAATTCATTATTTAAGGGGTTCACACTTAGCTATTTGAAAAATGATTTTCCTAGATCACACTCTTAAGAGAATTTTTTTTTATAATAGGAAATTTTTTTCTAATCAATTTTATTACACAAATTTAACTATCAAGGTTGCTATTGTTATGCCTATTTTCTATGCCCCTTATTTTTTTTTTAAAAATCAATACTTGATGTCATAAAGATGACCTTGTAAGGAAATCTAAAACTGTGTCAAGGACCCTATTGATTAATAGTATTTTTAAATGCATTTTTATTATAATAATTAGTTTATGAATTCATATTTATGTTTTTAAGTGGTTTCAAAAATCATGATGGATTACTAAATATAATACATACATACATACATACATACATACATATATATATATATATATATATATATATATATATATATATATATATATATATATATATAGTTGTGAATATGATCAGTTATCTTGATTTTTAGTCAAAATAATTTTTGAGATAGTTTAATTTGTGAAATGCACTTTTAATTTTGATAGATTTATAGTGATTCTTTGATTTTTATAGATGAGATGATTTTATTAATGGTTTAGAATTGATAATATTGATATGTCAATGGTTATTACTTTTGAAAACATTACATTTGAAAATCAATGCATCCAAAACATTTATTCTGAAGGTATAGAATAAGATTCATGGCTCATTTTCATTTACTACTGATGGTATAAAGGAAATTTAAAATATTGATATGATTAAGTTGATTTAGTGATGTTGTCATTCTATCTCATATAGCCTATAGTTTCATTCTTTGTCTAATGATTTGGTGTTTTGACTACCAAAATACATGGTTTGAGATCATGGTTCTCATATTCCATAAAATTGTAAGGACTCAACATTCTAAGTCTTAATCATTTTAATATTATAACAATTATTCAAGTATATAAACATAACTTTGAGGCATGAATGGTGGAAAGGAATAGGATCTTTGACTTATTAAAATGACTCATAATATTAAAATGATTATATTGTCTCTATGATCATAGAGATTCATATGGTGGAAAGGAATAGGATCTTTGACTTATTTCATGGAATGAATTTAATGGCGTAAGATGTTTTTAGATAATCCTCACATATATTTTTGAGGTCTTAATATTTATTATTTTTGAGATCCTCGTAATGTTTTAAAGGGCCTATGTTATGTCTTGATTTAAGACCCTTCGAGTCACAATGCTAGGGCATTGACATTCACTAAGGTGTTAAGGTTCATCATGGAATATGGTTATGAAGGGTCATTGGATTGAAAATAAAGCATTTTTCATTGATTTGGTTGATATGATTTGATGGTTTTTTATTAACATTTTGATCCACCATGGCAAGGTAAAGCTGGCACAAACATTTAACTTCAATGACATGGATCTAATGCTTTGATATTACGATGAAGATTCGGTGGTAATAGAATTTAATGTGATGCATGACTACCTCGATTTGAGGAGGTTAATTAAAGTTTTAGTATGAAGGTTTAGTGATGGATAATTTTGTTTATACCAATAACCAAGTTGTTAAGGTCACTAAGTACATGAGAAGTAATTATAGCTAATGAGATTCAAGCATGACTATGAATTGATTATGGTTCTAAGTTGGTGGATATAAGTGTTGAGTTTTCTTGGGTATTGTTTCATTATTGCAAGCTCAGTTGTGGAATCAGAGCCTTAGCTAGATGATCCCTGAGTTGAAGAGAAAAGTTTCAGTGAAGGATATTAGATATAAATTTTTAGGGTACATTTCCAAGTATGTTTCTGTAGTATTGATTAGTTTAGTTTTGAAAATATCATGGTGATTTATGAGAAATAAGTTATGGTTGGAGTTTTAGGTTTGCATGAGCATTCATGAAAGTTCTTAGTGATTCTTAAGTGGCTTTTTTTGATGAAATACAAGCTATGGTATAATTTTTTTTGAGAATCTATTTGCATGTAGATGTTGTAAGAAGTTTTGATGATTTCCTTTAAATATTTGAGTAGTTTGTTTTCTTCATAGTTGAAGAGGTTGTTGGTTATGGATAAATTTATTTGAATGATGGAAAGATTAAAATTTTGAAGTTTTTGGCTTTGTTAACATGCATATTAAAGGTGTCTACTCTAGCCTTGATAGGCTTTGTTGAATAGTTCAATTTATAAGTATCTTTCAGTTTGAGTTGTTGATAGACCTAGGGTTTATGAAAATGACTTAGTTGAATCTATGATATATGTTTAATATTTTCTTGGGCACCTATGTTTGGAAGAATGAATTATTTTTAAGTATTATAAGTTATTATTTCATGAATAATATGTGAATATTTTATGTTTGATATATTATGGATATCTAAAAATATACAAGGCATTTAGATATAAGAAATAAGAAGGATTGGAATTTTTGGGTTTCAAATGCATGATATGAATGGCCTTAGTTATGTTTGGTTTCATAGATTTTTGGATAAAATGGTAATGTTGCATACTTTTATTTTCCTTATCTTTATAAGGGAAGTCACATGCAGAGTTTGGAATAAGTCAGTTTAAAAGGAAAGGAAGTGATTCTTATGGTTCAATATATTTGATGGATCTTTTTAGTTTTTAGAGTTGGTTCAGTTGTTAGATTTATGGATTTTCATTTACAAGTTGATAGTTTATTTTCAAACCAAATAAGTTTATATGTTTGATGATTAAGGTTTTAGTTTTAGTTTTTTGAGTTGGTTGGGATTTTGAAGGCTATGGACATTTCTTCTCAAGGTTTGATTTTTAATTTTGGATCCTATTAATATTTTCAGAGAATATTCTAGAATATTTATAAATTTTTTGGTTTTTAGTAACATGAATATACTAGTTCAAGGTTCGAATGGTACATGCAAATTTTCTTTAGTTTCAAAAATATTCACATGAATGATAGAATATATTAGTTTTCAGATATGGGAATAGGATGAAAGTTTGCATGTGTTCAAAAAATTAATGGTTAATATGTGTAAACACATAGGACTTTAAATGGCATCACACTATCATATCAGGGTTTGGTATAGTTGGATTAAGAATTTGTTCTCAGTATTTATACACATATCATTGGTATTATATGTTTTGTTTATCTTCAAATATTCTAAGGACTTCAACTTCATGAGATTATAATGTATTTGAAACCCAAGTTTTAGTTTTTCAATGATAATTTATGTCTATTTAAGAGGATATAAAACTAATTTTATATAGAATAAATTTGAATAGATTTAGTCAACCATTTTTTAAGTAATATGCTAGAATATCATTGATAGATACATATGGATAAATCTAGAAATTTTGAACTTACCTTCTAGTTTTCAATCATAAGTGTGATTTTTTAAGGATTCAGTTAAGATGAGGTTTCTATTGAGATTTTACCTCAATATTGAAGTTTTAGGTTTTATTTTGAAAATGGACATAGATATTAGAGTTCATTGATACTTCTCACTTGGAATTTTAATGAGGACATTATATTGGAATAAGTAGTGATGGTTTTAGATTTTAGTGGATGATCTCATGTTTGAAATTTTATGTCATCAAATTTAGGATAGTTCAGTTCATAGTTTATCTAAAATTTGGAATTTCATTGAGGTATTTAAGGATAAAATCAAGTCATTATTATTTTAAATTTTAGTTGGAATTTGAAAAAATTATATTATTTTCAAAATGCAAAATCAATTCAGTTTAGTTATTAGAAGTAATGGTATATCAGGTATTTAGTCCTTTTTATTTTAGGGCATTTGTTGATTCTTAGTCTTTAAATTTGATTCATTTTTAGATTAGTTCATAATATTCAGGTGGGACCAACCTAGTTTAGCTAGAATTAATGACAATAGGGGATGGGAATAGAGTTTTGATAGTGATACTAATCAGTCCAATTCCAACATAAATTTTCTTGGAGGTGGTTTTTGTGTAAGGAATTTGGGTCCTACATTTCATAGGGGAATAAGAATGTATATAAATTTTGATGCTTTAGATCCTAAATTATAGGATATATTAAGTAATTTTCCTGCTAACCTAGTAAATAGAGGTTATCGAGGTAACAAGGTTTCTTTAGCCATAGGTTTAGAGCCTGAACCCCTTCTCAAAGTAGTTCATCTCATCATTTAGACAATATCCCTCAACACTTACCATTTTAGCCTCCTAATGCTGAAATAATTGAGCCAACTGTTGATACTCTTCTTGTAAATCAAGCCACATAGTTATAAATTGAGACAACTCATGTTAAAAGTTTTATGAGCATGGCCATTCCTTTAGATACACCTTCTCCTTTTTTAAAGAGCCTGTTATAAAGGGTAAAGGATTAACTTTGACTACTTCTCATAGTTAACCTATCTTGAGATTTGAAAGACTAAATTTTGAAATATAGGGCTACGTTAGTAGAAGAAAGATAATGGGCATGCCACCTTGCACTATAAAAAAGAGAACTACAACTAAAAGTTAGTCATAACCTGATACACCCATGGAGGTTAAGATGTTGAAAAAGATCAATGTAGAGATGATGATAGTATAATTGACTTAGGAACAAGATTGGTGCAATTTCTTATAACAAATATGGAGTATAATGTTTATCTTAATAAAAAAGATAAATATTTAATTGATTTGTTTGATTCAGAGGATTATTGGATGTCTCTATATAGATAAAATTTGTTTTATTGTTGAATTTTTTCAAGACAGAACTTGATACTTCAATTTGATATGGTTTTGAATTTTGGTATAAATATATATTCTTAAGTTATTTTGACATGCATTATGGATTAATATAAATAATATTTATTGACCTTTGACTTATTTATTTTACGATTTAAATATGTGTTCTATTATATTATTAATCAATGTGGGTCCCCACCCATTAAGATTAATAACCTTGATCTATATTTAAATAACTTGATTAATTAAGACTTTTTAAGTCTTAATTAAACCTACCCTTAACCAATATTTCTTTATAATTAATTGAATTTTTAAAAGTCAATTAGTTAGCATAAAACTAATAACTAACTAAAGTTAGTTATAACTTATTTGCAACTAAGTTTGAAGGTATTTAAGGAGATTAATTACTCATTTGAAGATAGAAGAACAAAAATATGTACTGAGGACTTAGATATTTTTTGAAGTCAATCATTCATATTTATTCTTTCTATGTAACTTATCTAAGATAGTACAACTCTTGTAGATAGACTCAATGGTACTTTATCTAACTATTGCATAATTAATTATGCAACACAGTTATATCCATCTTTGTTTATCTTTTAATACTGATTATTTAAATTTTACTAAGATTAACATCTTTTGATGATTGATATTTATAGTTCTATGCATAGATTCCAAGTATTCAACTTGAATAATGATGAGCATTTTGCTATTTTATGACACTTAATTGATCTATTTTGATTATAGAGTTGTCACTCAAATTATTGTACAAGAAAAATGTTGGTTGTATCAATAACGTTATCTTTTTATGCTAAGACAATTCTATTTTTGAGACTCACACACCTTACTGTAATATATTTTGACTCTAACTTTAATACAATTTTATTTTTAGTTTTCTTTTAAATCTTGCTTTTAGTTCTATCTCTTAGTTCTTTCCTTAGATTGTTTTCAATTTTGTTTTTTGTTTTTAGAGATTAATTAGTTCCTTAGTTTGTTTATTATGCTTCATTTAGATTAGATAATAATAGATCTTTCTTTTGACTTGACTTTTCTTTTAGTTCTATTTAAAGTTTATGTTCTTTTAAGTGTTTAAGTTTAATCTTAATTAGTCATTAAATTTGTTTTAGTTTTCTTATTTTGTTATTTTTTATGTAGTTTAGATTTATTATTTGTAGTTAATAGTTGTTTCATAGTTTATTAGATTAAGTTATGTTTAGGATAGGTTTTAGATTATTTTAATTCATAAGCTTTTATCTTTCTCTTAGTTTATCTTTGGTTTAAACTAGGTTGTTTTAGTTATTTAAGTAGTTTTTGTTTGCTATGTTTCTCTTTTGATTGTTTACATGTTTGAATACTTTATCTTTTTTTCAAATATTTTCTTTATATTTTTGGTTATTTCTTGAGTAAACTTGGATAATATTATAGTAATGAAGTAAGATATACTTGGAACAAATATATATTTACTGAATCATATTTCTACTCTTCAAGAGATTATCTAACTCATATTTTTTTTGTCAGATAGAATAGATTACAGATTCTCATCTTAACTAATTCATGATTGATAAAGTAGATTTATTATTGTTATAATAGAATAAGTTGTATTTGATAACTTATTAATTATTTCCCAAAAATTATAAAAAAATATCTCTCATCTTTAGGATCGTAGAGAAACCTTTAGAAACCCATGATTAGACTAGTACGATTCCACCTTGACCTTCACGATAGGTAAAATGGTTGATTTATTGATGGTACAATTTCTATCATCAACAGTGTGGAGGACATTATTTCAAAGTATGTCCCCACTATATATGAATAAATATGAAACTGATATAAGTACCAATGTGGAGGGTTTATTTCAAAAACATGCCCCCACTATAAACTAGAGATGTTGAAAACTAATTAGGTGTGGATAACATGCTTCCAAAGCATAGCCCCAATAAATCTATGAATCATAAGTATCATATTGAAATAATATATAAATAATACTTCCAAAGCATTCCCCCACTAAATCTAAAACTATGAATGTGTGTAATCCATGTCCATATGACATGCCCTCATTGAATCTTCAAACTAGTATAGGTACCAAGAATTGAATAAATATGTAGAAGATGCTTCCAAAGCATACCCCCACTATAATCTGGAAATTGTGAATTTGTCAAAGCCATATCCATATGACATGCCCCCACTAAATCAAATAACTAGTTTATAGTGTGGAGAACATGCTTTCAAAGAATTCCCCCACTAATATGCACCCCTTTTGATATGAGGAAAAGATAGTATCTAAAAGTTACCTCACCTAAAAAGGGTAAGATAATTGTAAAATATATGAATGTAAACATGTAGCAAATAGAAAGAAACATGTCTAGGTAGATGTAACATTGAATCACATAGAACCAATGTGATAACATGTATGCCTAAGATGTATGAAAAATATCATGGAAGTGCATAGATAGTAATAGTAGAATCTCAATAAAAAAATAAGAACACACACAAGAGAATTCAAAATTAATTCAAAAATAATGGTCTAAAGAGACCACAAATAAGGGTCATGTTCAAATGCCATAAAATTGAATGGACATGACTTAGTCAAATGTCCACAAATAAAGTAATGAAATATTCAAATGTCCATATAAAAATCAATGACATATCCAAATGTCCAAGAATGCAACAACATTCAAATGTCTATGAAAGAAAATATAGGTACAGGGGATACATATAATGGATCATATTTAAATGATCAAAAAAGAAAGATAATATTAGGGAAAAACATTCAAATAAGTGTGTAAAGGAAAAACATAATCAACCAACATAAACATGCCATAGTATCCCATGGATCAAATGTGTTAGAAAAAATGTCAAGTACATAATATATCAAGTACCAGGTGTAATATATAAGAATGGATAATAGGCATTTTTAACTACACATGTAAGCTCAAACATGATAGTGTAAAGTGATTATCGAATCATATAACCTATGTGTATCAGTATTGTAGAACATAGATTTGCCAAACATCTTTGGGATGTGAGTAAATGGAAATCCTAACACCCATAAGTGTATCAACTATCTATGTATACATGTGTATGTGTTTGTAGGAGTAAATGGTATGCTAGTGCTCATCATAGAACTAACACATAGATGCCAAAGGGCCAATAGAACATGTAGGTATTGAAAATGTTTTTGTATTTTGGATTTTTATTTTTATTTTTTTGGTATTTTTGATGATGAGGAAAGACCATCCTATGAGGCCATCCAATGGATGGTCATAGATATCTCCCCCATTGTGAACTTTAAAACTTGAATTTGGATCTTTTATATTTTTGACATAATGATTGGCTAGGTTGAAAAAGGGTATAACATGTTCTTCCTCATGTTTTGCATGTATAGTAGAAGATGTAATGCTATCATTTGAAACATGTATAAATTTGCCTTCGTGAGGAAAATAAATTCCTTGTTGGTTTTGGTCAAATTTTTATCGCATTTGATATAGCCAAAGAATTCCAAGTGTAAATGCATGTGGAGATGTGGTAGGTATAACCCAAATCCATGTTTGAATTACTTTAGGACCATAATAAATTATTGTTATGTTGCCAAAGTATTCCATACAAGTGACCTTATTTTTTAAATATTGTAAGTTAAAATCAAGTTGCTTAAAATAGATTATGCTACAAGTGGTATTGGATTATGTAGGATCAATATGGTTATGCCAATCATAAGTATTAGTGTAGGTTTTTATTTTTCCCTATTTTTTAATTAGGGAAATTGTATTTCTTGTGCATACATGGAGTTTTCCTACATTTTTAGGATAGGCTAGCTTATGTGGAGGTGTGTGTCATAGATGTGTCATAGGTGTCAGAAGAATGTCATAAGTAACTTCCTTGATGGGAGTTACTTCTCTATTCTTAGCACCTTGTCACCACCTTTCATGAAGGAGTTACAGTCTATTCTTGGGGTGCCTTGTCCACCTTTTGTGGAGGAATTACTTACGTACTCTCCTATTTGTAGTCCTCACTTTGGCTATCTCATGTTAATCAAATTTTGGTTTTCTCCATTTTGTCTTGTGTAATTTATCTTCTTGTGTTATTTTCAAATTGTTTTAGCATCTATGTGGTGTGCACTTGCTTCATCTCATGTGATCATGTCTCCATTGCACTCGCATTATTTAGATTCTGGAAACAACTCTGATATGGTATCAGAGCAAGAATGGTAATCATGTGTCTGGTTATGCTTTTAATTCATTTTGAAATCAAGAGGAGTGGAGTTATCTTTGTTTTTTTTATTTTCTAGATTTGATCTAAAATTAAAAAAATATGTCATTTTTGGTATCATTTTCTTGGAAATCCTTGGCATTTAGGTGTCTTGGTAGTCTTCACTTCAGGGGCTGGTTCATCTGTTTCTCTTCTTGGGTGTCATTGTTGTGTGGAGTAACAGAGGGAGGAGCAACAACTCCAAACAATAGTCCTTCCAGCATCCTTCTACAACCAAGCTTTTGCGCCTAACTTCTAGCCTTCACTTCTGCCATGCCAAGCTTCAGTAGTATCATCCTTTTCTTTAGCCATGCCATCCTCTGTACGGCGTCCAAAATAGGCTGTAAGGTGCACAAGTTTGCAGGTTTTTCCTTTAGTGCTCCATGCCAAACTCCTGGTCTGTTGCAACTTCAGGTCTGTGCCAAAGTCTACTATTCATTTGCTTATTTTATCTACCCAGCAAGGTGCCAAGCAGGTCGTATGGTGTTTCTAACAGGTCTATCTTTTTTTTGTCTTTTTTGCTAGCAGTCTTGTTTGGAAAATGGCACTTTTTTCATGCTTAGTGTCCCATGTGGACCCTTAGATGCTTGGCCAACAGTTTCTGTCTATGCTTCAATATTTTTAGTTAAAATTGACTTGATAAAAAAATTAGTCAATTTGACTGAATATTTAATTTGTAGATAGTTTTGTAATTTTGGGGTTATTCATTTTAAACTTGTATCTTCAACCTATGAAGATGAAGGGTGAGGCCCGAGTTGGCAGGAGGCCAATTCCCCCTCACACAAACCTCCTTTGGATTCCTTGTTTTGTTCTAAATCCAATGAGTGGTTGGAAGGCCACTTTCTCTCTCAAAATAGGCATTTTTTAAATGTTTTAGTGCTTTTTTTGCAAAAACACTAGTTTACGGGAAAATTAAACCTTTAATATCTTGCAAATGGTAGCTCAGATTTGGGTGCCATTTCTTGCAAAAGTGTTTGTAATTAAATTATCCATAGTGTAGGCTTTATATTTGTCAAAAATTTACTAGTTTATAAAGTGCCAAAAATTTGGGTCTCTCGAGACACATTTTTGATTGAGTTCAATGTCCTATTTGCTTTAGTCTTGCATTGATTGCTCTAAGACGCATTCTCAACTGAGTTTGACATCTTTTGAGCATGCACTTTCATATTTGGGGGGGCTGAAAATTTTGGGGGGGTGTGATTGCTTTTCACAACTTGCAAATCTTTGCTTTCATTTTCCTTTCTGCATAAATTCACAACTTGCAATCAACACAACTTCATCTAAATTCAACTAAAAATGGAATATTTTCAACTTAAACCCCTAACACCCTTCAATTATCATGAATAAAAGGTTAAAATGTCAATCATTCTTAGAAGCAAAGGGTTGTATAGGATCACCATGGGTACTGAAGTAGAACCCAACACTGATGCTGAAAAGGTTAAGTGGTACAACTATAGTGATGAAGCCTATGGATTACTAAGCTTGTCTGTGTCTCCAAAACTTCTCTTCCATCTAGAATCGTCTCAGACTCCCATTGACATATGGGACACCTTAGAAAAGTTATTTAGGAATCTTGATGAGATGAGAGGTCATGAGCTCGAAAATGAACTCATAAGTCTAAGTCCTAGCAACTTTGACACCCTACAAGACTTATTCACTAAGTTTAAGGCCCTTAGATTGCAATTGAAAGAATTCAAGATAAATAAAAAAGATGATAAACTCATTCTTTCTATTCTCACAAAGTTAGGACCAAGCTATTGAGTCTTTGTCTCCACTTTCCATGGCATAAAAAGTGCCCTTGGCACTACATGGAAAATGCCTTCTTTGGATTCATTCATTGCTAACTTGACTAGGGAGCAAGATAAGCTAATTCAAATGGGAAAAATGAAGTCTACTCAACCCTAAGCTTTGATATCTGGAAATGGTAAGGATAAGACTTCAACAAAGGAGAAGAAGAAAAAGAATAAGGACCAGAAGAAGAAGAAAGAAAACACCAATCCTTCCAAAAACAACATTGAGACTTCCTCTTCCAATGATAAACCTAAGAAGGAGAAGGTTAAGTGTGCCTATTGTAAAAAGACAGGGCATGATGAACATAAATGCATGAAGAAACAAATAGATCACCTAACTCATCTTCTAGAGAAGAATAACATAGGTGTTCCTGAGTCCATCAAGTAGAATTCACCTACCCAAGATTCTACAAAGGTAAAAGGCAAGGGTAAGGAGAAAGAAAAGGGTAAGGCCCTTGTAGCTACAATAGCTTCTACATCTTCATGGGTCATCGACTCAAGTGCTTCTCACCACATGGGCTCTTCACTAGTTGAGTTTTCATCTTTAGAGCCTTGTAGCATGACTTTAATTAGTTTGGGTGATGACACTTCAGTTTCTATTGCAGGGAGAGGGTTAGTTGAAATAGAAGGAGGAACATTCAATAATTTTCTAAGTGTTACTTCTCTTTCAACAAATCTCCTATTAGTATACCAAATCACTCACATTGGTCGGGGTATGAGAGTTGAGTTTTCACCAGATTTAGTGGCTATCAAGGAGTTGCATAGTGATACTACAGTGGCAGTGGGTAGGGCAAATCACCAAGCCAAGTTATACACCTCACATTTTGCATCAAATTTTTCTCCAACAACATTTCTGACTCATTCAGATGGAGTTAGAAAATTTTGGCATGAGTGGTTTGGCCACCTTAACTACTGTTACCTTGAGAAACTTTGTAAAAATGACATGGTCATTGGCTTGCCTAGTGTCTAATTCTCAAAAGGACTTTGCAAAGGGTGTTCCCTTGGGAAGCATCCTAAAGCAAAATTTGACAAAGGCAAAGCTTGGAGGGCTTCACAACCTTTGGAGTTAGTCCACAGTGATGTATCAGGACCCTTTCCCAAACCATCTTTCACAAGGGCCAAGTACATCCTCACTTTCATTGATGATTTATCTAGGTACACTTGGATATATTTTCTCAAACAAAAGTCTGAAGTGTTTGAAAATTTTCTAAACTTCAAGGCTCTTGTTGAGAAATAGAGTGAGAAATCCATCAAGGTTCTTCAAACTAATAATGGAGGGGAGTATGCCAGCATCAAGTTTGAGCAATTTTGCACCACAGAGGGGATTGATTTGCAGTGCACAGTCACTTATAATCCTTCACAGAATGGGGTTACAAAATGCAAGAATAAGTTCTTGAAAGAGATGGGTAGTTATATGATTCACTCCAAATCCTTAGCACCATAGTATTAGGCTGAAGACATCAATTTTGCTTGCTATATTCAAAACAGGGTTCCTCACAAAGCTTTGAAAGGGATAACACCCTTTAAAGCTTGGCATAAAAGGAAACCTGATGTTGAACACCTTAGAGTTTTTAGATCCCCAGCCATGGCCCAGATTTTGAAGAATAAATGTAAAGCTATGGAATGTCAGTCTAAGCCTTGCATATTTTTAAGATATCTAGATGGTATTAAAGGATATCACCTTCTAGATCTAGTCACTCATGAGTTGTTCATCGAGAGAAGTGTCCATTTTTAGGAGAGTCTTAGAGACTCAACACTTGACACTTCTTCTCCCTCATCGGATTTACTTCTTCATGATGATTATTCATCAGATTTAGATCAACCACAACAAGTTCTTGAGCCAGAGTCATCTTCTTCTTCTTCAAGTTCAGATAGTGAAGACAGTGATGTAGAGTCATCCACCTCTAGTCAGTCAGAGGATGAGGAGTTAGCACCTGACTCACCCACTTCTGGGCCACTTTAGGCTAGATAGACACTTGAGAGTGCTGGCACTTGGGTAGATCTCGTAGATGACAGATGTACTAGGGGGGATTCTCAGAGAGATCCACATGCCTACTTTGCTTTAGTTTCAGATCCATAGACTTTTTGAGAGGCATCAGGGGTACCTGAGTGGGATAATGCTGTGGAGGAAGAATATTATTCCTTAATTAAAAATCACACTTGGGATTTGACTTCGCTTCCTATGGTAAGAAATATGGTTTGATGTAGGTGGATATATCAGACTAAGTTTACATTAGATGGGTCAGTTGATAAGTACAAGGCATGATTGGTCACCAAGGGTTTCTCATAGGTGGTAGGCATTGACTACTCAAAGACCTTTACACCCGTTGCAAAGATGACTTCTCTCTGACTCACCTTGGCTATTACCACATCACATGGTTTGGATGTGCATCAGATGGATGTGAAGAGTGCCTTTCTTCATAGAGACCTAGAGGAGGAGATCTACATGGAGCAGCCACCAGGATTTATTTAAGATTTTTCCTTAGTGTGCAGACTTAGGAAATCTATCTATGGCCTCAAATAGGCCCCTCAAGCTTGGTATACCAAGATGGATTCCTTCCTTCTCACAGTGAGTTTCACTAGGTACCATTTTGATCCTAATGTCTACTTTTTATAGTAGGATGATTCGCTCTTGATTTTGGTTCTATATGTTGATGACCTTTTGATCATTGGGAGTTCTTCATCAGCTATTGTAGTGGTGAAGTTATCTCTTCAAGATAGATTAGACATGACAAACTTGGGTTTATTGCACTACTTCCTTGGCATCGAGATCTCATAATTAGATTCAAGGATTTCTCTTGCACAACCTAAGTATGCTCTTGACTTATTGGCTCAGTTTCACATGGCTGATTGCAAGCCATCTCTGACTCCCTTTCTATCAGGAGTCAAGATTGAGGCTAATTTTCTTCACCATTGGTTGATGCTACTTGATATCGACAACTTGTTGGTAGTCTCATCTACTTGACTCACACCAGGCTCGACATATCATATATAGTGGGACTTATCTCCATATTCATGTAGGAACCTCATGAGCTGCATTGGAAAGCAGCTAAGAGGATCTTCCATTACATACAGGGTTCACATAGATACAAGATTAATTACATATTTGGCATAGAGGTTGACTTGGTTGGATATATAGATTCAAATTGGGCTTGCGATTCATAGACTCGCAAGTCCACTTTTGGTTATAGTTTCTCTCTAAGTTTTGGTCCTATCAATTGGTCTAGAAAAAAGCTAAATGTTATTGCTATATAAACCATGGGCGCAGAGTACAGGGGAGCTGTTAATGTAGCTACTGAGCCTATATAGCTTCAAGGGATTATTTTTGAGTTTGGCATTCCTATCAGGCAGCCCACCATAATTTATTATGACAACTAGAGTACCATTCAGATTTGCAAGAATCTGGTTCAGCACCAGTGGACCAAGCACATAGAGATTTACATGCACTTCATTCAGGAGCTTATTCATAGTCAGGTCATTGACTTGATATTTTGCCAGTCTTCAAAGTAGGTTGCAGACATCTTCACCAAACCTTTCACTAAGAGTAGGTTCATTCATCTATGAGCTCTTCTTGGGGTGTGGTGTACATCTGCAATAGCATCATCTTTAGGGGGGCCTTCTAGCCTCTTCTTTCTTTTATGTCTCTCTTTTTTTTTGGGGGCGGAGTTTTTTCCTATGGGTTTTCTCTTTTTCTCTATCTTATGAGAGATTGCATTTGTACATGGGTACCTCATCAGGCCTAGTTGCTGGGACCCATTTTATATTTCCACACTGCCCACCTAAGCTACGCTTATGGGGGGTATTAGTGTAGGTTTTTATTTTTTCCTATTTTTTAATTAGGGAAATTGTATTTCTTGTGCATACATGGAGTTTTCCTACATTTGTGGGATAGGCTAGCTTATGTGGAGGTGTGTGTCATAGATGTGTCATAGGTGTCATAAGAATGTCATAAGTAACTCCCTTGATGGGAGTTACTTCTCTATTCTTAGCACCTTATCACCACTTTTCATGAAGGAGTTACAGTCTATTCTTGGGATGCCTTGTCCACCTTTTGTGGAGGAGTTACTTATGTACTCTCCTATTTGTAGTCCTCAATTTGGCCATCTCATGTTAATCAGATTTTAGTTTTCTCCATTTTGTCTTATGCAAATTATCTTCTTGTGTTATTTTCAAATTGCTTTAGCATCTATGTGGTGTGCACTTGCTTCATCTCATGTGATCACATCTCCATTGCACTCGCATTATCTGGATTTTGGCAACAACTCCGATAATAAGCACCACCCATATATAAAGTAATTATAAAATCTTGATGATGTGTACACTGTTTGATTTGTTGTGAAGATAATTTCTTTAGAATATCCTCAAATGTAATATTTTGGTCATCTAGAAGATCTTGCATCTTGTGATTTAAGGTAAATCATGTGTTCATAGTATGCACAAAGCATTAGCAATAATCATAATAACCATTTGCATCATACCCTTTGGATATATGTATATTTACATCAACCTTTATACGAAAGAAAGATGTAAGGTGACACTCTAGTAACTATGGAGTAATGAAACTAGGGACTTAGGTAGAATTTTAAATTGTAAGCTTGGCTCCTTAGATAATATAATATGCTTAGGATTTTGTAATGGAATAATTTTATTTTTTAATAAAGAGATATCTAAGTCTAAATAATGATGTTGATTTTGTAACTCATGTAGTACCTTGCTCATATTTGTTAATGGATATTTTATGGTTTCACAAGTACAAGCCCTAGGTATTTTAGATGGAACATTCATATGTGTACCATTAAGGAATGTTGTAAGGGTTTTATGGCTACCTAATTCAGTATGATCCACCTTACCCTTTGAAGAGGGGATAACGTTAACCTAGTTATAGGGGTGATATATATCATCCTCTTCATATTTTGAAGTGGAATAAGGTCCTATTTTCCATTTTGAAATGTTATAAATATATAAATTAGGACTAGATAGGATAATAATATAAATTCTAGAGAGCACTCCATGTTGCACATATTTTATGATAATTAGAGATCAGTAATAGGAAAAGAAATTAGAAAATCATAAATGGCCTAGGGTTTGATGTTAAAAGGTCAGGTATACCAAAATTTTAACCCTATTTTGGATTAAGGAATCCTAATTATATATATAGAGTTAAATATATAGAAATTATAAGACACACGAGTGAATATCATATATAAATTTAACATGTGCTAAACTCATATGTACCATATGCTAAATTTATAAAACTAAGATAGGTTATTAATAAAAAGTTTATATATACTAGATATATAAATGACATAAAAAGATAATACTTAGTTGTTTTTTATGCTAACATAGTGTTATATTTGGTATAAGTAGAAATAAGGTAGGAAGATAGTTCTAGATTAGTTGTAAGATTTTATATATGTTGTCTCTAGCTCTCTGGATAGTTACATTAACCTAAGATAATTACAAGTTCAATGTTCATATCCTATATGGAATATTCACTAAAATAGGATGTGAACATTTAGATTATTCTAGGTTTAGCTTTGCCTTTACTTTGATTTATTTAGATCTAGGTCATGATCTGTCACTCCTAGTGAAATGGTAAAACCCTATTTTTCCATTTTTAATGTGACCTTGTGAAAAAATGGGTTAGTGAGAACACAATGTCAATCTAACTAATAATTAACCCAATGTCAGAGGGAACTAACTAAATATCTAATAATATAGAAAAGGGCCTCATACTCATGTAATTATCTCTTACATGTTAGCTTATTTGTGAATCATGTAATGTGTGTAAAATAAGTACAATAGTGACTTAGCTTGTAACTTGTCAAATACAACCTTGTGATTTCTCCTATAGTAATTATAACCTATATTTGGGTTTTTCATTTAATTAATATTAATATATGGAAAAATAGGAAAGCTTTTGGTAAATTGAGTGCTCTTCTAGTCTAATTCTTAGGTGATGAATGAATGAGGGTTGATATTATATAAATACCAATCCTATCAATAGATAAATCATATTAAACCACTTAGGTTGACCATTTTGATATGTTTCATTTATAAATTGGATGAATTTAGGGTAATATATACTTGAAATGAGGTAGGACAATAACATTGGTGTTATTATCTATCCTAAACATTATTGTCCATGGAGGAGAGTAAACACAAGCTCAAAACTTGTAGAGGTATAAGATAAGTACATTTTAAGCATTTTGGGTAATATGAGATGTTTATGTCATAAATATAAGGATGGTCTGACCAAGATATAGGCCAAGGGATACAAGATAGAGAATATCTAAGGCTTGTATAAGTAAAGCATGTGTATAACTAAGAGGAACAAATAAGGTCTGAGTTTACCAAGTGTGAAAGAATGAGGTGCTATATAGTCACAAAATATCATATAAAGTAAATTAATATTAATCCAAATAATAAAAATTCATCTTTATCTATATTATCATAAGTTTTCATTCTCATTTTTGGTATAAACAAAATAAAGGTACAATATTCTTCCTTAGTTTCAAAATTATGTTAATCCCATCATTGAGATCTACCAATATAATAAATACATGGGTATAATTTAGTGATTACATTCATTTTCCCAACATGACAAGAATTAAAAAAATAAAAATAAGAAGTACTACTCACCTATGTTTTGCACACCCAGGTAATATTTATTTTAAATAAAGCATTAAACTACAAAGTAAGAGGGAGGGCATTATTATAACACTTTCCTATAACCATAGATTTTTTTGAATCCCTAGCACATGTCTCATCCACTAAGAGTGTACCTTCCCTTCCAAAAAGTTAGTAGATACAAAGAACTAATAAAGTAAGAGTGAATTCATGTGGATAAAATAAGTCATTGAGACAACATGCAACTCCCCACAACAATGCAATATATGAAAATGGACTAGATTCATAATGATATAACATTCCTAGTATATACTATAATATATGTATATGGTCATATAACTTATGTAAAATAATAGGTGACCCCTATATTTATTCAAAATCTAGTATTATGACATGTATGGTAATTGTATTCATTGTAACCATTACATACACATTTCCTAATGTTCATCACTATAAATCTATTTAATCATCTTACAGACTCCTAAACTCATTTATACATTTCATGTGAATAAAGTTTATATCTAAATAAGACCCAAATATTATTAAAAAAAATGGTTTTATCAATGAAAAATCTTATATACCATGCCTAAATTATATCTCTAAACCATGACATAACCAAGGATAAAGGATCCTAATCAAAAGTCTAAAATTACTTAATTTTTTATTTACTATGTAAAATAAAAATAATAGTTAAAGTTTTGTAATAAGAATGAAACTTAATATTTATTATAAGATGTCCAATTCCTGAATGTGTTTCAACAACTAAAAGTGTTTGACTTATAATAATGAGTTTGACATCTATAAAATTTTATTCCACAAAAGTATTCATCCATTGAACATAGGTTTAACACTCATTATCTAGGGTTTCATCTTCCAACTTGGAATCAATGTATGAATGTGTGATTATCTCTCAATGTAAGTTCCAAATCCAAAAGAATTATATCTTCCAATATGTGTTCATAATATAAAAAATGGTTAAATTCCACAATTATTTTATAATTAATCTTAAATATATAATAATGTAGTTTCAAGGTGTCAAAATATGATTTTCACTTAAAGTAAATATATCATTTCACCAAAGATACAATAATTGCCAATCAACCAAGCAAGGTAAATCCTACCTAAATCTAAACCTTATTTCCTAACCTAGGGTTATTGAAGGTTTGATAATCAAAAATTATTATTTTACCAATGTGTATTCAAGTCCATCATAAGTTTCAAAAACCAAAATAAATATTCAAAATTAATAAAGACACATCAAACCAAAAAATGATTTAATAGTTGGTCAAAGTCTCAACATTCCTTCTGCAAGTTTGTCGGCTAACAAGGGTTTGAAATATACTATAATTTTAATGATTTATTTATGAATCTTGTAAATTTCAAATATTCATTATTATTCCACAAAAATTCCTTAGGTTTTTCATGACCAAAGGTTAAAAGGACTATTTTAGATGATATAGACTTATCAATAGCCTAATTTTTTTAAAACTATCAAAGATAAAGTGGACTGTATCAAGATTTAGTTGGGATTATTACAAATAAAACACATCTATCTAATGTATATTTAATAATTCCAAATTATTTAAAATAATTATAAATAATTAGTAGTCAAATAGTTAAAAACTATCAAAAATAAATTGGTATGTATCAATATTTAGTTGGACTTATTAAAAATAAATCACATATATCTAATGTGTTTGTAATAATTTCAAATTATTTACAATGATAAAAAATAATTAACAATTAGTAGTCCAATTTTTGAAAACTATCATAAATAAATTATACTTTATCAAAAATTATTTGGACTTATGACAAATAAATCACATCTATCTAATGTATTTGTAATAAGTCCAAATTATTTAAAATGATAAAAAATAATTAGTATTCTAATATTTTAAAACTATCATTAATAAATTGGGTATTATCAAGAATTAATTGGACTTATCAATAATTATTTGGACTTATTACGAATAAATCACATCTAAGTCTGCAAAATAAACACATCACTCCATTAGAAGGATCGTGGTCTTTCTATCTTCAATAAAATTTATACATACATTAAGCTTGGTTCACAAACCATTCATTTATAGATAATAAGATTATGCGGTTTATTTCAGAAGAAAATTTAATTTGTATATCAATCGATCCAAGCATAGTAAAACAACCATTTAATTCAATTAGGTTTTGATCTCAGGTTTTGATTAACTAGTCTAATTATGTAATTTATAGAATCCTAATGCAACATGTTAATATATGATTAGGCCACCTAGGATGATTAGGATGACATTTTTCAGTAATTGATTAGATCATGAAATATTTATTTAATCTTCAGGTGACATCCTGTGATCATCAAATTTTAGCTCACACAGGCCATGTGTTGATCACTCAAAAATTTGATAGGTCACCCATGTTGACTTTGGTATTCATGAGAGAGTCCTTAATATTATGCTAAGTGGAAAAATCATGGGTTACTAGGTCATTCGTCACCTCTTAGATGTTTATATAGTCTCTTACATAACTAATTTATAAAAATTATGATGTGTGTCATAATCTTGATTGCTCATAATCCTTAGGAATTTTATTTTGATTGTTTACCCTTTCAAAAATCTAAGTCACTGATATTGTGATATGTGGAATGATATGGGGTCTCTAATTACTCAATATTTTTTTTATTATACATCTTTCTACATATTTAAGTCATTAAGATTGTACCATGTGGCATGATCTCAACCACTCAAGATTTTGCACTTTGAGTTTGTAGTAAATAGGATTTGTGAGTGTTGAGTTTCCAAAGAAAATTTTTTAAGACTTAAATGAAGTGTAATTTAAAAAACTAAAAATTCAAAGACCACTTGTTGATACATAAATGTTGAAGAACAAATTTTCATGATACACAAATGGTAAATGACCAATTTTGATTATTGAAGCTCATAATGTGAATGTAAAAAAGCTGAATACTTTTACATAGAACATTAAATGTGAAGTGGAAAGACCTAGAACACAAATGTCAAAGTGTAATTTTCAAAATTAAAATGCCAAAGTGGGAAATTCCTAGATGTAAACCATAAAAACCATTTGCAAACACATGAATTCCTAAGTGTATTTTCTAATACACAAAAGTCGATGAGTAAATCTTGATGTGAAAATTATGAAGACCATTTGCTGAAGACCTTTTCACGGTTTGTGAAATTAAAAATTATAATTTTAAATACACAAAGATGAAGACAATTTTGAAATACTCAAAATATGAAGTGCACATTGCAATTCACAAATGTTGAAGACCTTTTGTTGATGCATAGTTACCAAAGATTGAATTTTCATAGTAGAAAATATAAAATGAAAATTTCGTAGTGTTTAATTTAAGACCCAAAATGTGAAGACATATTTCAAAATATACAAAATTTGAAGTGTCACTTTAAAAAATCTCCAAAAATGAACAAAAAAATAAAAAAAATAAGGCATATCCTAAGTGTATCCAATAGGACATTCTACATGTCCAATTAAACATTTTACATGCCAAAAATATGCACTAAAATTTTAAAAAACAATTTGTACTTCTCATTCCAAAATTAAGGAGACACCATTTTAAATTTCCAATTTCATGAAATAAATAAATAAATCCCAATCCTTTATCATTATATTTTAAGTTCCTAATGTGATGATGCATTCAAATAGTCTGTTACAATGCCTTTTAAAAAATTAGTGAGAACAAGTGTCTGACCTCTCCAAATTTTATTTGGTTTCCAAGCGTAAATGATATTATATATAAGAATGGATGGTAAAGAGGTATTAGTTGGGTTTGGATTCCATTTCTCATCCAAATAACCTAAATAAATTATATTCTTATTTTGCATCTTTTTCCTTGTATGAACTGGGATGAGCCAAGCTATTTTGACACTTTGTTCTATATCTCCATTTATTTTTAGTATCTCAATATTGCTTTTAGTTATAGCAACCCATATTGTGTAGTTAACTCTTGTAAAATTGTTAGGTTTGACAAATGACATATATTTATTTTACACATCTTGAATTGGATCATTTAAAAAATTTGTTCTTTTTCTTTTTGGACCAACATATGTATCTGTAGATGCCACTCTAAAATCAAAGGCCTTGTCATAAACCATTTTGTGTAGATATCTATATAAGAGTATGTCATGGTGAGTTCTAGGCCAAAAAGCTCATGTATATTCAAATTCATAAGGGAACATGTCTTCTTTCATTATGTCATGGGTATTTTGGAAGTAATATGTTATATCCTTCCACTTACTATTTCTAGTCAAACCAAATCTATTGAATTGATTTACATACTTAATCAAGTTATCCTTAATTTATTTTTCACTCATTTTTCTACTTATATCTGAGACTTTTAAAAAAATGGAATGTTGTGACTTTTCTCTATTTTTCAAGTCTTTGAAAATTATTTTCATTGGATTACCTTCTAAAACATTTAGATCACCATTTTATTTTGTTCCCCATAATTTAATCAAGGAGTGGGGGGGGGGGAATTTATATCTCTTATAGAGTTTTTACAACACATAATGGGTTGACCTTAATCCATGTATAGAATAAAATATTGAACTTTTGTCAATCCTATTAGTTACTATCATCCACTCATCTAGTAAATATTAACATAGTCTTTAAAATATATTACTTATTCAATCAAATATGGCATGGGGTTTCATGTATTTTCATGTCTTATATCTATCCACAATATCTAACACACTCCAAACATCTTTACTCTTTATACATTTAGACAAGTTTATAAATGTGCCTTTAATGTCCTCATGGGTATGTCCTAAAGGAAGAAATCCAACCTCAACATTGATGAAAATACGTTTGTATACAAGGAGAGATAAATATTGCAACACAAACCTATATAAAAAAAACTTTATTTTATGAATTTATAAATGTAATAGAATTACATTTAGTTCCATATAAGGTTATAAATTCTTTTAATATAATAATGGATGGAAGGAAGTACCCATTCTTATTATCCCTAAAATAATTTTCTAATTAAAATTATATCTTAGAATGAAGTTTATTGAAGGCACCAATTGGTTGTGCTTATTCTATGTATTTATTGCATTCAAGGTAGTAGTTATT
Organism: Torreya grandis; assembly: GCA_037957365.1. NCBI lineage: Eukaryota > Viridiplantae > Streptophyta > Pinopsida > Cupressales > Taxaceae > Torreya > Torreya grandis. The sequence continues at coordinate 561,060 of JARHVA010003502.1, read as the reverse complement.
ATAAAAAAGTGCATCATACAATGGATATTTTAAAGATTTAGGTTTATATAGTAAATATCTATAAGTATATGGTATTTTTGTTTCCATATCATTCAAATAATTTTTAATTGAGGTGATAGTAAAGTTATACCCTCCAATAACATACAGTAAAAAATGTCCATATCCACTTGCACCATGACCATGTGTGATAATCCTTGCCATTGACAACTCTACTATTATATCGATAATTTATTTTATTTTTGTCACATTCTTTGGAAAAAATGTTTTTTAGCATTCCACCTGATCGTGAATGACATTGAGTCATTCTTAAAGGTATTAATCTAACATTTATTTATGTGTGTAATACATTTGTCTTGTGAAAAGTATTTGATTTGAGTGAATCCTGAATTCTGGATCAATACAATCTTCTTAATCTCTAGATAGGGATAGAAAGAATTTTTGTTGAGTCAAAAAGATACATATTTTTCACCTAGAGAAGCCATAAGACTTGGCAATGGTCACATCATGAAAATAAAATTTTCACATGTTATTGAATTTTGCCTGGGATATTGCTCATATTCCATATTTTCTAGTTTTCATTGATGTGGTGCCTCATAAATTCTTGAGTGAAAGATGTTGAAGTATGCCACACATTATCTCATGAATTTTATATATCTACAAGACATGTAAGTCTTGCTTAAACATCTACAAAATCATCCACCAATTGGTCCAAAAAGTACTTAACTGCCATTGTTTTCTTTTATGGATTTTATCACAACCTTTATACATGAAATACATTTTATTCCACATTTTTATCAAAATTTTGAATGTCAAAAAAGCTAATTCTCTTCAATATATATATTTTAAGCCAATATTCAAAATAGATCTCTGTAGTCATATAAAATGTGAAAATTGGTAACTTGAGTGTGGCTAATGACACCCAACCCTTAGGTCCCTCTTACTTTCTCTTATGACCCTCATAAGAATATTTTCACTAATTCCTAGTCATATTTAGCCTTCCAAACTTAATCCCAAATGATCTATAACCCTTTGTCCATGACTAATCCATCCCCCTAGGTCCCATCATCTCAAGACAATTGCATCACACTTGAACTATAACACCGGTGCCACTCCTGTTTGCTTTTGGTGCTCCTATCCAAGTGCAATTTTGGCCCCAATGATCAATTCCTTCTAGTTCCCCATCCTTATCCCTATCAAATTAATGTGAGCACATTCAAACCATGACCAATATATCCATATAAAATCCCATTCAAAGATCATTTTGAAAGGGTTGGTAAATATCACTAAACAAATAAGAATACAAGTAAGACTCCTTAAGCAATCTTCCCTATTCTCTGCATACAGCTAGCTAATACACTTACAAGCTTATTAAAATCCTTACACCAATACCCATCCACCTCAAGTACATCTAATTTATTATTTTTCATATTCATACACTCAATTGCATAAAGCACATCAAGTGGAAGAACTACATATGGCTTGATCCCTCTTCAGAGTATTGATATGTAGGCAATGTGCCCACACAAGGGGTGTGGATACACATTTAATAAATATTACACACACTAACCTACCCTCTTTCTCAAATATTGGTCAAATCATAATGGATTATAGGGTTTTAAGATAAAATCTACTATACAAGAAGCTCTATAGAATTCCATCTATCAAAACTTCATGGACAAGGTCACACAAACCTGGTAAATAAAACCCAAAAAGTTTAGATCCTCAAGATAATACTAGTAGAGGTGGAATAAAAAATGGTGCCACTCCTATCTAGCTTTAACACTCCTATCCAATCATAAAATGAAGGTTAGATCTCAATTTTTGATAGTGTCCCACTCTTGCATAGTGAATCTCAGACCCTATCTCAGTTGTATCAACTAGTTTCTAGCTAAATTTAAATTTCTCCATCTTATTAAAAATTTTAGAAAGTTAAAAATTAAAATATAATTTAAAAAAATTATTAGCTTAATTATTGCATATTTATTTATTGATTTTACTACTCAGACCCTTTAACTAAATTAGGAATAATACACTAATATTCCTAAAATTGTTAAATCATTTGGTGAACCTAACTTTTTTTATGCATAAAAACCCTAGAAACCCTAGGGTAAATTTCCTAATAAATTTTCTCCTATATATTTTTTTTACCTACATAATAAAACAAAAATTTAGCATAAAATTTTAAATTTTTTTAGTAATTTTAAAATAATTTTCTTTCAAACCCTATTTGTCCATAATAGGTCCCATTAATTTTCCAATAATTTTATGATTTTTACTAGCATATTAAAATCATAAATTCACTTAAAATTTCAAAATTAAATAGTAATTTTCAAAAACATTTATTTTTCCAAACCCTAGTTGCATATACTAGGTCCCATTAAATCACTAATTTTCTAATAAATTTTTGAATTTTTACTTGCATATCTAACTCAAAAATTCAATTTAAATTTTAAGTTTTCATATTAAATCTCAAAATAATCATATTTAAAACCCTAGTTGTATATAATAGGTCCCATTGCTTCTTGAGGTATCACCTTACATGTTGGTGAGCTTCACATCCTTTTTATGTAATTTCTAGTTCACTGAAATTTAGACTTTGCATTTCCTATATTCAGTACTTTCCTTCTCTAGAACTTTTCCTATTAAAAATTATTTCAACAAATTCAATCAAATTTCAAATTGTTTCCTACCTTAACAATGACCCAATACACCAATTTGGATGAAACTGATAAAAGAGAACTTCAAGAACTCTTAACTAAAAACCTTGACATGCAAGATGACATGATTAAAATACTATAAGAGGAACAATAAAGAGTGAACAATGGTCAATATTCTCAAACCACAGAGTAACCAATTACAAATTATACTATGGGGGCAACTCTGTCTCAACAACCTCCTATAGTGGCCTAACCTACCTCTTAGCCACTAGCTATAGATAGTACATCTTTGTCTCTTGATGTGGAAACCCTTGTATAAGAGATAAAATCTCTTCAATCCAAGGTGATACATCTTGAGCAAGGTGCCTCTGGACCTACATAGGATTTGGATTCTTTTGCTTTATTACATACACCATTGGCACATCACATTGCTTCTACACCCTTGTCATATGGTTTTGCTTAACCCAAGATTACTCTATATGATGGCAAGGGTGATCTAGAGACATATTTGAGAAGTTTTCACATAGAATACTTAGACTATACACCAAATGACTAGCTACTTACCAAGCTATTTATATGGAGCCTAAAGGATTATGCTTTACAATGGTTCTATAGTTTACCAAATTAGTCGATTAATGCATTTAATCTTTTATCTAACATGTTCTTAGCATATTTTAGCATCAACATTGGTGATAAGGTTTCATATGCCCAAGTTGCACAATAGAAACAAAGGTCAAATTAGCATCTCACATATTATGTTCTTTGATATAGGACTATTTTGGATAAGATGACTAGTCCCATGCTGATCAAGAGTTACAAGATTTATTCAAAAATAATCTTCTATGATATTTTCATGAATCAATTATGTTTAAAATATTCTCTTTCTTCATTTAATTGTGTCACACACTAAAGGAAAGAGAAGTAAAACTAATTTTAATGGGCAAAATCAAGCACATAAATACCTCAATAACAACAAAAAAAAGTAACAATAAAGTCCCATATAAAGTCAAGGTCAATGATAACAAGATTCAAAATCAACCAATAGTTAATATAAATTCTAATCCCCATCAACAAGTGGTTTTATCATAACCTCCTCAATAAACCTTCACCAATCTACGAGTTTCTTCAGCTAGAGTTTTACAACAAGTATTGAAATGTAACATCATATCTCTTCCTATTATTTGAGAAGTGGATCCAACAAAACCTCTTCCATAGGGATATGATCAATGTGCATTTTGAAATTTTCATAAGGTACTAGGCCATACAAAAAATAGATGAATTAGTTTGAGACACAAGATACCAGATTTGATAGATGGATATCATATTGATCTTTGCACTTTAGTTGAGGGACCTCAGGAAAAGCAAACATAGGATAAGTCTTCAAAAATATTCTTAGATATCTTTCCATAGAATTCTAAATTATATATAGGGGACACATTAGGGGTTCACCATGTATATCATGCACATCTACCACTAGATACGTACAAGGCTCCTTCAATTGAGGCACATCCTTTGAGTAATGTGATTGGTATATACAATTCCAGAGTTCTAGTTAGACCTTTATCCTCCTTCTTAGAGCAAGAGATATTTGAGGATGATTCATATTATCATTCACTTTTTATTAGAGCTTACATTCACAATCATCCTATTAATATTGTTCTCATATAAAATGTATCTAGTGTAAACATGTGCACTATGACAATATTACAACATTTGGGATATACAGAGTAGGATATTACCCCAATAGACATAGTTATCAATGGATTAAGTGGTCACATAAAAATTTCATTGGGTGAGATCATACTTCCTCTATAGGTTGGTCTAACACACATGGCCACACCATTCACTATTGATCCCAATGTAGGAGTTTTTGATATGCTACTTAGTTGACCATGGATTCAAAAACTTCATGCACTAACTTCTATAATTCATAGATGCATGAAATTCATTCACACTAATCATGTTTTTATAGTTGTTGGAGTTCCATATGAGTTACAACTCCCCACTTTAGAGAAATCTTCTATTTTATAGTCACTAGTTTTAGTTCAACCTCTAGTTCTAGTTTCTCTACCAGTTATAGTTCTTCATTTACTTTTGATTCAAACATAGTTGAGGCATCAATCACCAGCACAAAGAGTTCATATAACTCCACATATTTAGGATTCTAAAAATATTTCAACTATAGTGTTCACACCCAGGTTAGTATCATTGAGATCTCATACATCTACTCATAGAGCACATGTTCAAAGAGATTCTCCTACTACCAAATGGATCCCTAAGATCCCTACAGTTGCATCTACTTATCAAAATTATAAAGGGACCCCACACTTAATTTCTGCTTTATATATTTTAGAGTATTTATAACATATACAAATTTTAGAGCCATAGTCTTAACATTTCCATCATGCATGACTCCTCTCCTTGATATAGGACATCATGATAGGGAGTCTCCCATGAGACTCATCAGTCAGTTTCATCCCATCCCAACTTACTTGTACATATCTTCTCTTCAATTTCTTGTACATAGTCTTCTTGTGATTGATTGTGCATAGCTCAAATCTCAAAAACATAAAAACAATACAACATATAAAAAATACAAAAACATTCAAATATGTCAAAACACCAAAAAAATTTCTATTGTATGCATTATCCATGCTTTACATTTATACTATCATGATAGATTTACATTTGTTGTTCTATGTTATTGTTTGTGTATTTATCTACATTACCATACTTCATTTGATATTATTGAGTGTGTGTAGTGACATCTAGATCCTTGATTTCCTCACTCTACCCATTGAAGGGGCATCGTACTTATAAATTCAAGACACACATTGATATACATACCCATTGGGGCATCTTCTACATGACTACACCATCCACGTTATGTCATTCCTACACCAAACACTCTAGTTATCATGTTAATATACATTACTTACTAGCTTATATAGATTATTGTATTGACATCTTACAAGTATATATCACTTGTATATTTCTTAACATATACCTAGTCATGTACTAACATGTCTTGCATACTTTTCCTATTGATTTAATTAGTTAGATGTGATTGTATTTCCAGTTATTACATGCTTTAATTTTTTTCTTAGCATAGATAGATTGTTTGCATTCCTTGGTTCATATTTTGTATTTTATATGTGCTTTAGGAAATTTTATAATGTCCTTTACTTTTATTCATGTGTGTTCCTTAGGACATTTTCCAATATCCTTTACCTATACTCTTCTATGGGATTGTGGCTTCCATGCCAACCTTGCTTGTTTCAATTGTATGTGTATGTGGTATTTGAACATGCCTTATATGCTTGTTTTATAGTATGAGTAACATTTGCCCATGTCCCTTATTTGCTTGGACCCTTGGCCATTTTTGTATGCTTCTTGATTCTTAATTTATACAATTGATGTATTTTTTTTCTTCTCATTATTTGTAATGCCATGATCCACATCATGCATTATCCTAATTTCTTGGATGTCATGATGAACATCATGCTCCATCCCTCCATGCCAACTAAAAACTAACACTTCCAATTTTAATTCAATACATTACACATGTTATTAAATTTTTATATCTATCTAGGCATACCCTTGTTTATCTAACAATCTCTCATTATAAACCATGATATATATTGAGATATCTTATCAATTATAATTGTTATATCATGTATCTTTGCAACATAACAAACTTATAGGTCTATTTATTATTATGCAAATAATTGTGGAGTCTTCATTCCTACCCTCAAAATAGAGGGAAATAAACAAAGGTTTTATTACATAGATCAGAGCTCTTAACAATAAAAAAATAGCATTTAGAACACCTAGAACAATAAATAGACATCAAACCAATAAAAAAAGACTATGAATATAGTGAAAATTTCAAAAATTTCATCAAATTTAGCCCAAGACAATAACACCAAGATTGGAAAATAGTATTGGTACTATTACTATCCATTTTTAGCACTTTTATCTAAACAAAAAAAAACCAAACTTTCCAAAAGTAGGTAGAAAAGTAGGTTCAGCTACAATTTTCCATAGTCAGACCAGTTTAGAATCAATAGTTTTCAATACACTTTCACTCAAAAAATCCAAATATAGGGGGAATCATGTATGGCATGATGGATCTCACTTCCAATTTTAGATATGGAAGTTCATATAACTTCTAGAATACAATTCATGTTCTAGACACCAATGATTGAGGGCAATGTGCAAAGCACATTTTTTTAATTTTCTTTTTGAGTTCATCATTACCCAAGAATTCTCAATAGTTGCATGCCTTATTCCATCTATAGGTGGTTGGAATAATTTTAGAGTGGCTTTCATATAAGCTTAGTTCACTAGTTCTAAAGTGGCTTTCATACAAGCCTAATCTCCATCTTTCAGAGTGGCCAAGAGTGGCCTAGTTTCCAGCATACATTTGGCTATCCACACTAACATTGTTAGATTATAGAGCACTCATGGGCTTTAAGATCCATATCATTTGAAACATATTCCATATTGACATTAGTTTATATTTTCACTTCATGGGGTAATGATAGAGCTAAAGGAATAACTAGCCTTTGTATTCTTGATCCACCTATTTAGTGGGATTGGACATATAGTCCAAACATTGATTAACACATGCATGATCACCTAGCTTCACTTAGTGGGAGATGATGGATCCAAAAGGATAGCCTTTGTATTCTTGAGCCACTCTCAGGGAATTGAACACTCAACTCTATTCATGATATTACTCTTGGTTCAACATCATTCAACACATACCTATCACACATAAAACATACTCAGCATCACTCAACATCACAATAGGTTTTGTATTGGTCCATGTACTTAATGAGGTGTATTCATTCCTTTATCTTCCTTTCTCTCTTACCCAAGTTTGTATGTTCTTATCTTAGATATAACATATCTATTAAGAAATTATCTACTCTTTGTCTTTTTTGTCGATTCATACTTCACAATGTGATCTTTCTATGCACACCCAACATCACACAATTTTATGAGATTCACTCTTATAGGTAAGTTTAGTTATGATTTCTATTTTCCATTTATCCTAGTTTTTCACTTTGTTTCATCACTAGAATAAAAGGGGGAAAATGTAGTAATATAAAATGTGAAAATTGGTAACATGAGTGTCATTAATGACACCCAAACCTTAGGTCCATCTTACTTTCTCTCATGACCCTCATAGGCATATTTTCACTGATTCCTAGTCATTTGTATCCCTCCAGACATGGTCCCATCTAAGACAAAGCCCATTTTCCATGACTAATCCATCCCCCTAGGTCCCATCATCTCAAGATAATAGTTCCACATTTGGACTATAGCACTGCTGCCACTCCTATCCATTTTTGGTGCTCTTGTCCAAGTGCAATTTTGGCCCCAATGGTCACTTCCTTCTAGTTCCCCATCCTTATCCTTGTTATCCTAATGTGAGCACATTAAACCCATAACTAATAGATTCCTATACAATCCCATTCAAATATCATTGGAAAGGGTTGACAAATATCACTAAAAAAGCAAGAATAAAAACAAGAATACTCAAGTAATCTTCCCTATTCTTTGCATACAACTAGATAATACACTTAAAAGCTTATTCAAATCCTTACACTAGTCCCTAGACACCTCAAATACATCTAGTTTAGTATTTAACATATTTATACACTCAATTTCATAAAGCACATCTAGTGGGAGAACTACATATGGTTTGATCCCTCTTCAAAGTATTGGTATGTAGGTAACATGCCCACATAAGGGGTGTGGATACATGTTTAGTGAATATTACACACACTAACCCCTATATTTCTCAAAAATTGGTCAAATTATAATGGTGTATATGGTTTGAAGATAAAATTTTCTCTATAATGAGCTTTACAGACTTCCAGTTGTCAAAATTTCATGGATAGGGTCACACAAACCTAGTGAACAAAACTTAAAAATATTAGATCCTTAGGAGAATAGTGGTAGAGGTGGAATATAGTGATGGTACCACTCCTATCCACTTTTGGTGCTCCTATTCAATCATAAAACAAAGGTTAGATCTCAGTTTATGATAGTGTCAAAGTCCTATTTAGTGAATCTCAAACCCTATCTCAGTTGTATCAATAGTTTTCAGTTGAGCCTTAGTTTCTCCATATTATTACTATTTTTATAAAGGTAAAAACTGTAATGTAATTTACATAAATTATTAGCTTAATTATTTCATATTTATTTACTAATTTTATTACTCAGACTCTTTAACTAAATTAGGAATAATACACTAATATTCCTAAAATTATTAAATCAATCTCAGTACCTTGAAAATCAATGGTAGTTATGTTTTTATTTTTATTAAAAAAATTGGTTAAAATGTAATCTAAGACATGTTTCCTCCTATCTGTTATGGTGGAGTCAAAAAAATATATCCTTGTAGATTTTAGCATCTCAAATGACAATCTTGACTAAAAACATTTTTTGGTACAACATTTCTCTACATAAACTTTTGTAATATCACTATCCATGTTTGCATCAGACTCCACATGGCTAAGTAAAGTGTTTGGCTTAATTATTTTATGGCTTGAGTAGTTGTAGCCATGATTTAATTTTTTTGGATGAATTTTCTCTAAGAATGTCATATAAGTAATTAATTTAGTATCCACTAATCCCAAACATTTCCAATTTCTTTCTCATTTGGTGTCATGTATGGTAAATTGATTGTTATACATTCAATGCCCTTTATCTTGTTGGAAGGCCATATAATTATATATGTTTTAGTTACCTCTATACTAAAAGTCTCATAATGTTGTATAATGTGCCTTATGTAAATTTCCAATTCATTTTCCTTCATTGGAGCATGATTTCAACTAAATATTCCCCTAGTTGTGAAAATATAACATAACCAAAATAAAATATTTCATCATTTGCAAGAGTTGTAAATTTGTGTAAAAAAATGTACCCTTTCCCCAATAAACTCATTTCTCATGCTCTAAAATTTGGTAGGATCATAGATATATTGAACCAATGAATCCAAAGAAGGGTTTTCTTGTTGTAATGGTTGTATATATATAACTGATCTAAAATTATTATGTCCTTCCATGTTATCCTCTATATAAAAATTATTTTTGATGTGTTGCATCATTATTGTGCTCCATCTAGTAAATATATCAACTACATCCCCCAAATTATCCACAAAAGCTCCAAGAAATGGAAGTGGTATATTTGGATCAAAAGATTTTGATACTTACACATTAAAAAGGTATTCTCTCATTGTGGCATGTGGAAGTGAGATTTATGGATTTCAAAGAGTCAACATCTAGACCTGGAACTTTGTGTATTCTTCCTTCACCAATGACCTTACCATTATTTATGAGAGAAACATAGTTTCCACATTGGAAAGCCATTGATGTATGATTTTTTAGCCTAGATATTTAAAAACGACATGAGAAGACTTGTTAATTAGGGTATTTATAAAATTAGTCTAGTTTATACATATATGTAGGAGATAAATATTTATTTATACCATGACACAAGCATACAGATATTTTAAAACCTAAAAATGTTAAAAAGGTAATGTATAACACATTTTTTTAATGACATTGTTTTATGTCAATCCCAAAAAATAATAGCTTCTAATATCATATATTACATACTTCGATCCTCATTTCATCCTAATTTCAGGGTATCTCATACGACATACCTTTCAAACATATATAAGAGTGGAATAGTTTAATAGAGAAAACTAGTTAATTAAATCAACTTTCAACCATGTATTTTAATAGTATACAAAATTATATTGAGTAATGGGAGTGTTGACAAAAATCATGGAAAATAATTAACTAATTATATTTTAGGATCTTGTATGTGATTTAAACCTCTATTGTGAGCCCAAGAGTTTGAAATTATCTCCTAGGAGATACCTTTCAAACATGCATAAGGGTACCCTTGAAGGTATAACAAGGCCTTTCAAGGTATGTTTGAAGGTAGTACTAGGTGATGTCTTGAAGGGCCTTGTAATACCTTTAAGCATACCCTTATCCATTTTTGAAAGGTATATTGTAGGAGACACCTTCAAGTTACCCTTAAAGGTACTATAATTCCCTTCAAGGCATATTCTTGAAGGCACTACTAGGTGATACCTTGAAGGGACTTGTACTACCTTTAAGGGTACCTTCAAGGTATCTCTTAAGAGATACTTGTTGGACCCCCACATCCCTTTCAAGAGAATCTCCTTTAAGGCACTATTGGGTCATACCCATTGGTATCAAGAATTTTAAATAGGTTTCATGTTTAAAATGTATATCTAGGTAAATACCTTTAATGTGTGATCAAGGAATCCAAGAAGGGAGGTTAGATCAAATGTTACAATAAGTAACAAAATTTGAAAAAAAAACACACTAACATACTAACACTTAATTTCCTAGATCATAGGGGGATCTTAGTGACAAAATATAATTATAAACCAAACTAAAATGAAAATAACAACAATATTTATCTTCTTTGAGAGATCCAAAGGATTTTTTCATGGTTTGATCGAATTTTACTCAAAGAGTCTTTGGCAATGGAGTTTTGGCCATCTCCTTCTCTCCATGGCACCATAGTTGACTTGTGGCACGATGTGACTTTATGTCTTGGATTATTATTTTTAAATTATAACATTATTTCTTTAAATATTCCTACAAAACTTGCATTAAGAATTTACTCTAGCCAACTCTCCAAATGAAGAGACAAATTCTTGTATTTATAGGTTTAATAACTAACCCCAACTCAAGGTGAGTTAATATGTAGTTTAAACATGAAATGGGTTCAAACCTAACCTAAGTGAGTTAATTAACCCCAATAGAGTTAAAACATGTCAAAATCTCATGATTTTGAATGAATAGGAATGGGTGAGATATTTTCAAAGGCTTGACAACTCATAAAAAGTAATCATGAAAACTTAGGATATTCTTGATTTTTAAATTTCATTTTTCATATTTTCATTAATTGCTCATGGATAATTAAACTAGGAATTTAATTTGGTTTATCATTTTAAATAATTTTGATTAGGATTTTTATCATTTCCAAGATTTTATTTTATTTCATGTGTGCACTTGCCCCATTTACTAGGTCTATAGGCCAAATTACATGTTATGATGCCATAAGATAAATAATTAGATAAAATTATGAAATGTTTTTATTGCTTAGGGTAACATACCCCAATTGGGGATGTCTTAATAAGATATAAGCTTTGATGAATGATTCAAAATAAAATTTAGGATGTTCAATGTTTTGTAGGCTTAATTTGCAATAGTTGGTAAAAATTAGTTTGAAGTCCAGTTGAAGCCATTGGTGGCAAATTTGAGGTGTCTATAGTTTTCCCCTATTTGGGAAGGTGTTACAAGTTGTAATCATAGTAACATCTTTTGAAAGAATGAAAATGTCATGTATGCTTATGAATTCAATGGCAATGGATGAATAGTAGGTACTCCCTCTGGGGAGAGATTGGAAAAGGGGTTAATAATCAATCCCTCAAAAGGAGGAAAAAATTGGACTAAATAGATAAAATAGGGGTAGAAGGGACTAATTTGCTTACAGATGGTTATAATCAGTGGCATATGGAGTTGTCCCAATTAGGGAAGACAAATAGGATTAATTTACCATTGGTGGTTATAATCATCAGCATAAGTGGGATAAAAAGGTAATGATTTATCCAAAGGTGGTTATAATCATTAAAAAATGCTTAGGATAATAAGAGACTAATTTAACCAAAGGTGGTTATAATTAGTAAAAGGGAAAATAATGAGTTTCCCTCAAGTAGTTATAATCATTGGCAGGATAAAAACATGTCCCAATTGGGAGGATAGATATAATGGTTTGCTCAAAGGTGGTTATAAACATTATCATAAGGAAAACATGCCTTAGTTAGGTAGAAGAAAGAGAATGATTTTCCAAAAGGTGGTTATAATCATTAACCTTCAAATTGATGAAACATAATGATTTGCCAAAAGGTGGTTAGAATCATTGGTAATGTAAGTGGGATGGTATACAATTATTTTCCTAAAGGTGGTTATAATCATTGAACCCTTATAGTGCAAAACATGATATGGAAGATGATGGCAAATTGGTATAGAGGAGAAAGATGAATTAGGAAACTTGAGAGTAGGGGGATGCTCATTTGAAATATCAAGGAGGAAAATTCCTTCATTATTTAATTACTCTATTTAGGATATGATTTATATTAGATCAAGAATGTTTCTAGTACCAAGGAGATATATCATTGCTATATTGTAATGTAGGCTCCTAGAGCTGATTTTTAATGTAGCACGTGATGGTAGGAATCATGATAGAACACCATGATAACTTGGATAAAATATGTATAAGTATTGACATGTAATCCAATACTCAATGGAAAATAATGCACCAATGATAAAACCATGATGACAATGTGGATGCATGAATATAAATGGATTCAATAATAATGCACAAGGAATCACCCAATGAATGCACATAGACTAAATCAAGGAACAACAAGAAAGCAAACAAATAGGGAAATAAAAAACAAACAAACAAAGAAAAATAATAAACAAAAAAATAATAATGGTTAATTACAATGTTAGTACAAACAACATGACATAAATAAGATGATGAACATTTCCCCTAGATGAAAAGAGATAACTGAATAAATGAACAAAGATGGGGGAATAAAATAAAATTAAGGGGGTAGATGAGATATGTTCATATGCATTAGATAAGTGGATGTTGCCTACACAGTTCCATAGATGTAACATCCAACAAAAACTTTAGGCCAAATATAGTTCTCCCAAGAAATGGGATAGAATAAAAATGATAAGAAGAAGAAACATGATGAATGTTATAGAAGAATTATGGGAATGAGATCATAAAATGGATCGAGCATGGGATGCAAGGCCAAAAAGGATGGGGAAATTAAATAACAAATGATTTATTGTGACTTAGTAAGGGTTCCCAAAATCCTTAAGGCAAAGAAGTGGTCAATATTTTTGATTTTATAAAGTAGTTTTACAAATGTTTTTGGAATTTTTGGAGAAGCTCAAATTTATGGAGAATGATGAGATACTAAATATTCCAAGCTCACAAAATGGAGAGATCATGGCCTAGGTTTCTCACAAAATGGTGAGAGAATTCAAACTTAACATTACTCATAAAATGGTGAGAGCATGACAAAGGGGTGACTAAGATGACCTCAATTAATTGTATTTCTACTTTATAGTGGAGGAATTTAACTAGAATACCATCTAATTCAAAAAAAATAGGAAAAGTTGGTAAATGGAATAGTAAAACATAGGCATGGTAAGGTGGTAATTTAAGGCATGATAAACAAATATTTCCCCTAGTTTGCCCATAGGTGGTTATAACTAGGAAATAATGGCATAAGTTAATGATACTAATTTTCCCATAGGAGATTATAATTAGTAGCAAGATGGTGGGACACTAATTTTCCCAAAGGCAATTATAATCAGGCACACTTGATATAGAATAGAACAAGAAATGAAGGATGCAACTGCTAAACCACTATCATACTTCTCCAAAATATAACCTATGTCTATAATAATTGAAATAACTACTAAAACTTGATCTGAATCTTTGTAATAAAAGTATCCTTAGAACTAATGGAATGGAACTAAGGTCAAATGGGCTGGGTAGGTAGGGTGAAAACAAATCAAGCAATGGAAAGGCATGGTAGAACAGAATGGTAGAATGACAAAGTGATATAATAATGTAGTACAAAGAAGAAAGTTGATATTATGGTATAACTGAAATGGTCCTCATAGACAATACACTAGGTCACTCAAGTGAATTAATGATTGAGGTGTATAATTTTCATTGGTTCATCAACATCATCCTCATCTATTATATCAAGCTTGTATTCTCCAATTCCATAGTTTTCAATAATGATGAAAGGGCCTACCTAGTTGGGTTTGAACTTGCCTTTATATTTTTCTTGGCTATGGTATTCTTTTGTTTTTATTTAAAATTAAGATCACCAAGCTCAAATTATCTATGTATAACACAATGATTTTAGTGGCCATAGATTTAATTTTGGTATGCTTTTATATTTTTTACTGTGGCTAAGTGTTTCTCATCAATTAACTCCATCTCTTATAGGTGAGCAACTCGATAGTCTTTATTATCCAAGATGGTATGCTTGTAGATTGTTTACTATGGATAAGTGTTTTTCATCAGTTAAATCTATCTCTTATAGGTGAGAGACTAGATATTCTTCATTGTCCAAGACATGATTTAAAGGGATGCATAAAAAAGGTGACTCAACCTCAATGGGAAGAATGGCTTCATTACCATAAACTAGTTAATATAGAGTGGTTATTATTGGGGTACAATGATTGGTATGGTATACCCAATGGTCAAAAAATATTTGAAGGTGTCAATCATGGCCAGCATCATTGAAAATATTTATAAGGATGTTGACAATGGTTTTATTAGATGTTTCTACCTGGCCATTACCTTGAAGGTAATATTCCATGGAAAAATGTTTTTTAATATTATACTTGGCACATAGAGATTCAACATCCTTATTTTTAAATGATCTACCATTATCAGATATAATTTTGGAGGGGATACCATAGCAGAAAATGAGATGGTTAAAGATGAATTTGTAAATTTGCTTTCCAATCACGTAAGTGATAGGTATAGATTCAACCCACTTAGTGAAGCATTCAGTGGTGGTAAGGATATGTTTATGGCCATCAGATGAGGTGGGGTTTATCATTTTAATGAGATTGAAGCCTAATGTAATAAATGGCCATGGTTTAAGCATTGGTTTTAGTGTCTTAGCTAGGGCATGAATTAGATTAGCATGCCATTGACATTTGTCACACCTTTTAACATTTGCATCTATCATTGGGGAATAGTACCCAACACACAAGATATTTTTGGATAGGACTACCCCACTTATGTGGGATCCACATACTCCATGAACTTACTTTAATGATAATGTAGATTCTACCAAAGTTAAAAAATGAAGCAGAGTTCTATCAAAATTATGGTAGTGTAGGGTTGATCCAAGTAAGGTATAACATGTGACATAATAGATGAAGGCTTTCGATTATTTTTAGGATAGGTCTAGTAATATAATGTGGTTGTGAAGATAGGCATATATTTTGAATACCAAGTAGAGTTGGGACCAAAAATATCATAGATCATTATGATAGTTGATGTTTCATGAGTTGGTAATAGACAATTTTTAGTGAGAAATTGGTATTCTTTGGTTGTATTTATATGTCAAATCAAAGATCTAATGTTGACCATGGAATTTAATATTCTATTACTACCCCTTTGTATATGATCTAACTAGACATTAACAATATGTTATTTAAGAGTGTTAACCATGGCCTTGTATGGTACTAGCTTTTTATCCTTGGTCTAAAAATGATCTTTAACCTGATTGATGATTAACTAAGAATCACCATAAAACTTGAGATGTTGTAAGTTCCATTGTACTACCTATCAAAGTCCTATAATTAGTTATTAATATTTGTCCATGCTATTAGTATAAGGAAAGCTGATCTTGAATGACTTAGGGATTAAATCCCCTTGTGGAGTTATATAAGAAGGCATACCCCCAATCCATGTGTTATGAATGATCCATAAAAATATAGCTTCTAGTGTTGTTCCTCAAGAGTGATTAGAGTGATGGTAATAATGTATTCATCTGGGAATTAGAATGTTAGTGGTTCTATATTAGCAAGGGGTGCTTTAATAAGCTGATCTATAAGAAATTTCCCCTTGATGGATTTTTGATTGACATACTCTATCTCAAACTCACTAATAAGCATGATCTATTTGGCCATGTGGCCTTGTAAATATATTTTAGATAGTAGATATTTGAGTGGATATACTTTTGAAATAGTCATGGTCTTATTATTTAACATGTAATGTCATAGTTTTTGAGCTATGAAGACTAGCTAAATATGAGTTTTCAATGGGCATATAATTGTTATCATATGTAACTAGTGTACACCTTAAATAGTACATGGAATGATCATTTCCACTATCATCATGTTGAGATAGAAGTTACCAAAGGCTATATATGGCTGATAGATATAGGAGGAATGGTTTTCCTAGCATTGGTGGCAATAAAATAGGCAAATTTTTAAGATAGTCCTTTAATTATTGAAAATATTTTTGGGATTCATCATCCCAATGAAATTATACCCCCTTATTAAGAAAGTGTGTAAAGGGGTATAAATTATCATCTAATTGAGAAATTAAGCATCTAATAAATTATATCTTGCCCTATAAACTATGGAGCTACTTTAAAGTGGTTGGTTGTGGCATGTTTGTTATGGTTCATGCTTTGGCTGGATTAACTTTAATACCCTTGTGAGACATAATGAATCCAATAAATTAAACTAAAGTAATGCCAAAACCACACTTCTTTAGGTTGATTTGACTATATATTCATGCAGTCTCTCAAATATCTTCCTTAGTATTGTTGGATGATCAGCCTGGTCTTTGATTTACCTAGTATGTCATTGACATAGTCTTCAATAATGGCATGCATCATATCATGAAATATGATGGTCATGGATCTTTGGTAGGTGTAAATATAATTTTTGAGACTAAATGTCATAACTTGATAATATAATTTTCCCCATGGAGTGGTAAATGCTATTTTATATTGGTCTTCTAGCACAATCCAAATCTGGTTGTACCTAGAAAATCCATCCATTAATGAAAGCATTTGATAACCCATAGTGGATTTGAAAATCATATTAATGTTTGGTAGAGGAGATTTATCCTTGGGGAGGGCTTTATTTATGTATCTATAATTAGTTTAGATTTATATTCCTTCTAGCTTCTTGATGATTGGCATAACATTGGAGATCCATTATGAGTAGTAGATTGGTCGAATACATCTCGCTTACAAGAGTTTTTCTTTATTAACTAATAAATAAATGTGAGGATGTATATTTCATAATTTATATTTCATAGGTTTGGCATCATGATGTACCATAAGGTGGTTTACAACCAAGGTAGGGTCCAAACCAGTCATGTCTGAGTAGGCCCATGCAAATATATCAACAAATTCCCATAGGAGGGATGTAAAGACTTCACATTCCTCCTTAATGAGGGATGCACCTAATTTGATCGATTCTAGGTCATTTGGAGTCCTGATGTTGACTTCTATCATGTCTTCCACTAGAAGGGTTGAACCATCTTCTATAATGGTTGGTAAAGATTTAAATTGGCTTGCAATGGTAGAGTCCTCTATTAGTACTAGCTCTTCAATTTATCCTAAGAATGATAAATAAAAATCCCCCAATGGTAGGTATGGCCATGTAAAAAATACAATAAAAAACTCTTGGTTGATTTGATCAAAATATTATTGTTCTTCAAGACTAAACTCAGACCCATAAGCAAGTTCATCATTGGTGGTCTCCTGAGCTATGATTGAGGAAGGTTGAACATCCTCATCTAATGGTGCTTAAAGCATGTTTTCACCACTAGATTAGCCTTTCTCTTTACTATTTACTTGGTCCAAAAGTGCCTCAAATAGGTTTTCACTATGGGACATCAATTTTTTATTTATTTGTTTTTGGCTAAGGGTGTTCACCCATTTTCCAAAATAGGCTTTAAAATCCAACTTTATTGAGAACCCTTGTTTACGGTCTCCTAACAGGACATTCTCCCTAAGGCTGAGGGAATCACAGAAGGCCTCATCATTTTGAAACCCATCAATAAGAACTATTAATTCTTTTTAGTCCTAATATATTAGTTGAGGGTAATATAATGAAAGTGGATTATAGTGAATAACTGGTCAAAAGGTACAAATGACATTAGTGTTAAACAAATTGGTATTCACTAGGTCATCAAAAAGGCTATGATCAGAATTTGATTCACTATCAACATCATCATCACTAGCCATTTGTTTTAAAACATGAATAAGATATGTGGGGTCACCCCTAAGAAGTTTAAATCCAAGACCATATGTTCATTTATATCGAGTGGCTGAAATTATCTCAAGCAGACCTTGTTGATTCAACTTGAGGCCTCTTTCATAGGCATGCCTTTCCATGAATCCATTTTAAATGGGATACATGTAATTTATATAATATTTATCTATTTTATCATTATGAAACAATGATGCATCATCTATAAGAGGGTCCTATTCTTGGCAAGAGGCTAATATGAAAATGATGGGTGTTGGACTATGTAGTTTGGCCTTTCCTTTTCTTTACCATTTCATACAAGGTGGTTTGGATTTTGGTATTCCAAAAGACTTGGGTTTTTTTGGAAGCTTGGTAATGTGGAAGGTATCATGGGTAAAATATTATCCTAGGCCATTAGCTGAGATAGTATAATGATTATATATTTCAGGAGGTGACATGTGGGAAAGTGAATCAAGGGTATCATAGTCAATACAACTTGTCTCTAGTGAATCAACAAGTATTTATTAAACCTTATCTTTATTTGAAACTAAATTCAAGCCAAAATGGTATTTATAGCTTTAGTACTTGACCTATAAATGTTTTTAATGCTCGTATGGGTGTAAATATCCATGGATGATGACCTTCATAATTGAATGGGGGAACTTGACACACTGGTGCAATGCCAAAGGGATTGCATGAATCTCATGTATCTGAGGTCTACCCAAAATCATATTGTATGACAAATCAAGGTTTAACACATGGCATAAGGTATTATGGGTCAAATTCCCAATGATAAATGGTAAGATAATTATGCCTTGTGATTCCTATTATTCATTATCATAGGCTTTGATTGTGATCATTTTTGTCTACAAATTGGTCATGGTGTACACAAGAAGCTTGATGAGATTTAGAGACACAATATTTAGGCCTAATCCATTATATACAAGGACACTCTATAATTTGTGCCACATTATAAAAACTTCAATGTACAATAGATTGTTATATAGTGGGCCAAGGGTGACATATCACTTTGGTTGAATATTAATTATTGGCTTGGAGATAAGTGTCAAACCAAAGCTGGAAATTTGTCTAGAGATATGTCATTTAAAACTTGGGATTGGATAAGGAACTATATTAAGATGTTATTTTAGATTTTATTCATACACAACAAATCCAAAATGAATATTTATTTAGGTGTCTTCTTCAATTGTTCCATAGTATCAAACATCTTTTCTTGCACAATGGTAAATGACTTGTTCCTAGCTAGAACAACTGGATGGATGGGTGAAGTGGTAGATGGTTGTGGGCCTATAATGGTAATATTAGACCAAAAATTTATGATTTCACAATTGGGATTAGATACATGACCACTATTACTAACAAATAAAGGTCGATGGGGACCAGATAGGATAAGTCTTGGTTAGTGATACACTTTTATGTGGTCACGAGATAATGATGAGTTATCAATATAAGGTATAAAAGTGGGAATCCCCAATTGTTAGTATACCTATATGTGGTCCTATATCAAGGAAAGATCACCAACATGGGTTGGTTAATTATTAATGATTAGAAATGATCTTATTTGATTAGCACTTGGTCTTAGATTTATGGAAATGGTGTTAATGCGAACTCTTTTAATATGTCCTACCACCTTGTTGTAGTTATGTATAACTACATGATAGGTCTATTGGTTGTTGGTGGCATTTGGCCTTGGTTGTATCCATTTGTTTGATGTTGTTGGTTCTAGTGATGATTTTGTTGGTTCTGCCTTGACAATTGATAATATTTTTATTATTATCTTAGTCATTGTTGTTATTGGTTTTTATGTTGTGTAAAAGGATTGTGATAAATACCTAGGTTATGATTGGATGTGGAAGCTCCACATTCCAATGTGATGTCCTCATTTTTTCCAACATATTCTTATTAAAATGTTTAATTTGCAGACAATGATGTAAATTATGTCCATTAACCTAATGATACTCATATAATTCATTTGGCTTATACCAATTCGAATAGTTAATGCCCTCAACATAGTGCTTCAGAATAGGCTAGTTAATTAGATTACTTATGGTGAGCTTGAAAAACATAGATTTAATGGGTTATAAAAGGTCACTAAAAATTAAATGAGTAGGAATAGTTTTCCTTAGAAGAAGGTTTTAAATGGTTGTTATGTTTGTTGTGCTAGTCTAGGCTGTTGCACTAGCTATGTTTGCTAAAGAGGTTGTTGGTGAGGAGTAATTTTCATATGTGACATTTGATGAGAAGATGGTGTTTACACCATTTACATGTGTCTTGACTTTGTTACTCTATTTACCACAACAATCTTATTTTGGTTGAACTATTTGGGTTTGTCATAATTATTAGCTTGTGCTAGTTATGACCATTGTGCTTAGACTTGGTTTTGATTTTGGCCATTATTTTAGTTTTGATTTAGGTTATGATTTGATGAGGTAATTTTAATAATCCCTTCATTAATAATGTCATTTTCAACCAAAAAACCATTATGAATGATTTAATTAAAGGTATGTGCATACTATAGCTCCAGATGGTAAGATATCTCACTGTGAAAATTTTTGGTGAACATAGTGGCTAGTTGCTTGTCTAGTAGACTGTGGGTAAATTAGCTTGTAAGGGCTTGCCATCAATACAAATAACTTGTGAAGATTTATTTGACATTTTTTTGGCCTACATCAAATATAATAATATAATATCATGTTTGATATTGTAGAAGTGTTACACAAACTTGTCTAAAAGACCACCAAAATTAGAAACTAAATTCTTGGGCAATTTTAGAAATTATTCCAATGTTTGTCCTACTAGGCTTCTTGGAAACAAAAACAAAATTTATATGTTATTATCGGCCACTAGTTGGTAATAAATAAATAATTATGTCAAATTGGCCTTTGGGTCACCTTTCCCCTTATATTTGTAAAATTTTGGTGGTTCATACCCTGGAAGAAATGGTATCTACAAGTACATCATGTTGAAGGGGTAAAAACACACATTGTCTAACTTAAAATTTTTGGTTTATTTCCCAACTTGGATGAGGGAAATTACATCTTTCATTTGTTGTAGTTCTTGTGTAAGGAAACTAGTGGGAACATTGGCTTGAGGTAGAGGCTAGGTGGTCACAAGTGGATTACTTTGATCTGGGTATGATGGAGGTATATGTTGGTGAATGTTGCTTTGGTTTGAGAATGGACCATGAATATGCATGCACATATTTGGGTTAAATTGTTGAAATTACATGCATTTTTATGTGATATTCTGGTTGGGATTTGGTATATGGGCTTTGGATTTGGGTAAATTATGGCTGAGATAGAAGGATATGGTTATAGTGTGCCTATTGAGGTTGAATAGGGATATACTACCAACTATTCAAACTTTGTTGATTGAGGGAAACTTATGAACCAAGGCCCTGTCATTGAAATTGTGGCACATGTGGAATGAAAATTAATTACCACATAATTTATACTTATGAAATATTAGAACCTCTTAGTTACATGAATCCATATTGGGAAGTAGATACATGTTAGAGATTCAACATTTTTCATTGACCAATACTTGGATATTTTTGATTAGACATCATTTTTTTTTTGCATTAACATGTTGGTTTATGATTGAAGAGGTATATTAATTACTACCTAGCAAGGTGGAACATTGGTTACCCCCTATTAAGGTGGAAAGATGTTTTGCCTCTACTACATGGGTACATTAGATGGTGCTTATTATTGTGAAATATTAGTCATCACCTATTAGGGGAGAGTAATATTTGTCACATTTTGTTGAGGTATGGCACTAGTCATTGCTTGACTATTTAATCCTTAATGTTGTGTTCTAGAAGAATTAGCTAGTTGATGATTAGAAGTAGTTGTTCATAGTTGGGAGGTATAAATTCTAACCCTTGACATTTATGAACCACTCATGGTGTTGACTAAAGGAATGTTTTGTTATGGGATATGTTTTGGAGCATTTACACCAATTTGGTTTGGATTGGATGTTGCTTGCATGTTGTCCATTTTATATATCTTAGTATGCTATGTAGAAGAAAAAGGCACTTATTCAATAGTTAGGGTATTGAACATGTTTTATATCAAAGTGATCTATGTAAATGGGTCTATACCCTGATTTTATTAACTATTCAATTTAATTAAAACTCCTATTGAAGGAGGTAACTTAATAAGAGGAGTATTTAACATGGTCATATTATTAAAGTTACACACTAGGTTTAAATAAGTACAGTATGTTGTCTACATCTATATAAAATGATCCTTTATGAGGCCCTTTCCCATGATAAACATATGAGGGTCTTGATATGACATTGATATTATGGCATGAGGTTTGATTGAATAGGCTTGTTATTTGTTTTGATTGTAAGGTATTTTGAAGGCCCTCTTGCTAGACTTGGAAAGTTTTCATGGTGAAAGTATACAGGAAACTTAGCCCTTACCTATGTGGATAACTTCATCCTTACTTAAAATCAAGTGATGATCAAACAAGGGTCATAGGTCGATGACATTGTAATGTAGTATGGTTTCTATTTAACTTGTTTTATAACTATAGGTATGTTAGCAAGGTATTGTGCTATTTATTATTGGTCATGCTTTGATTATGGAGGCATGTTAACCAAATAATGGGCTAAATGATATTGACTCTATTCCACTAATTGATAATTTTAAGGTGGATAAGGATCCATCTCACAAACAACATTGTCTTTGTAAGGGACTTGAAAAAACTCTTCTTATGAAATAACATTTTCATATCTTAGATTATATATGGCACCACTATGTGTATAATGAGAAATGGTTAAATAAATGGTATATGCCTCATAAAAAGAGGGGATTAGATTTATTCAAACTCTAAAAAATAATGTCTTAAAAAGACCAAAGGCTCAAACTAGTCTAACTTGGTCAAAGGGATGGAGCTATGTCTCCAAAATGGTTTATGACAAAACTTGGTATAACATAGTATAAAATCAAATGTCTAATGTTAAATATCTCACACAAATAAGTTCATGTGGATGAACTAAAAAAAATGCCAAAATCTAAGTTCAAAATGTTCCAAATGCATCTAAAATAGGAAAAGAAAGGTTTTTATGTCTTTTAGCCAAATGTAAAATCAAAATATAGGCTCAAAAAAGGCATGTGCTAGGACTCTTGGCCAAATGCAAGGTCAAAATATAGATTTGAAACAAAATGATGATTTAATCTAATAAACTTAGAATAATTTGGCATTAGACAACCTAATTGATTATAAACATGAATTTAGTTGAATTTTCATGAGGCATAAAACAAAAGGCTCTTGGGGATAGACCATTTTCTCCCAAATGATGGTATAAACAAATAGTTTTTGAATTTGGGTAAATAATTAACCTAAGTTATCCAACCCAAAAGATAAATATTAGTGTTTAAGCCAAAATTTAGATAAGGCCTATATATAAATCAATTAATTTTTGGATATGAACTTGTCAAAGTTAATTAAAAACTCAACCTAGGAAAACTAGGATCTTTTGAACAAACAAGCTAGACAAAATTGAATGGCATAATGGCACTAGACAAAGAACACAAAGGCATACATGGTTTAAAATGTGAAATTTGGACACAAGACATTATGAGTCTAAGAAACAATTTGAGTAGTGTAATGACATTATCACTCTCTAAATATATAAATAATGGTTTGTTTGAAAAGACTCCAAGGTGTAAACTTGAAATGATTTGGGTAGTGTAATGTTACGCATTTCAATCAAGTGATACACAATGTTTTTGACACAAAGTATTTTAAGGTAAAAACAAGGTGAAAATGGATGAAATAACGCCTCTTAAAATAATGGATTAGTGTGGACAAATAAATAATTTAGATGCAACATAAACAAACAAATTTTTTAGACTAAAAGACTAAGTAAAAAAAGTAAAATGACCAAAGATAACTAAGTAAATCATCCTAAACCCTAAATTGATAGGGTTGGTCAAATTGGATTGACTAAAATTATAGTTTTTGAACATCTAGATTGGTCCCAAGTGTGATTAACACTAGAGATACATCATTTCAATTGAGTTCATACTAGTTAAATTATTATGCAAGGGTCTATTCCTTTGCATAATGATTTCATCCATGGATTGCTTAGTAGAATCACCTAGTTAACCAAACCTGACTTGGGTCTTCATTATGAAAGGAGAGGTTAGCTAATCAAACCCATAGATATTGTAGTATGTATTCCTTGATTTATATACCCAATCATGGAGTGGGGTTGAAACACTACTAGGAGATGAAACCGTGGGTCAATGCTTCCCTAAATAAATTGTGAAAATGTTATGAATTCCCCTTCATAATCCAAATTGAATGAAATAAATGACTAAGTGGAAAGACTTTAGAGGTTATTTTTAGATCACCCAAACCATACAAGTTTTGGGGAGATCCTAGAGAACATTCATTCCATGTCTTATAATAGGCACAAATTATAAGTGAAAGGTGCTTTTGGTCACCTAATTTCCCTATATGGGATGGGGGGAGAGCATACACACACTCTTCTTTTTATAAAAATAAACAAATAAGTAACAAACACATTCAATGAATTTCAATCTAAGTGAATGTTTATTTTAGGCACCAATTTGAGATGTGTGATAAAGTTCCTTGGCCCCTTGCCTTATTTTAAAAACTTATAAGAATTTGTACAAAACAATTTAAAAAAAACACATATTTTCATTTTCAAGACTAAAGCCAAATATTAAATACTTAGCAAAACAATTTATGCACTATTATGGCATAGAATTTCACCCTTGTAGGAGATTTCTTTAGTATCTCCCACTCCCAACCACAATATGGCAACAACCTCATGCTGTGGGTATCCTATGGTGAGGTTGAACCTTTTGAGAATGCCAACTTCCACTTGATGGATTACCTAAACTAATGTTTTTGCTTGGAAAAGGGTTAGAAAGGGGGAATAGGGTTACTAAAAAATATAAAAGGTGATGTACCAGACTAAAATGAGACACTCACATAAGCTTGAAACCAACACTATATTAGCATAAGTTAATGTTTACTCATACAATCTCACAAACTAGATAATTGCATAAGTATTTCATAAACTAGGCTCACCAAGCAATCAAGGAAGCAAAGAGGAATTATAATATTCACACCAAGCATCCATTGATGAAAAAAACATAAGTTCAGACCTAAAAATATATTGAAAACACCTTAAAAGAGGTAATGAATAAGGACAATGATCATGGAAGAATCTCCTTCACAAGGCCATCATGCACAAGCTTACTAAACACTAGTCAAAGGCAAGAGATGGGTACAAAATTATCTTAATAATTAAAGAGGTAGTTATTATAAATTTTGATAGGGTTTAGCCTTATCAAATGAGATTATCTTTCTCTTCTTTATAAAATCAAATAATCTATCTAAAATATAAGATAGAGAGAGTTATAATGAGGGATAAAATAGGAGATATAAGAGAAAGGGAAACAAAAAGAGAATCTGCCTAGCAAATATAATTTAATAAATGAGGTTCCCTTACTTATATGGACTCTTAACCATTTTTGTATCGATTGGCATTAATACCACCTCCAAATTAATCATTCATTAACTCTAATAGTCTTCAAGTTCTCTCATTAGCTAAGAAAAATACTAAAAGACAAGAAATTGTTGAGGATGATGAGTTATGATCCAACTTAGAATTAAAATCCTTAAAGGCTTTGAAAAAGAATTGAATGCTCCCCATGAAACTTCCAACCACCAAATCTCTCTTTTGGAACTTCTACACCACCTTCCAATTTATTTGCTCATAAGGACAAAATCCTCATATCCATGGACCTGATAGAGCCATGACTATATCTACTTTAAGGGGCTATAGGTACATGTTTATCAAGGATAAGACATGTTATAAGATAAGACACTTATTTTATAATCACAAACCTACCCCTATTCAAACCCTAAACATAGGTGTACTATAGATGAAAACCAAACCCATTTATTAGTTTTCCTATAGTCATAATCTTAATGAAGATCCACCAGGATACTTTATCTCTAAGACAAATTTTTTGGTGACAAAAATTCATCATTAATAATATTGACTATATGATTGTGTTTCATGCTCAAAAGTGCTTGAATAAGCTATAATGGTGGTATATGCCATTGAAACATTTGTCCTAGTTCAACTTGAATCATATTTATTTCTCATATCTATGCATTTACCTATCTGGGTCTACATAATCCTTTGATCTAATGTGTCTACTTATGTAGCATCCTTGCCACACTATTTATCATATTTAAAAATATGACTATTAATTGATTTAGACATGTGTCCTCACTTTATGACTTTTAGGACTTGATCAAGTTGGATTCATTGATTTCCTCAAAAGTCTCTTGGATTTAACCTTCATAATTTATATTGATTTGTGATCTACATTCTAGATTGCATTAATTTTCATCCATATATTTATCCTCATGATCCTACTATCAATTTCATCTAGTTAATGTACTTGTACCACATGGCAGTCTTGCATGTAATACATCTCATTATCTTTTTGATCTCATTCACTCTATCAATCTTTATCTACAATCAAATGCATTCCATTGATATTTGATCATCTTGATCAAATGTGCACCCTTGATCCTTTGATTCACTATGATTATAACACTTATCACTATTTCATTCCATCTCAAGATCCTCTAGGTTGTTGACTTTATGATCACCATTAATATTTGATTTCATGATTGAATGCACATCATAGATCTATTTTGGCCCACTGACTTGAGCTAGCACCCATGTGCCATTGCTATTGATTTGAGCACTTGAGATCTGACCACTTGTCAACCCCATGTTTATTATCAAGATCTTTCAAAGATTTTGAATTAAAATGGTTATTTCCCATGCATATAATTTGACATCCCCACGCACATCCCACTATGCTATTTCCACTTTGAAGGCTTGTATCTTGAGATAGAGAACTCATCAAAATACAAAAATTTTAGGGAATGATTTTGGTACAAGATACATCATCTCTATGTGATATTTCAACCTTGATAGGCCTCATATGTACATTTATTAAATACATAATCAAACTTACATGTTCATTCCTAGGCTTGTTTTTTTCATATTTTGACCCATCAAGGATCTAATGAACCTAAAAATATTTATTTATACTTTCTTCATGCCTTTGAATGTTCGAATCACCATAAACAACTACTGGATCATTTTACTTGCAATTTTAGACCTATTTCCAAGCTTGCTTCCAAAAATCATCAAATTTAAGTTAAGGTTTGCTTAAAGTGTTTCAAAAGATTACAAGTGATATTATCTTATTATCCTCCAATTTGATCATCCACTTAATAATAAATCTACTTAGCTTCTTACTCTACACCAGGAATTTTAGAACATTGATCCATCTAGGCAAAGTTTTATATGTAGGCCAAAATTGGCCAACATTTTTGGTGACATCCTATATTTGCATTCCTACTATGCAATAAATTAGTAGCCTTATCCTATCCATTGGGTATGGAGTCTGAATTATTTTTCTCTTAGCTGACATGAAATTGATACAAGGTTGTCTCTTTTCATAAAATCTCCTCTTGAAGTAATAAGGACACAAAAGGAACAAGAAACAACATTGTGCCTAAGGCACTTATACAAGGGAAATACACAAATGAAAATAAATGTACATAATTCACTTATAAGAAAACATGAAAAATTGATCTAATATATACAATGGTTTAGAAATATTTTAATAACAAGGCTTTAAATGAATTCCATTGACTGGGATGGGTAATACTTCTCCATCTAACTAGGCAAGCTAGAAAGCATTATGTTGTTTGAATTTGTGAATCAAATAAGGGTCACTCCATAAGCTATCAAACATGGTATGGTTTCCTAGATTAACCTTATTTGAATCCCACTTGGGGACTAGATCCCCTTATTTAAAGTCCCTTTTTATGGCTCTATTTTCAAAGGGTTTCTTGGCCTAAGCTTGATGTGACTCTAGTGTCTTCATTGCAAGGTCCTTGGCTTCTTAAGCTCCATGAGCTCTACCATCCTCACACTCATAGGTTTAATCTCCATCAACTCAAGCTAATGGGTTAATCCAAGGTAGGTAGTTCAAGATAAATGGTAAATTTTACTTCCATAGCATATACTAGGACAAATGGTGAGTTGCAAATGACAAATTTGGGAGTCACTCTATCAGCCCATAAGACTATTCTTAATTTTATGTGCCACACTCTCTAGTTCTCCTCCATAGTCCTCTTGATAATCCTTATCAAATTCTTATTTGTGAACTCTACCAACCCATTGCCTTGGGGGTAGTAATTGGAGGATGTGTTAATGTATATGCCTAGTTGAAGTACCCATTCACTTATTTTCATGCCAATAAATATTAAGGTATCATCAAGAATTATTTTTGTTGGTACACCAAACCTCATTAATATGTTATCATAGAAGTCCAACACTACTATTTCATTATCTTCTTTTAAGGTAATCCCCTCCACCCACCTATTGAAATAGTTAGTAGTAGTGATTACCCATTTGTGTCCTTAACTAGAAGGTGGATCGATCATTCCTATGAAGTCCAAACCCAACTCTATGAAGGGATGTTTCACCTGGATTGGGTTGAGAGGAAGTGTTGCTAACCTTTGTTTACCTATAAAGAGAACACACTTTTGAAATTTTATAACCCATGAATATCAATCCTTGAAAAGGATAGGCCAATAATAACCAAATATCATCACTATTGATACTTTAGTCCTTGGGAAAAAATGGCCCCTTATAAGCCCATCATGGAATTTATCCAAGAGCTTTGTCACTTGATTATCATCAATGCACCTAAGAACTCCATTAAAGTCTTATAAATAAAATCCCATCAACCAATGCATAAGTTATGGAATGAATTTTAAAATACCTTATCCATATCCAATCCATACCTTGAGGTCACTCACATGTTAGTAGGAAATGTGTCATATCTTGGAGCCAACTAGTGTGAGGTAGAAGTGAAACTATTTATGAGTTATCTTATGTCACCAAAATAAATTCCTTATCTTATTTAAGGTCATCAATAATATGATCACATAATAATTTGTCTCTCACTATCTTAATGACCTTTTTCTCCATGTCATACTCCATGACCTTGGTAATCCAACCAAACCTCTTCTCACTCAAGCCCATGTTGAGAAGGAAGTTTCTCACTCTAGGATGAGACACCATCAGATAGATTTTAATATTAGATAACATTGGTCTAAATTTTTTTAAGCTTCTCAAGGATACAATAATTATATTTTATGCAAAAGTGTACCATTATTTTGCATCAACATATATGATATATTATCAACATTGGAAAAGGTATATAGTATTAAATCCATTGAGAAATAAACATTCATGAGCAAGGGTGCTTGAGCAATGGCCTACTTGATAGCTTCAAATGTTTCTTTACCTTCATTTGACCAAGTGAAAACTTGGTTCTTCTTCGATATGGTAGTGATGGGTTTTACCAAGGTGGAAAAACTAGGTATAAACCTCCTTACAAAGTTTATTTTCCCAAGGAAACTCTAGAGTCCCTTCTTGTGCTTAGGTAAAGATAATGCCAATATGTCACTTATTCTATTAGGATCAATATTTAATCCTTGATTTAAGATAATGTGTCCTAATACTTTGCCTTCATGAATAGAAAACACACATTTATTGTGATTTAAAGAGATCTTATACTCTCTTCATCTTTTAAATATCAACCTTAGGTGATCTAAGTGCTAACTATCATTCTTGGAGAAAACTATGATGCCATCCAAGTATACCAACACCATATGATTTAAAAATACTTTTAAATCCATGTCCATTTATCTTTGAAAAGTTAACCTAGAATTTTACAAGCCAAAAGGCATTTTTTGATAATCATATGTGCCACACTTTGTGGTGATATTAGTCTTGTATTGATCTTCTTCTCTTACTAGTACCTAGTTGTATCCTCAATACCCATCCAAAATAGAGAAACATTTTGAAAAAATAACTATTTGGGGGAGTTTCTCCATAGATGGTAAGGGGTAATGATATTTTAAATAGATCATATTCAAATCCCTGAAGTCAATACAAAATTAGATCTCCCTATTTTCCTTCCTTATAGGCACTAGTTTGGTTACCCATCATGAGTGCTTGATAGGAAAGATGATCTTGGAATCAATAAATTTAGTCAATTCTTTCCTCATAAGCTCTTCAATTTTAGGGTTGATAGGCCTTTACTTCTACTTGACAGGCTTGGCATTAGCCTTCAATTTTATAGTGTGTTGGGACAGCTTGGGGTCAAAACCTCTTAGATCATTGTATTACCAAGTGAAGATGTCTACATATTGTTTAAAAAGCTCAACAAAATTATGATTTTTAACCTTAGGTATTAACTTTCAAAGCTTTAGGATCTTGTATTTAAGGATAAGAACTCTTTCATAGTTTTTTTCATTGGTTGAAATCACAACTTTATCTTTCCTCATATGATCTTCCTAGTGGGAAAATCCTTCAAGAGTGACCAGACCTTTAGGAAGTTTGTTGGATCTCAGTTGAACAATTTGATATTCATACTAGTGTTGTAGTTTTCCTTGGTTTATTGAGGAAAACTCTGCTTCCTACTATAAAAAAAAAAGAAATTTGATTATCACTATCAAAGACCTACCTATGTGCTTTATTATCTAGCATTGATGATCTTACTACTATTTTGACATGTGGATGCACTTTAGACTTTTTCAATTCATTTGGGAGGTCAAACTGAGCTCTCATAGCTACCAACCTATCAACATGCTAATTTTGGTTTATTAGAACTACTTTAATGTTTAAGGCCTAAAAAATACCCAAGAATGTCCCACATTTTATGCTTATAGGATCTCATCAAGGTATTATTTGTGATGTTTTGGCCTCTTACTTGATGCACTATCAGATCACTATCCCCATATACTTACAACTGATTGACTCCTCTCTTACTTTCCCATTGAAGACCATGGATAAGACCCTTATGCTCTACTACATTGTAAGAGAAATTGAATTGAAACCTATAAGAAGAGAATTACTTATCATTGGAGGGACATATTAGCATTACACATACACCTGCCCCATGTTTTCTCCTTGAGCCATCAAATAACAATTTACACAAACCACTAGCATCTTCTTATGGCCTAGTAAGGTATATAATGAATTCTATCTCCTCATACAAGCAATATACAACCATTTACCTCTCTACAACACCTTTTAAAGGGTTGATCAATTGACTTTCATTCCACAACTCATCCAAGAACATGTCAGGTATCTCCTTAGGATGAGTGTTGAATTTTTGACCAACCAAGTGTTCATCCTCATCTAGGATGGTGTAATTTATTCTTGAGCTATTTGGCCCATAATGTTCTATGTGAAATTATGAAATGGGATCATATTTAATGGATACTTTAGTCCCATACCTTATTCTGAAATCCATGTAGGACCAATTTACTTCTAGATAACCCCTAATTTTTACTATGAAATATCTAGATAATAATAAACCAAAATGAGGAGGCACACCTATAATCAACACATTTTAATCCAATGAAACACTAAGACAAGCATGTAGGGTCAATTTTAGAGATTTGATGATACTAGCTAGTTTGGTGGAAGATCCATCAAGCTTCAGAACTCCTTAGAATGGGGCTCATACTTCAAACCAAGCTGATCTTCTATGGACTTTGACATAATTATAGTACTTGTTCCACTATATACCATGAAATTTTTAACCAAGGAGTCACCAATAATCATAAAAATTTATAAGGGAGGGGGTTTGACTACCTTGTTTGATTGCCCTTTATTAGGTCCTTTGGTTGCATTGGTGAGAACTACATTCTCTTTGCTTGGTGGCTTATTTGAAACATTTATCTTTGATAATCCTTCTTGAAGGATATCCATCTATCCAATCATGGAAATCATGTCCCACATCAGCACAATCATATGATATCTTTTCAATTAATCAATAATGTTGATGGGTAAACCACTAACTTTTACTTGTGATTTGGGAGTCACAACTGTACTTTGAACTTGTGAGTTTTGTGGTATAAATGCATTCCCTTGATTATAATTATTTGGGGTAATTGGAACCTCTAGATCAAATATGAGTTCATTTATCTTTAATAATAATGGATTAATAATAGGAAGATTTTTGACTACTTATTGACTACCATCTATGTTCATTCTCTTGAACCTTGTATTAGCTGCCACTGAAATGTATGCTTGGCTAGAACTAGCCTATTGATTAAGTTCATATCTTTCTTATTGCTCATAATTAACCATTATATCACCAAAATATTTTGGTCCCTCTTTAGGTCATTGGTTGTGTTAAGGTTCCTCTATTTTTTTTTATCATGGGTACTTCTGTATTCTAAGACATAAAGGCTTGATTGTATCCATAACTAGCACCTTGATGCCATTAATCATTGAAGTCCTAATAAAACTTAGCATTTGGGATAATGGATTGACCAAAATATTGATTCTAGGGTATGATACCCTCAACTTATTGATCAATGTTATTTTGATTAGGGACCAAAGTGTTGAAATTGCTTGTAGCATTTGGTTTATAATTATTTTACCTAAAATAGTTAGGTTGTCCTTGTCTTTAGCCTTATTGTTGGCCCTATCCTTGAAAGCCTCCTTTATAGGGTGGCCTATTTTCTTCATAAGTTTGTTTTTGAGGTTGATATTCAACTTGATAAGATATATTGAATTAGGCTTATTTCCTCTTCACATTTGCTAGCTCATTTCCAAAGGATTGGAACATGCTCTTAAGCTCTTGGAAATTCTTGCTTTCTTGAGAATCACTAGATTGACAAGTTAAAGAATTTTAATGCTTTAGTGTAGGTATGGTAGAAAATTTTGGCATAGGAGGAATGAAAAAAAGGGATGAATAACAATAAGAGGTGGTTGAATCTTAGGAAATAAAGGCATTAGTAGTCTAAGTGTAAGCTTTGCAGCTTGAACTAGACAATTTTCTACTTTGATTTCCACCTCATAAGAATTTGGTAATGTGTTTCCTCCCATTAACTGGATCATTACTACAATATCACTATTTAGATATTTTAGGTAGTAAAGGAAAGAAAAGTTAGTATTAGGGCTAATAGATACTAGGATTCTATCCCATGTCTTTTGAAATCCGGTATTAAAGTCTTGCATGACTTCATGAGGATCCCTCTTGATTATGGTTAACTATTCTACAAGTGACAAATGGTCACTTTTGTCTTCAAATATCTTACACAATTCATCTCTTAATTAATCCCATGATGTGATGGAATTAGTAATAAGTATTATATACCAGTCCAAGGATTTACCCTTGAATGAGATGGCCAGTAACCTAATAGCCACATTTTCTTCATTGACATTGTGAATATTGTAAAATTTGGATATATTCATGAGGTGTTTATAAGGGCATGTATACTAGTCCCTTATAAAATAGGGAACATTTTAAATAGCTACTACTGGGATATGATCATAATGTGGGAGGTCTAACAGACTCTAGCCATTAAAATCCATAAAAGGGAAAGATCTAGTCGATGTCATGATAATGAAAGGGGATACAAAGATCTTATTATAAAGGTAGATTTTTAAATTGATTTATAAGGGGAGTTTCCTTTATATGGATGTGTATTATCAAATCTTAACCTTTTTACTGAGTTTAAAGGTAATTCAAAAAAATTAAAAGGAATGCCTCTAGAAGCTAATCTTGTAGTCACCTTTGGAATTAAAGATAGCTATTTTTCTACACTATAATGTTGAGTGTTTCTCAAAGTCACCAGATGCTATTGCGTGAAATCTATAACTACTACAAATTGATCAAACTAGCATCAAACTTTACCAATTCTTCATAGAAAGTGAGTCTCATTGGGCATGGCATACACTTTTGTGGCATATAATTGCACTTTTTAAAGATATTTATTTAGGATCTCTCACTCATAACCATAATATGGGAATAACCTTAGGATGTGGGTATCTTATGGTGAGGTTGAACTTGCAGAGAAGGATGGCTTCCTTTTAATGGATCACCTAGAATAATGTTTTTACTTGGAAAAGGGTTAGAGAGGGATAATATGTTACTAAGAAAGCTAAAATTTGATTCTCAAAAATTAAATGAAACACTTACATAAGATTAAAAACAACACTATATCAACATAATATAATGTTTACTCACACAATCTCACAAACTAGCTAATTACATAAGTATTTCATGAACTAAGCTCACCAAGATATCAAGAAAGCAAAGAAGAATTCTAATACTCACACCAAGAATCTATTGATGAAAAAAATAACACAAGTTCATACCTAAAAATATATTTAAAACATAGTAAAAGAGGTAAGGAATAAGGACAATGTTCATGGAAGAATCTCCTTCATAGGGCCATCCTGCACAAGCTTACTAAACACTAGTCAAAGCCAAGAGATAAGTAAAAAATTATATTATTACTTAAAGAGGTATTTATTAAATTTTTTTATAGGGTTTAGCCTTATCAAATGAGACTCTCTATCTCTTCTTTCTAAAATAAAAAAAATCTATCTAAAATCTAAGAGAGAGAGAGAAAGAGAGAAACAGTTACAATGAGGGAGAAAATAAAATAAGTAGGAGAAAGGGGAAGAGAGAGAAGGAATGAGTAGATAGAATTTAATAAATGAGGTCCCCTTACTTCAATGGAGTACCAACCACATTTTTATCAATTGGAATTAATCTTTCCTCCCAATTAACCATTCATTAGCTCCAATAGTCTTCAAGTTCTCTCTTTGGCTGAGAAAACATACTAAAAGACAACAAATTGCTAAGGATGATGAGTCATGATCCAAATTAGAGGGAAAATCCTTAAAGTATTTGAAAAATAATTGAATTCTCTACTTGTGACCTCAAAACACCAAATATCTCTTTTGGAACTTCTACACCACCTTCCACTTGATTTGCTCATAAGGAAAAAATCCTTGTATACATGGACCTGATAAAGCCATGACTATATCTACTTTAATTGGATGTATGTCCCTATTTTTCAAGGATATGACCATGTTAAAATATAAGAAACTTCTTTTATAATCACAAACCTACCCCTATTCCAAACCCTAAACATAGGTCTACTATATATGAAAACCAATCCCATTTATTGGTTTTCTTATAGTCATAATCTTAATAAACATCCACTAGGTTGCTTGATCTCTTGATTGTGAGAAAAACACATAAATTATTTGGTATTGAAACTTCATCATCAATAATATTAAATATTTTATTTTATTTCATGTTCAAATTTGCTCGATTGAGCTCTAATGGTGGCATATGACTTTGAAATATTTGACCTAGTTTAACCTGGATCATTTTTATATCTTGGCTCTATACATTTACCTATCTAGGTCCATGTAATCCTTTGATCCAATGTGTCTACCTATGTGGCATCCTAACCATGTTATTTATCATATTTAAAAATATTACTATTTTTTGATTTTGATGTGTATCCTCACTTTGTGCCTCTAGGACTTGATCAACTTGTCTCTATTGATTTCCTAAAAAATCTCCTAGCTTTAACCTTCATCATTGCCATTAATCTACGATCTGTATTCTATATTATGCCACTTATCAAACCTACATTTATCCTCAATATCCTACTACAAATTTCATCTAGTTAACATGATTTCCCCATCTGGTGTCCTTTCTTATAATCTATCTCATTGACTTTTTGACCTCATTCATGTCATTGATCTTCATCTACAATTGAACATGTGCCATTGATATTTGATTAGCTTGATCAAATGTGCACCATTGATATTTTAATTCACTATGATCATGAAACTTATAATTATCATTTTTAATCTCAAGATCCTGTAACTTGTTTACCTTTTTCTCTCCATTAATATTTGATTGCATGATTGAATGCACACTATAGATCTATTTAGGCCCACTAACTCAAGATATCACCTACATGCCATTGATCTTGATTCAGGCACTTGAGATCTTGTCACTTTTTATCCAAATTTTTATTCTTAGGATCTTTTGAAGATTTTGAATTAAAATAATTTTTTCTTATGGTTGTAATTTAACATCCCTGCACACATCCCACTATGCTAGTTCAACTTTGAAGGCTTATATCTTGGATAAAAAACTCATCAAGATACTAAATTTACATGGAATGATTTTGGCACAAGATATATCATCTCTATGTGATATTTTATGCTTGAGAGGCTTGCTAAGTACATTTATTAAATTCAAAATTAAATTGACCTATTCATTCCTACATGGTGTGCCATGATTATTTGGTTCTCCTAGTCTTTTACTTTTCATCTTTTGACCCATCAAGGATCTGATGAACCTAAAAATATTTATGTAGACCTTATTCATGCCTTTCAATGTTTGAATCACCATGAACACCTGCTGGATCCTTTTAATTGTAATTATAGACATGTTTTTAAGCATACTTCCCAAAATCATCAAATTCACATTAAGGCTTGATTAAATTATTTCAAAATATTGCAAGTGATATGATATTATTCTCCTCCCATTTGATCATCCACTCAATAGGAACTCTACATAGCTCACTCTACACCCAAACTTCTAGAACACTAGTCCATCTAGACAAAGTTTTGTACATAGGCCAAAATTGGCCAACAGGCACCAAAATGAAGTGTTTAATCATTTAAAATTTATAGATTCCTTTTAAGCACTAAAATCAAATGTTCAATATTTAACAATTATTTTTAGAACACAAAATCAGGTGTTAAACACTTAGATAATTTCATTTTAAAGCACCAAAATAAAGTATTTAAGACTTATCCAAATTCATTTTAAAGCACCCAAAATGAAATATTCATGAGTCTAAACTTGCAAATTCATGTTCTACTCCCAACTTGGACCTATAAGGGTTAGAGAGTTTCCTCCTTATTTGAAGCAAATTTATGGATGAGAAAACAAGTTTTTAAAATATATCTCTTGGGTTTGCATAAATAAAAACAAAAAATACAAATAGCAAAACTACAACTTTGCAAAACTACAAGTATTAGTGCAATAACATAGATCTCAATAAAATAGAGCATATCATGCAAGATCGCTAGTCTAAATGGAAAAAATGTAATTAGTAAGATGAAATCACAACTCTGAGAGTTCTAATATTTCAAGTTAACCATGATGACTATCCTAACCACTAGTGGTGTAAAATCATAACTATTTAGGCAAAAATCATGACTTATAAAGTCATGGTATTGTGATATTATGACTATAGAGTCATGATATTGCAAGATCACCACTAAATCCAATGAAAAAAAAAGTTGTTATTATAAACTAGGGAATTTATGTACAAAACTTTTTAAAATAGATAAAAAAATCACAACTATTTAAGTTTTAGTATCATTATCGAGAGAACAAATTCATGATTTTCCAAAAAACATCCTTTAGCTTGAGATTTTCACTATCCTTAATCAACAAGATCAAATTTTGACATGAAAATAGTTAGTAAAATTATCTAGAAGGATTTAATATCAACTTTTTTCAGTGAATGTCCCACTAGTCATGCCATTTGTGATCAAGGAATCTAGGAAGAGATTAAGTATTAGAACAAGTAACAAAACTTGAAATAAAACACACTAGAATGCTAATACTTACTTACCTAGAAGATAAGGGGAGCTTAGTGAAAAAATACAATTCAAAACTTGAATAAAATGAAAATAAAAACAATATTTATCTTCCTTGAAAGATTCAAAGAATATGTTCATGGCTTTCTTGGCTTGTGCTCAAAGAGTCTTTGGCAATGGAGTTTTGGCTATCTCCTTATCTCCTTGACACCATAGTTGGCTTGTGGTTTAATGTGGATTGATGGATTGGATTATGATTTTGGCATTATAACACTACTGTTTTCAATTTTTCTACAAAACTTACATTATAAATTTAATCTATCCAAGCTCTCCAAATTGGCAAATGCTTGTATTTATAGGTTTAGGAACTAACCCCAACTCAAGGTGAGTTAAGGTGTAGTTTAAACATGGAATGGGTTAAAACCTAACCTAAGTGATTTAATTAACCATACTAGAGTTAAAGGTGTCAAAATATCATGATTTTCAATGAATAGGCATGGGTGAGATATTTTCAAAGGCTTGACAACTCACAAAAGGTAATCATGAAAAACCTAGGATATTATTAATTTTTGAATTTCCTTTGTACAATTTCATTAATTGATCATGGATAATTCAACTAGGAATTTAATTTGGTTTATAATTTAAACTTATTTTTATTATTATTTTTAACATTTCCAATATTTGATTTATTTTTGTGTGTGAACTTGCCCCATTTACTAGGCCTATAGGCCAAATTGCATGTCGTGATGCCACATGATGAATAGAGATGAATCCATGAGAGGTTTTTGTTGCTTATGGTAGGATACCCCAATTAGGGATATCTCAATGGAATTATAAGTTTTGGTAAATGATGCACAAGCAAATTTAGGACGTTCAATGATTTGTAGACTTAATTTACAATGGTTGGTAAGAATCAGTCTAAAGTTTAATTAAAGCTATTGGTGGCCAATTTTTTATTTACATAAGGTGTTTTTATACCCAAAATTCCCAACTCTCAAATTTCTTTCGAATAGGGGTCCACTACACCCTAAATCAAAAGTAGTATTGATGTGAGATTTGTTATTGAAATTTAAATGCATGATTAACTAGACAAGGTATCTAAAGTTCTCATTTCATAGGTAATAATATCTTATTAATATTTCTTTTTCTAAACCTTATTACAATTAACTTCTTACTAGTTATCTTAGTATTCAATACTTTGCTTTTTGGGATAAATTATTAATGGTTATCAAAAGATTTATGTGTATGCAATTTTTTTAAGTTATGTGGGATAGAATTCCCTAATAATTATTCAACATTTTACTTTCTTTGAACTTCTATGCATCTTCTTACTTCTGAGTTTTATTTATTTTAAGCTAACCAGATAACTAATTTTCTAAAGTGTCTTTATTTCCACATGTAGGTTGTTATTTACTTGGATTTTTTTCTCCATTTTGATTAAAGAATTATTAGGTTATTAAACTCTACCATGTGTGTCTAAATTATTTCCCATGGCCATTCAAACACTTATAAAATACTAAGACTCTTGGGTGAGTGGATTTTTGATATTTATCCATGTGTTTAGATCCTATTCACCTAAAAACTAATAAGGTTAAAATTAATTTGTATGAAAGTTTCAGGGTAGTAGAGTAGTGATAGCCATCCACATGTCATGATCCCATTAGCATATTGTTGTCAAATCATTCCTAGAAGTCTTCAAATCCTCTAAGGTATAAAGGTGTATGACACTCTTGGGTAAATGGATCACCTATATGATGCCACCTATTATGATCTCTCTAGCATAGGGAAATAAAGTGAAGGATAAAAAAGAAAAGGCCCTAGAAAAAATGAAGTGGAAATTTTTTGCCATGTGTCTCTAAAATGACACATCAGTT
The DNA here is from genome assembly GCA_037957365.1 of Torreya grandis. Lineage (NCBI taxonomy): Eukaryota > Viridiplantae > Streptophyta > Pinopsida > Cupressales > Taxaceae > Torreya > Torreya grandis. The sequence goes on along the minus strand of JARHVA010003502.1, from coordinate 521,066 downwards.
AGGTAATAATAGTATAAATTTATCAAAAGGAGTTAACCATGTGATAAATTTCAAGTAATGATGATAAAATTCCTAGAGGTAGAGGGAGGAGAAGCCACATGGTAGTGAGGCTTAGAAAAGGTGGCACTTCATTGGTCAGATTCAAAATATGAAATAAGTGAAGAGAAAAAAGGTAGAGGGCCATTTCAATCATTAATATACATGAATTGGCCAAGTAAATGCATTCAATTCACAAGGGTTTGTGAATCTAAAAGGTAGTATAAGCGATCCTCAAAGTCAATTGTAATTAAAATATTATCGATTTAGTTATTACCTAGTAAATTTGAGCTCTATCATGACCAAGATAATTTTTTTAAATTTTTAGAGAACTAGAACTTGAGTGAAAAAATAATGGCCTCTTATTTACATCTTTCACTTCCCTCCTCTACATACTCCATTATAGGGTTAGGTATATACATGGATATAAGTTTTGACAAGGTTATCCTTAATAATGAATTCAAGCACTATTTTTATATATGGAAAGAAGTTAAAGTAACAAAACTATATGGTTTCATAAAAAAACTTTATACCTTTATCCAAAAGTATATACTAGACTTGGTGGCAATCAAGACTATGGGCTTGCATGATGTAGCAGAAAAAGTTGAGGTAATGCCTTGGATTGACTTAGTTTTTAATCTATTTATAAATGACCAATTTTCTGGAAAGCTTGTGTGCTTTTAGCACAATGCACCAGTAACCTATGTTAGTTGATAAGATTTTGAAAAGTACTACATACTCCCTCCCCATAAAATATGTTAGATTCAAACCCTAGTAAACCATTGGATGTCTTCAAACAATGTAATGAATAATTTACAAGATTAAGCAAGTGACCCAACCACCTTCAAAGTTAGGGCATCCATTTCTGTTATCTTAATTATTGCTTTCAAGTTTGGAATCAAAATTCCCATGGCCTTATTGAATAGAATTTATAGTTTCCTAATCATAAACCATGTTAATGAGGTTTGGATTCCCTTGTTAGACACCATCCTCACATCCACCAAGATCATTTCCATAAGGGAAATAATTAGTGCTAACTTGATTCACCAAGTTATTATTTCAGACAACAAGATGAATGGTAAATTTTATATGGTATCTAATATGATGGATGTAATAAATGGGATGGTACACTCATAATTTAAATAAACTTGGGAACCATATTTTGAGTATCCCAAAAACAAAATTTGTGATAAACTCAACATTTTTCACATCTATAGGTTTAAGAAAAACATGACTAGGTTGTCATAGACTTTCTACCCTATGGTATACCAAGACATTTATGGAAAAGATATGCCTATAGTTTTTGATCATATTAGAATAAATATTAATGAAATCTAGATTTACCCAAACTACATAATTATCAGGATAAAAGGCACTAGAGCCCTTCCCATGTATGTTCCTTGATTGGTCTCAAATAAGGTAGAAGAGAAATAGATTGTATCTTAATTAGTTGATTCTATAGATGTAACATTAAGGAGGGATAATAAAGGGGTATTCCACCCAACTCCCCTAAGCATTTGCAAAATTTATTATTCTAGATGGGAACTTTTTTAACTAGTGGACAAAATCCTAACTTTTTATGACTTCAAATGGGCACCCTACATACCATGGGATCTAAAGAAAAGGGTCAGGAACCACAGGGATAGAGTTAAATCCAAGGTGAATATTAACTTTCTCCATGTTTCATAACCACATGCCATAGTATTCATGGATGCTTTAAATGACATGGAGGTCCATAAGAAGATGAACAAATATAATATGTCTTTGGTGGTGGCTAACCATATACATTATAACCTAGAGACCACCAAAGAAGATGTTAGGAGAATTGAAAAGGAAAATTGTGTTTCTAAACCTCCTTTATGACCCCTCTCATATTCCAAGATAAAATAATAGGTTGGTCCATATAGGTAAAAACATGTGGAGGATAGGTAAAGAGTCAATCAGGTCCTTCTTCAACAACCTATCCCAGTGGTTATAATTGTAAAAATAACTATAGTTTCCACTATTCCTTAGCTAATTAATACTTCATAAGGTTCCTCAAGTGTGGCTCATGTAATTGGACCATTCTCCATGTTTCCCTTTCTTCCACTCACTATGGCACAACAAGTAAGCCTTTCATATTTCCTTTCCCATGTTTCTAGTTTGATTCCACCTTCATCTCTAGTTCAAACCAATTTTATTCCACCTCCATCCCCTAGTTCACCCCCAAAAACCCACTACTACTCTCACTTATTCACCCCTTCCATTTTAATCTCTTGATCCTATTACCAATGGACCCATTATCTCTCCTTGAGGTGCACCCATGAGGGCAACCCCAAAAGGACAAATAGAAGAATAGTTAAGCATTAGGAAAGGTTTTAAGGAAATAGAGCCTATGGAATTATTGGATAATGATGAATAAAGTAATTAATTTGAGAGAATGGTTTACTAAAGAAGAATGGGACGATAAAACTAAAACATCCTTGTCATAAACTATTGGTGAGACCACTAAAAGTGACCTGGATGATGACTAGATATTAAAAGAGGAAGCCCAATCAAGGGATACTGAGATCCTAAGGAATAGTGTAGTTTTAAATTAACTACTATATAATTTAAAAGAGAATAATGAGGATGAGGTAGTTTCTAGGCCTCCACCTCTCACATAAGGACAACCAGTTAACATACCTTTAAACCCAATATCATCTAACACAATAATTTTATCGATAGTAGTAGCTTACCTATCTATTTATACATAAAGGTTAAGTATTCAAGCTCCTCATTTCCAATTTTTTATTACAATTATTATTGTTCTAGATAGTACTGTGGGAAATATTTCCCCTATCATAGACTTTAAGAATGATCAAATGGCTATGGTGCTAATTTGGCAAACCCTAGCCATAAGCTTTGTGACCAAAGTATTATTTCCATATATCTCACCTTTAACAAACACTTTTGGGGTTAGTAATGATTTTATGACTGTCTATTTGTAAGAGTTATTGAAAATACCTTTTACTTATTCATTATTTGCTTCTATAAACACTCAGGCCTGTAGACTTAATGAAAAAGTACATTTTGAGAGTTTGGTCTCATCTACTATTTTTTCTTCCCTAGATATCCTTCCTAATCCATATATTTAATTGGGACTTTCAATAAACCATGTATCCCAAACATAGTCTATTTCCATTACATTAATAAATAGGTTAGATGAAGGAAGGATAATAATTGATATAAAAACCCCTAAAAAGGTTAGTGGATTGATAAAGGCTTTCCCCCTTTCCTCAAATGGGAACATTTTATCCTAAAATAATTCTTCCTCCAATAAAATACCCTTATTCTAATCCTCCTAAGTAGTTAAATCCTAAAACACAACTAGTCACCTTGAATGACTTTGAATGCATTCAAAAGATGCAACAGGCAGAAGAGGGCAGACAAGATTTGGTTATGGTGGAGCAACCCATAATCAAAATCCATTTTGATAATGAAACTAAGACTATGAGGAATATCAAGAGGAAAATAGTGATAGATGAATTAGAAAATATAAAATTAGAGTGGAGGGAGGATGTGTTGTCTCTAATAAAAATGATAAAAGTACTGCCCTCTCACTTTGTCTATTACATAGAAGATCTTTACTCTTTTGTGAGTTCAGAAAGGGGACTGATAAAGGAAATGTTTAGAGGTTATGACCAAGCCATGGGTACTTTTCAAGGGAGAATCACCTTATAACCTCCAAGTTATCTCATTGATAGTGTTTATGGAATATCTCAAAAGTTGTATGATGTTATCTAGCTAATAAAAAGTGCCAAGAGATATTTTCAGCCCAAGTGAGGAGATGTGGTTCTCCTTATTGAAATAATTAATAAAAAGGAGGCCAAATTCCATTTATTAAGACAATCATCTAGGAATAAGGCATATAATCATCAAATTTTAATAACTAATTGTGATGCAACATGGGTCCAAAATTAAATGGCTACGTGAAGAGATGACTTAATCAAGTGGCATCAAGAGATGTACAATTTGGTCTTGTAACTCACTATATATGAGGGGTAGGCCATTTCCATTTTTGGAGAGATAAGGATCTATAATGTGATTAATTAGAAATGATAAATAGTCATTAGAGACATATTTGAAGATCTAGTTAAAACTATAACAAATATTTTAAAAATGGAGATTGAAAGCATAATATATAAAATGTAGGATGGCTTATTACAATTAATTAATGTTGCTAGAGGTAAAGATACATTGATTGTGAATATAAATTTAGTGGATAACCTCCCCTAGCTCTTGAAGATATCCCTATTATACTTCAAGGAAATAAAATTTGATTTTCAGGTGATCCATGCTCTATACTTGTAAATTCAAGTAGGAAAGTAGGCTTCTCAAACCACTTTGCCTCCAATAGCCACATCAACAACACTTATGACTCAAAAGAAAGATCCATTATTAAAAAAACTATAGAAACAATATCTACCAAAATTTTGATGTCACCAAATGCAACTAATTCCTCATAGATAGATTCTATTGTCATCTTCTAGTGAGCATTGTAACTACAATTTTATTATGATAGTATTATCTCTTAAAGAATGTTATTGACATATTTGAGCCATACATGTCATATGTGTCTCTTCATGAGATATTTTAAATTATGTAAACTTTTAAAATAGATTGTGTGTTGAGGCATCTCCATCCCTAGCTATAAATACATGTAACCTCTACATTTCAAAGGGAGGAGATTTTTTTTATTCAATATAAATATATACATATACATATATTGGTTATTATAAAATTTGTGTTGCATGACTCATTCTCTCTATTTCATCTTTGTGTTATATTGTTTATGCATTTTTGTCTAATTAATAGCTTAGTTTTTTGATATATGCAATAGAAATTTTAAGTATCTTATGATTAATTAGTATGACTATATCAATTAAAAATATTAAATAGCAGTTTTAGGCTGATAGATCTTTTTTTCTTTTTTTTAGGTTGATAGGTCATTGTCATCTCATATGATTTTAATATGCTCAATCCCTACTTAATCCCAATGAATGATATCAAATAATATACTAATTTAAATATCATAAGCCCAATTACATGTTATCCCACCCAAATTCAAATGAGTAGACAAGATACAAAAATAATTTAAAAATCAAGGTTAACTACATCATTGAAATCTTCCCATGCTCCATTATCATTCTCCTTCCATCTAAATTTATTCTAGTTGATTCCCATATTAGTTAACAAGTCAACCTCTAGATTGGCCTCCCTATAGAAATGTGAAAACTTTAGCTATGGATTATGGATACATCATCCCACAATTTATTAAGGATGTTACTCAAATTCCAAGATTTATCCCTTTATTTAGACAAGGCTTGAATGACAACTTTAAAATTTCCTTCAATTTCCAGTCTAGGTACACCATATTCAAGCACAAGATTTTCTCCCACCATTAGGGTTGGGGATTCAACATCATTTTTGGTCTCATCCAATAGCTTGATAGATGTTTCTCTAATTAGATATCTAATATAATCCTTAATCACACACCCTACCCAGAGGCCCCTGAGTTCCCTCGACAAGCTCCATCAAAATTGAGTTTGAACCACCCTAAATTTGGAGCTTGCCAAGAAATACCAGTCCTAATTTTATTCTTAAAATTTCCATTTTCATTTAATATTGACCCATTAACATGGGTTAAATACTTTTTATTTGTATATATGTTATTAATTTGTTTGTATAAAGGATCTTTTTGCCTTAAATTTTTTTAATTATTTTCTAAAGTTCTTATTTTTAATTCATTAATATAACTTTTATTTTGTGTGTTTAATATTAGTTTGACTCAAAACTATGAGTAATTATTTATATTATAAGTATTTAATAAAATATCTCATGTCTATTTCTTTTTCCTTGGTCACTAATGATTTTTCTATGTTCATCTTATTTTTCCTTCAAGGTATCTCTTAGGAGTTACCTTTAAAACATGAACAAGAGTGGATTTTTATTTCAAGGTAGCTCCTAAGAGATAACTTAAAGTTACCCATGAAGTTATTGCAAGGACCTTGAAAGAATCTCATAAGAGATAACTTAGAGGGAATTATCTTACATTTAAGGGGACATTGAAGGTATCTCCTAAGAGATACCTTTAAAACATGCATAAGGGTACCCTTTAAGATATTACAAGGCCCTTAAAAGTATTTATGAAGGCACTACTAGGTGATACCTTACAGGGATTTTTAATACCTTTAAGGGTATCCATATGCATTTTTGAAAAGTATCTCCTATGAGATACCTTAAAGGGTCTTTTAGTATCTTCAAAGGTTGTCCTAATATATACCTTGAACATGTACATGATTGATATTTTATTTCAAGGAATCTCTTAGAAGATACCTTTAAGTGCCTTTTAATACCTTGAAGGGGCGTATAATACCTTAAAGGGTATCCTTATGCATGTTTGAAAGGTATCTCCTTGAAGTTACTTTTGGGTGATCCTTGTTGTCCCTTTTTTTGTCACCATTATCCTTTGATAAAATAAGGAAAGGCTAGCCTAGATAAGTTGAGCCAAGGTATATTATGATCTTAAGGTCTAATATGAGTCAAGTCCCCAATCTACTCTAATTTGATCCATCTTTAACCTGAGTCTTTCTAGGTCTGTTTGAGATAATTTGAGGTGATCCCAAGTCATTATAATCTAAGATAGTCAATCTAATTTGATATACTTCCTAAGTCAATCTATGTCTAGCTATTACATCAAATTGCTCAATTCGATAACATTTTGTTATCATCCATTTCTGTAGTATCATTTAAGGGTATGTGGTTATCTCTCAGCCCCTCTTGATCTCGATAATTTAATGAGACTTAGTAAATTTCTTGATATTCCTAGATCCACATTTAACATTTTTCATCCCCAGGACATGTTCATAATTCACTCAACATATATTCATTTCCTTTAGAATTTTCATAGTGATCCCCACATCAACAAGGTCATACACAATAATGATTTGGTGGGATGCTTCCATGAGGTTGAATCTCAGTCACTCATAACCTTAAATACATCCATGTAAATTTTTAGAACCCCAAGTGAGTGGGATGATGCCACTTTCCTTAATCTCATAATATTGACAGTCCCAACATGATTAATATAGACACAAGAGTGTAGCAGACCCTAGGTGAGAGAGATTAATCTAGGTGGATTGATCCTACTTCACCATAGATAAGGAGGCTATTAGAGATAGTGAAATTTGTATAAATGATTATAAAACATGAGGATGGACCACATGGTGATTATGCCATAGAATTAGACATGTTATAAACTCAATCAACAAGGTACACACACAAAGTTGATGGGTCATTTGTTTGTCTAGACTACCAAAAGGATCTCAGTCAGTAAAATAAGATTTGAACCTAAAAGATGTCATTATAAATATGATAAGTATTAGGATCATGATAAAATAATTCATGCTATCCATGGTTTCAACATCTATAATACAACAACATTAACTACATTCACAATTTTGTACCTAAAACATTTAGTTAAACTATGGGATCATGAAAGATTAAATATTGGTTGTTATCCAACCAATGAGAGAATAAGCTAAATTAATATTTATAAGTTCAAGATGATTACCACCATGGTTTTAGGATAAAATAATATTTCTAATTTAATTTTAGCCATCAATATCTAATTTTATGGAAGAGCTATAGTTCCCAAGTCTTTGTTATCACACTTAATTTTGCTAATTGTGATCTATTTTGTATTAAATGGACCAAGGGATTATTTATACCTATATAAGCCTGTGTAATTCATTGTAAAATAATATTCTAAGTGTGTAAAACAAATCCCTACCAAACTTGATACTTGTTGTTTCATATAGAATAAAATTCAAGCTGGATTATGTATGCTTCATTTCACATTTTAGTGAATTTGATATGTTCTATTGATGAATATTAATGATAGTTTATTGATTTATTAAATTTTTCCTTTTCATTCATGCCTTTATGTAAATTATATTCCTTTCAAAGGTAATCTTAAGTGAATCATATGGTTTATTATATTCAAGTGTTGGAGTATCATTAACACTTGTTTTCAGACATCTTGATTGATCACCTTGACTGTTGTGTAGTTGTATCCTTCATATTAAATTATTTGTGGAAGAAGATGTTATGAATTAGTTTAATCAACCTATAATCTATCATTCAAATAGTGTAAACATTGACAAGTAGAGGAGATACATTTGGTTCATCACCTATAGTTTTATTTCACTATTATTATTCCATTTCTACCTCTTTCCCATAGGAAGTAGTAGTTTAGCAGTAATTTCAAGGTGAAACATCAAGGGAGATATCCCTATCTAGAGATTTACCTCACTGATTAGGTAATCCATAGCCTATAGTTGATTACATGTTATCACTTGAATGGGGATGCATGAAATTTTTTAACAAGGGTGTAATTTAGAGTAACAAAAATACCTCTGAGGGCCTTGTAATACCTTCAAAGGTACCTTTAAGGTATATCCTAGGAGATAAATTTCAAATAGAACAAGAGTGGATTTTTCCTTCAAGGTATATCCTAGGAGATACCTTCAAGCTACCTAGGAAGGTATTAAAAGGACCTTGAAGAAATATCCTAAGAGATACATCAAAGGGCATTTTCATACATGTAAGGGGATGTTGAAGGTATCCCCTAGGAGATACCTTTCAAACATGTATAAGGGTACCCTTGAATGTATTGCAAGGCCCTTAAAATTATGTTTGAAGGAATTAATATGTGATATCTTAGATGGAATTGTAATACCTTTAAGGGTACCCTTATAAATTTTCAAAAGCCTTCTCCTTGAAGGCAATACTAGGTGATACCTTAAAGGGTCTTCTAATACCATAAAGGGTACCCTTATGCATATTTGAAAAGTTTCTCCTTGAAGGCACTATTGGGTTATAACTTGAAGGGATTTATTATACCTTAAAAGGTACATTTAAGGTATATCCTAGGAGTTACCTTTCAAACATGAAAAAGAGTGTATTTTTCCTTCAAGATAGTGTTAGCACCCAAAGATACACTCTTTGAAGGAGATAGTTCAATTCTTCTCTAGGCTTGGACTGACATGGGATTGGCCTAAAGGTTATGAGTGACCTATAATAAGACCAAACCTATAGCTTATGGGGATATCTCACTTGATATATCAACTCAAAATATCTTCCTAAGACCTACTAATATTGGGATGAAAAAGGATAGGATGAAAGAATGAAAATAAATTCTAATCTAAGGGTGGTGATGTACCAATGTTCACTTATCCTATCTTAATTGATATTCAACACACTTTATAAATCTAATGAAAGATTAGTGACTAAATAGGATTATTGAAACACTCTTAAGCATAAATATTTCATGTGGAGGTTATGTGGAAGGTATTCAACTTGAAGGTAACAAGATGAAGGTCTATTAGAGACACTACCAATCAATAGACTCTTTAAACACAATTGTCACCTCTCAACACTTCACATGACCTACCTAGAATGATAATGTAAAAATAGGTGAAAGAGAGGACCTAAAAAAAAGGATGAAACCATACTCTATGTAAGTAAAAAACCATATAAAACACTAATTTTGATAAATAAGTTTATGTCATTTCTTTTATTTATTGATTTTCAAGATGCAAGATACAATTTTCGTAGAGATTTGATACACCCAGTCAAGGGATACAAATCAAGGACTTAAGGCCTTAATAGATAGAAAAATGAGAAGGGAAAGAAAGGGATAATGGTGTGGAGGTGAGAGGTATGGGTCATAAATGACCATAGACCACTCAACTATAGTTACATTAACCATAACAATCCTCATAAGTCCTTCTCCATATGTTGCTCTCTTAATTGGTAGTCTTCAATGGGACTTTAGGTGTTGAAGTAGAGTGGTGGAGGTTGGGTAAAACTTAGTTGACCCATTTTATATGATGACCATGCCTAAAAATTCAATGAACTCTATCTTGGTAGTTACAAGGTGTGAAAGAGATATGATTAGGCCTTCATGAGGCATTGAGCATCCCATCCCCTTCTCTGCATGTTGACTAGCCTTGAAAATACCTCCTCCTCTATTATGACTATGAAATGTAATTATTGTTATTAATTATGGTAGTTATAATATGGTTATGTGGTCATTAATTGATCTCATAGTAACCCCTCTACACCATTCTACAACTCTTGACCAAGTAGGTCTGTTTGGCCTATTAGGCCTAGTTGCTTGTCTATTTGTGTTTGAATGGCCATGAAACCTAAAATTTAACCTCATATCATGTTTTTATGTGTGTTATAGGTCTAAATAAATGTCCCCAATGAAGATATAGGCCTCTATAAGCAATAAACACTTGTAACTTTACCTTTCCTAGTTGACTGCAAACTAGCTATTTGGTGTGGACTTTCAAAAGTGTTTCCAAGGAGTGCGAGAAATTTATGATTTTATAAAGTATAAAAAGTCCTAAATCACCCTATCTAATGATTTTCAGCCTTCCAAATAATTCTACACATTGTAAACATCATATAACCTTGAAAAAAGTACCATTTTTGATAGGTTTGTATAATAGTCCATATAAATTAGTACCATGATTAGGGTCTCCTCTAAGTTTATTTTGTAATTTGTGTTTATAGGGTCATTATAATAAAATTTAATTGCAATTCTTCACTATCTTCTTAGTTAATTCATTTCTAGGGTTTAAGCAGGGTTTTGGATGTCTACCATCTTAAGGATTGTTCATAAAGATCATACCTTCAATCCCAAACTTATGGTCATGGATGTTTATTTAATAAACCCCCTAAAAATATTGAAAATATTTGGGTCCCATTCACCTTGTGTGTGGAGATATGAATGAAATTTGGTGAACCTCAAGCTCTTTGTAGGCCTTCTAGACACGGTTTTAGTCTTAACATTCATTCATAAAGTTGTGACCCTAAATCTAACTCACTTCTTCATTTATATTGAGTTTATAAAGGTTCTTAACTCACCCTAAGATAATTTTCGCTGAGTCCCTTTGTGGTGAGATATACAAGTGTTGAAATATGTAGTTTGAGTTGACTATTTAGACTGTGTAACTTGAAATGGGTCTTAAGGCCAAATTTGGCATTTTGTTGCATTCCCTTATTGAAAATACTCCTTTCATGTTTTATACCCTCTATTAGAATTAGTTCTCATGTTTTATAGGTTTTATAGATAGTTTTTTTCTATTCTTAGTTTATCCTTATATGGATTTATCCCACATTAGTTAGTTGGACTTACTTCTTGTTTGTCCTTGCCTATATATGTAAGGCATCTCCTTTGTAACATATAGAAGTGAGAAAGAAAATGAAGGGGATAAAACTGAGGGAAATACATAACAAAATAATTCTAATCATGAGGATAATTAGACTGTGTTGGGGGGAAGTGTTAAAGACACAAATATTTTACTTGATGATTCAACTTCGATAAGAAAAAAGGAACATATGGTTTTGGTTTCCAATCATGCTATGGAGATTAGGGAACAAGATAAGGATGATCCTGTCTAGCATGAAGATCCTATAGAGACAAAAGAGGAGAAAATGATGGAAAGGGAGGATCAGATTGAAAAGGATGAGTCCTCTCCACAGGAGAATGTAGATGATAGTTGTGACACTCAGCAGAGGGATACTAAGCTTTCATTCATGAATTTAGCTAAATTCAAAGTTGATGCTATTCTCTAAGTTGATTCATGGATGTATAAGGAAATAATGGAGCTAAAGAAGAAAGTATAAATAATGCAACATAACTAGGAAGCTGATAGGATCAAAATCAATAATTTGGAGATGCAAATGAGAGATATTCCAATTAAACTTAAGGATTATGAGAATAATCTGAGAAGACTCATTAAGGAAAGTAGAATGAAAATGGAGGAGGTTACTTCAAGCATATGTGTGGCTGTAGATAACCTTGGAAAATGAGCTAATGAAGAAATAAAATCTTTGGAGGGGCCAAGTAAGAGGACCGGGCAGAGCTCGAGGAAGAAAGCCCTGTAAGAAGCTGTTACTTTGGTTGCAATATCCATACAGGATACTACAATGATTGGAAATGAGGCTATGAAGATGATCCTAGAATTAGAAGACTAGGGTCTTCTTTGATGCTATTGTTTTTGTTCTGGTCCCTTTTGCTAGATGTTATAACTGGTTCTGAAATTTGGTTCTTAGTTTTAATACTTATTTTTAGTTTCCAAGTCTCTATAAAACCTATGATATTTTTTATGGTTTTCGTCTGTGGTTTTAGGTCCCTATAAAACCTGATTTTGATGCTGATTTATAGTAAGTTTTAGGAATGCTCTATCTATTGGGTGTTATTGCTTCATCTTTCTTTCTCTGTTAAAGGGTTTCGGGGTCCCTTCAAAACCTACTTTTACCTTAATCTAAAACATATAGAAGTTATTTTATGGATAATATATGATATTTATTTTTTATTTTCATATCATATTTGTAGATCTTACAACTCTTCTTGTGATTCTTTTACTATTAATACTTTAGATCTTGGGCTTGGAATGATCTTGTTAACATTCCTTTCATGGTATTAGATCTAGAGGTGTTGTAGCCATCCATTTACAAGTTTATTTATATAAGGGTTTGTCCATTTATCAAAATGTATTATTGGTGTAGTGGAGGTGTTTTTTAATGTGTCTTTGATATTTTATTTGGTCATTGACTTTTTTTAGATAAATTGTAATTTTTTTATAGAAACTTGTGACTTTCTTGTAGATTATTTTTCTCCTCACAAATGTGTCTGATTTAGAAAATTATTTCACCATTGGAAAGAGGACTTCGAGAGGTTTCCATAAAATGGTCATAATAAGGATTTCAATTAGTATCAAAGGAGATATGGGGTTATGAAGTTGACCCTATGAATCTGATTTTCTGTAATATTTTTATGTGCAATCAAGAAAAAACATCAGATCTTGTATTTAAAGGGAAAAAATCAACATAGAAAATTGATCTATGTGGAAGACTATTATTTTCCTTTGATAAAAATTTATTTCAAATTAATTTTTTCTAGATCTGGTATAAATTATTTAATTTTTCTCCAAGAATTTAATTTTTATGCAATGTTTACTTATTTGACCCATTTTAATGATGGGAAACTTGTAAAAACTGTAACTTTCAAATCGTGACTCAAAATTGAGTACTTTTTTTTCAAAAGTGTATGTTTTTAATTTTTCCATCTATTGGATTGTTTATGTTGTAAAACACATAAATTATAAATTGTAAAATTTGGGGGGCCTTACATCTTTTTGGTGTGTTCATTATTTTTATCGAGAGACGTTAAATTATCATGAGGAAATTTTATTTTCAATAGGGTTTTTCTTATTATTCTTATTAACATTTTCCTTATTTTTTAGAAATGGATTATTTCTTATTTGATCCATTTAACGCATCCAAATATATTATTTGGAAGATCAAAATGTGTATACACTTACATCTAAAATACATGTAGAGTGTTATGCTTGGCAACATTCCCAACTTTACAGATGAGGAAGATCTTGCCTGGATTGTATCTAAGCAATATGAGGCTCTTCATTTGAATCACCTATATGTTTCATATAGTTTTTAGTGATATGTCCCATGTGTCACATCACCAATAGGATTGAGATGTTATTTTAGCCTTATTTCATAAGGATACTGAGTCTTCTAGTTTTTTTGCACCCTCTTTTACTCCACCTCCTTTTGTTCCACTTTATTCTCTTCTTGTTAGAGATAATTTATATTTTGATGATAACACTGATGTTCTTCAAGATTTGAGTCTTGATAGTGATATGGGTGAGGCACTATTATCACTCATTTCTTCTCCTCCTAGTGAGTATTTACTCTTTACTAGTGACATGAATCAAGATTCTTCTTCATTTTTAAAGGACATACTTCTTGATGGTGATATAGATGAGACATTATTACCTTCTAAAGGTATCACTACTCAACCTTCTTAAATTTTTAGTGATGACTTGTCTTTTTATGATGGTTTGTTTGAGGTACCTATTATTCCTCATATAATTTTTACTCCTCCTATTCATTTCATTGATCGATAGGATATGATTCTTGAGGATGCGCCACCTTCACCATCACTTTTGGAGATAATGGATGAGACACCATCATGAATTCCTAAGGATCAATTTTATTGTGCACAATTTTTTTTCCTTCATCACCAACTCCTTTTTTCATGAGGATGTATTTTGATAGTGATTTTCATGAGGAACCTATTATTGTTTCACATTCTAATTTGGAATTTATTGACACTCCTGCTATCACATTTTTTGTTTGTCCCACTTTTTATCTACCTGCTTATGTGCTTGGTTACTTTGAAAAAAATACTATTATATTTGGTTCTTTCATACATCACTCTTAGGGATATACTCATGGAGGTCTTGGAAGACTCTTATAGGGTATTGTCTCTCTTATTGGCATTGATATTTATATAGGTGATATGTCTTTGGGGAATATTATTCATAACACTCAGGAGGAAGGTACATTAATGTGAAGAAAAATTTATTCTTGTACCTATCTCACCACTTATGTAGATGGTTACTTATTTCCTTTCCATCCACATAAGATAAATAGTTCTTATTTTCATGTGGGGTGAAGGAATTTTTACTTAGGGGGATTTCACATGAAGTCATTTCTTCTTCATTTGTTTTTTTTCTCTCTTTTACATAATTTTGGTGGGGAGTTTTGTTCCTATAGGTTTTCTTCCTTTCTCCATTTCATGGATACATATTATACTTGAGTACCACATTAGGCCTTGTTGGTAGGACTCATAATGTGGATATTCCACTTTATTTTTGGATATGTATAGCCCCTAGCTTCACTTGAGGGGGGGTGTTAGATTTGGTTCTCATGTTTGCTAGGTTCTATAGATAGTTTTCATATATTTCCTAGTTTATCCTTTTATGGATTTATCCAACATTATTTAGTTTTAATTAATTATTAATTTTCCTTGCCTATATATGCAAGGATTCTCCTTTGTAAAATATAGGAGTTATTTTATGTATAATATATGATATTTCCTTTATTTTTGTATATCATCTTTTCATCTCTTACAACTCTTATTATGATGATTTTATTTTTAATTATTCAAATATTAGGATTGGAATAATGTTTTTTACATTCATTTCACCCTCTTCCCACACCTCCTCATGATGTCATATTTGCTTAGGAGGATCTGAGTATGCTTCAATGTAGTGGTGGAGTTTGAGGCCTTAAAAATGGCTTTTAGGCCTGGTAGGCTTGGATTGAGTATTAGGGGTCTAAGTGGCCTGTAGGTGGATTGGGGGTTCAGAATCATCATAACACTATCTTTATCACCTATTAAAAACCCTCTCACTTATCTCCATCTACTTAAACTATCATCTCTATCTTCCCACTCTCATGTGATTGTTTGTAGGTCACTATTTACTGTCAGCCTAAGTGATTGGAACTTGAGTGGTCTTTACCCTCCTTTTACTATAGTTTTGATAGAGTTATGAAATCCATAACGTGTTTCAAGTTTTATAATATCCTTAGGGATAATAAATTTTTCAATTTTTTTGTCTGCATACCCTCATATAGTCAAGTATAGGGTTTGTAGTATGTTAAGCCTTTGTAGCCCTAAGTCTTGATTGAGTTATGTAATTGCTTTAACTAAGATCATATCATCATGAAACATTTTTAGGATGACTTAACACTACCTATTTATATGTATCATCCCTTAGATCACCTAAAAACATGTATAAGTCTTCAATTGACATACAGGTCTATGTGTGCTAGATAATGCCTATTAGGCCTAATTAGGTCATTAGGCTCTTTGATATATTTAGGGGGGTAAGACATTGATTATAGATTAATTTACCTAAGGGTATGATACATAGGATCTAATTTTATTCTAATCACCTCATCCCTATGTAGGGTTCCTTGCCTAAGCTTTCTCATATGACCCTGCCTACTTGGCTTGCCTATGTGATTGGTTGTAGGTGATCAACCAAGCTTGTCTAGTCTAAAAGATGTTTTGATGTCTCAAGGGTTAAATAACTTAAAAATTATTGATTTATTTAATATAAAAAGTATTAGGACCTCTATTCCCATTTTTAACTTTTACTCTCACATAGGTTTCAACATAGTCATACTTCCTCTTACCCTGCTTGTAGGTATTTTTTTAGTCTATCAGTATTATGGGTGTGAATAGTATTTTTTGATAACATTAGAAGGTAATTATATGTAGTATATAAAAAATAATATTAATTTAAAATTTACACATACCACTTTAAACTCCTTCATCTTCATATTACCTTTTAAGCATGCAAAGTATCTTAGGTTACAGCCACAGCCATGTATACTAGTTTTAGGTCCAATAAGCTTAACTAGGCCATGAGATTTTGTCTTACATTATAGGTTTAAATTATTGAATTAGTATTATAGTTTATAGGATGAAATTAATAATTCTATATTTTATGCATATTCACCTCTTTATTCAAAGTCAAGACACTATTTCTTCTCTTCATACTCTAACTATAAGTGGTGAGTGAGGTCTATTTGACTATGTGTGTGGCCATTAAAGAGGTGAGAAAATTTTCCATTATATTTAAGGGTGATATTATCATATTATTAACCTAATACTGATATTTACCACCTCTTGTGTCTCTTCAAAACCTCATCATACTTTTAGAGTTTTTTAACCTTGTAGTTAGAGCCAACATTTCTTCAAAACCTAGACTGAGTCATTCTCTTAGGGAGAGTTGAAATGGTCTTGATCCTGTCTACCCTTCTCACTTTGTCTTCCTACCTTATCATGTGACTCTTATTAATATTCAAGGATATTCAAAATTTCTTTCATTTCAAACCAACCATAACCATAATACTTTTGTAATATACCGTGTAAGCCTTGAATTGATTATGAGAGTGCTTATATCTCAAGGGTTTTAAGATGAAGGTCTGATCTCTGTTAGGCTTGTTTTCATATTTGTAATGTTAATCCTTATAATCCTATTAATTATTAGGATCCTCAATTTTATTTCACACTTCTTAGGTCTCATATTAACAGTCCTCCATTTGAATTGTCTACCTTAAGCTTGAATGTGACTATGGGGTCTTATATTTACATACTATATTTGGGTACAATGTTGATTATTTGATCCTTACCTTACCATATTTATACATATTTATTATGAATTTATATTAGTATCTTATGAACATTCAATATTTCTCAATTCCCATAAGACTTCAACCTAATAATGGCACCTTATCTTCTTATCTTTCATAAAAGGTCTGATTAACTATGAGGATGCTTATCTTTACATAGTGGGTTGAGGGTGGAGATCATTGGTGTGAAGGGAAAATTATGAAGAGGTAGTGATGGTATTGGGTGATATAGAGGTGACCATAAATTATTTCTATTGTGTCATTTATTTCATACATCTTGGCTTGTGAGGGGGACTTCATTACCTCTCATGAGTTCTTTAGGAAAGCTTTAACCTGGGGCTTAATCTCCTAGCATCATATTCAACCCCTCTCCATGGGGGGTATATAATTTGAGATACCCTAAATAGTATGATGGTTTAAGTGGTTAAAACATCTCCATTAGTAGAGGCTAATCCTAGGATGTTTGAGCATGTTGGACTTCATACTACACTGAGTGAGCGATGGATGTAGTGGTTATAAAAAAGGTAAGACCTTTTTACAAAAAGCCATATGATGTGAACCCAAATTACATGTGATTATTTTTTATGTTGATGATAAATTCATATGAATTTTATCCATCTAAAAATGTTGAAAAAATAATTAGTTTAGTCAACCCCACATTACCATACCCTTGTTAGGATTTGGACAATTATACTTAGTGTATTTTGGTCATTTTTGCTTGGTATGTTTTGAGACTAAAACTTGTTTGTTGTTTATAACCATGTCAAAAACAAGTTTGTTTATATGTCACTCCTTAATTAAAGAGGTGTTATTCTAGCCATTTTACACCATAGTTATGCCTTGTAATTTTTGCTAAACATGTTTGTATGTGTGTTACATGTTTAAGATGGGAAATGTTATGCCACCCAAATCATTATCAAATTTGTGCTTTGAAATATTTGAAATAAAACATTGATCACATCATTAGAGAATTATAACATATTTATGATACTCAATGTGTTTCAAAGATTGTTTACCTTGTATCAAAAACCATTATTTCAAACCATGTCACATATGCCATTTAGACCTTGTTCATGCGACGTCATATTATCCAATATTATCTAGCTTGTTT
This sequence comes from Torreya grandis, assembly GCA_037957365.1. Taxonomy (NCBI): domain Eukaryota; kingdom Viridiplantae; phylum Streptophyta; class Pinopsida; order Cupressales; family Taxaceae; genus Torreya; species Torreya grandis. The sequence continues at coordinate 502,813 of JARHVA010003502.1, read as the reverse complement.
AGTCCACTCATAGCTTTTAACCATTGAGTTTTAAATTAACCTTTCTAAGTTTGAATTCAAACATTAATTGATTTATATTTAGGCCTCATTATATAAGGGGTGATACATAGATAGTTATCTTTTGGGTTACATAACCTAGGTTAATCGATTGCCCAAATTTGAAAAATATCACTTGTTTGTTCATTCAACCTATCCTCGTCATTATTTGTGCCTTTATTTGGGAAAACATAATATTTTATTTAGGTGCCTTTTGAATTATAGCTTATACTAACTAATCATGTTTATGTTTGATTCCATGTGTTGGGTCTATGTCAAAGCTATTCCAACCTTGTTAGATTAAATCAAATCACATTAACCTTTATTTAAAAGTCTAGATTTTAACACCATTTTACCAAAAGTCCTAGCAGATCATGTTTTTTTAGCATAACTTTTAATTCCATTTTTGGATGAAATCCCTAGTAGCTCAACTTTTACCTTTCCTAGTTTAGACCTTGTTTTGAACACTTTGGCTTAGACTTTGACATGTCAATTTTTATTCATCTCTTGACCTTTTGTGTATATGACATTTGATTTTAGACATTTGATGTTAGACTATTTTATGCCAAGTCTTATCATAATCCATTTTGGAGATACAACTCCATGATCAAATCATTGTTTGGAGATACAACTCCACCCTTTTGAACAAGTTAGACCAAGTTTGAACCATTTATCCTTTTGACATAGTTTTTCAGAGTTTGTAGAACTCTAAGCCTTTTTTATTTTTAAAGCTTTCTTCATTGATGTAGATATGTCTATCTATACTTATAGTGGAGTCATGTATAATCCAAATTATGATAGAATGGCCACACAAAATGGCTTGATTTTTATGTCTTTATTCAAGACCACTTTGATGATAACATGGTTTATGAGATGGAATTTTATCCACATTGCACAAATAAACTAAAGGACCAAAGTCAAGACCTCAACTGGGATGATATGGTTAGTGAGGTGGAATTAGGTACAAACCTCTACAATGAAAATGTTTTTTGGAATATGGATCCATACTCTCCTTACAATAATTAATATAGAGAAAAAAGACAAGGATCAGCTTACAGTCTAACTCAAGAATTTGACTAAGATGATATGGTTTATGAGGAGTATTTGGATACTTTTTATTATATGAGAAATAAAGATCCATGATGCCCTACCATTTCTTTTTTAGGACCTTATCCTTTGACTTGTGCAAAAAATCAAGCTCCATAATACCCATTCATTATCCAGCTATTGGTCATTCCTCATCTAGTGACTATCATTCCCCACTTTAGAAAAACCCAACCAATCCAACCCAAATATCAACCAATATAATTATGATCATAACTAATCTTTCAACCTAAACCTCATATAATCATTCAAACTCAACCCATAATTCAACCTAAACCCCAACCAATCCAGCCAAAACCTCAACCAATCTAATCAATCCCTCAACCAATACAATCATTCAAAGACTAAGCTATGTTAAAAATTGGTATTTTCCAACTCATTGAAAAATAAAGCCAAGAAAACTAACCAATCCAAGATGATTTTATTGAACCAACCACTTGTGAAAAGTCAACCTATGATGAATCACCTATTGGACCTATACCACTTGTCAAGGAGTCTCACTCTGATTAGCTAGTCTTTGTTGAGTCAATTATTAATGATTATAAATACCTTTGGGAAAATAATTACCTTGAACATATTCCTATTTTTTAAAATCCTCCCTTTGACAAGCCAATCTTTGAGGAGTTATCTCTTGACCTTTTTCCCATCTTAGAGGAGTTTCACTATAATAAACTAATCTTTGTGGAGCTTGAGGTCATTACTTGTTTAATACCAAAAATTCAACAAGACATCATTATAATAGAGTACCCATTAGATGAAGAATCAAAATTAGAGTTAGGTTTTATTCTTGGACTGACATTTGAGTTAGCATTAGAATTAGAATTGGCATTAGTCTCAACATCAAATTCAGAATCCCTTGAATCAGAATTAGATTCAAAAATAGAATATGTTCTTGACTGTTACCATATTAGTTATGCATGCTTATTAGATCAATTTGAATATATTTGTGATCCTTTTATAGTTTTTAAGGATGATTAATTCAACATCTACACAAGTTTTCTTAGTATATTCTATAAATATTGTGTATCCTTCCCTCATCCCATTACCATTTCACATGCCATTACCATCAACCATCATAGCCATATCATTGACATTCCACCTCCCACAATTATTAATTTGGATTGATAGAATCACACCTTGTTAAACTACTTCCATGGTGACATATCAGACGAAGAAAAACAATGAGGCTAAAACCACAATCATACAATAGAAGAACAATCTCTTACTAAAACCTTTTCAAAGGTACTAGGGGGAAATCAAATTCATAACTGAGCATATTATAGTGATATCTTTTCAAAGGTGATAGGGGAAAATCAAATTCAAAATTCAATATTACTTAGTGAAATCTTCTTAGAGGTGCTATGGATAATCAAGACAAATTCATTGGTAAAAACATTTTCAAGACACCAATAATTTATTCATTGTTTTATGAAGACAAAATCAAAGATACTTCCTATATATAACCTAACCAAATGGTATCTACTCTCAAGATAAAATAATATAAGAATCTGATGGTCTTATTGAGAGAAAAAATATTTAGCCCTACCACATCAAAATTTATGTTGAATCTAGAATCACCAACATTATATGTGCCTAAAAATCCCAATCTTCATTTGTTTCCCATACATAATAATTTATTCTATTATAATCCACCATTACATCACCAAATAAAACCTATCATCCAACATTTATCCCAATTTACAATCTATGGTCACACTTTCCTTTGTAGAGGTTATAAAGATACCTTGTCTCAATGATTGAAGGAAACAACATCAATGACCAATGAAGATCACCATAACATAATTTGTATCCAAATATAAAATAATTTATTGATAGATAATATATTTAGATGAGGTGTGGGATAGAAATTTACATGATTGATTGTTCTAGTTATATCATTTGTTGATCAGGACATGCATATCCAATTCAGCAAGAACAACAAAATCATTTATCATACCCAAGATATAACTAAACATGTACCATATCATATCAGTTTATCAATCCTTTTTCCATTGTCACATATCATAACCATTCACCTTATCACTTGGGGGAAACCCTAAAATAATTTTATCTAATCTATTAGACCAATCATTATCATAACCAATCATTATCCTCAAATCAATACTGGACCATCCAACCATTATATTACTACTCAACTAAACATGCTTTAAATCCTATCAACCTAGCCCATTTGACCTTGGTTCATCCATTAGTTTCACATTCTTATCATATAGAATTAGATCAATTTTAATAGTTATTTCAAGCATTTCAAATAGAGGCAACATTTTGGAGAAGTATGATAGAAGTTTTGGCAGTTGCATCCTTCATTTTTTATTCCCTTCTTATCAATTTTGTTTATGTGAGATTGACTATATCATCTACTAGGTCAAATCAATGTTCACCAGTATTGATACTAATTATATCACCTAATGGAGAAAATTGGTATAATTGATCTATCAGTTGTATCCTAGTTATAACCACCTATGGGAAAACTAGGGGAAATATTTGTTTATTGTTCCTTAATGTATCACCTAGCCATTCCTATGTTGTATTATGCCATCATACCAACTATGCTTGTTTTTTTTTAATTAGCTATTATACTAGTTGGATACCTCCACTGTGAGGTGAGATACTATGAACTAAATCCACTTGGGACTATGTGGGTCACATTTGACTCACATTGAGGTCAGTTCAATCCCCCTTCAACCATGATCTCACCATTTTACAAGCATCATTTCAAGTTAGCACACTTTCATCATTTTGTGAGAATCATTTCAAGTTATAATTCTCTCACCATTTTATGAGTAAATTAAGCCATACTCTCACCATTTTCAGAGCATCATTTCAAGTTATCATGCTCTTGCCATTTTTCAATCATTATTTCAATTTATAATGCTCTTGCCATTTTACAAGCTTAAACCAATTTAGTGTTTATTCATTCTTCATAGAGTTGATATTCTTTAAAAATTAAAAAAACATTTAAAAATCATTCAGAAAAACCAAAAACATTGACCACTTCTTTGCCTTAAGGATTATGGAAACTCTCACTAAGTCACAAACAAACCACTTGTTCCTTAGTTTCCCCATCCTTTTTGGCATTTTATCTTATGTTATCACCATTTTGTGAGTTCATCTCTACTATTCTACCACATCTATCATGTTTTTATCAATCATCATTTTCTTCCCATTTATTGGGAGAACTACATTTGGCCTAATGTTTTATAGGATCATCATATCCATGGAACTATGTAGATAGCATCCGCTTGCCTAGTGTATATGGAAACAACTAGGCCACCCCTTGATTTTCTTTTATTCCCCCATATTGTTTGTTTGTTCAATTTTTTGCTTAGTTTCTAGGGGAAATGGTAATCATAGTGTTTATATTAACATAGGGACTAACACTTGTTTGTTTTAGTATTTGTCTTGTTTGTTTATTTATCTATCTATTTTATTTGTTTGTTTGTTTTCTTTTAGCATTGTGGTCTTGATTCAATCTATGTGTGTTTATTGGGTGATTCCTTTCACATTATTCTTGAATCTATTCATATTCAAATGTCTACATTGCCATCATGGTTTTTATCATTAGTGTAATTATTTTCCATTGAGTATCAGATATTTAGAGCCAGTCCTTATGAATATTTTGGTGAAGCTCCATGGTGTTCTTTCATGAGGCCTACCATCAAATGTTACAACAAAAATTAGCTTTGAGAGGTCTACACCATCAAATCAACATCATCATCTCCTCGGCACTGACATCAACAAAAATCCCAATCATATCCCAAATAAAGGAATTAAGTTATGAAAGAATTTTAACCTTTGTTAGTTTGGATGAGCATCTCCCTACTATAATGTTGTCCTAATTCATATTTATCCTCTATATCAAGTTATCAATCATTAGCCATCAATCATATTTTCATAATTAAGGTATACTGCATCAACATTACACACCATCCCACATGCATTCTCAATGATTGTATCACTTGCTGGGGAAAATCATTATGTTATCACCACTTTTATTTCTTGTTTGTCTATCCTAACTGGGGAAACTCCATATTCTCAATGATTATATCATCTTCTAGGGTAAATCATTGTGCTATCATACCATGTTACCACTATCACGGTACAATTCTTATAACCACCTTTGGGCAAACCATTATCACCATCCCACTTGAATTTCTCAGTGATTTTTCCCAACTTTGGGTGAATCATTGTGTTGTTACCCATCATATTCATTCATTTTGTCCCCTCATTTTACTTATTTCTTTTGAGAGACCATTTTCCAACCCACTTTCCAACCACTCCCTTGAGGGGGCAGCTATATTTCAATCATTACCATTGTAATTGTAAGCATAAATAACCATTTTATTCTTTGAAAATATATTACTATGCTTATATCTTGCAACATATTCCCAAATAGGGGAAAATTGTAGACATGTAAATTTGGTCACCAATGGATTTGCATCAGACTATTAGACCAATTCTTACCAATCATCAAACATTTAACCTAAGAATTTTTATTAGTCTCAAATTTGGTTTTATAATCATGAAATAAATCAATTTGGCCTATTAATTAGTCAAATTGAACAAATACACCAAATCAAATGTTGCAATAAATGACCAAATGCCTAAATGGGATTCATTAAAGTGAAAATATTGATCAAAGCCTAATTAAATTCATCCTTGAGAAAATAATCAATTTAATCAATTACTAAAAAGGAAATTCAAGATCATCTTAGAACATCTTAGAACACACTCATTACCTTTGTGAGTTGCCACTTTTGGGAAATATCTCAAAGAATATCCTAATAATATGCCAAACTCAACCAAAGTTAATAAACTTAACCATGGTCAGATTTAACCCATTCCAAAGGATATGAAAGCCTACAAAATAAATTCTAGAGATCTTCATTTATGTGTCTCAATCAAAGTAGAGTTATAACGTAGGAATAGATTCATAAAGCTAAAATCCTAGTGTTATAATGTTGAAATTGAGCTAAAGCAATACAGCCATTGAATAATTCAAACCATCAATCAAGTCAAGAATTCAAAAAAGGTGCATAGAGGAGATGATGTTATCCATATGTCATTGATGAATACTTATTATTCATAAACCGATCAAGCCAATCGAATTACCATTTGGAGCTATCAAGGATTTGGTAAGGAATTTGTTTTTTTGTTTTGTTTATATTTCTCATTTACTTTCATGTTTTGTTGAGCTCTCATTTGGTTCATCCATCATGCTTCCCCCATGATCAGGCCTAAATGTTGTTAAATTGTTAGTGAGTTCATATTTCATTTTTTTTAATACTAAGTCTATAGTAACCTCCTCTTTTGAGTTAAAATCCTAGATCACAATAGTCACATTGGAGATATGACCTTAAAGAGATCACTTGATTATATGGTGGCTCAAATGAGTACTTTGGAAAGTCATATAGGTTCTATTAGATTATAATGAACTATTACACAACCCATAATCACCACTCACTACACTATCAAGATTTTAATACCCTACAACACAAGGAAACATGTTTGTAGTATGAAAATAAAGAGAACATGAATATTTTATTTCTCTCACACCTCCACATGTGTTCCATGGGTAGAGGGTGATGAATATGGTATATGAGGACCTTAGGAACACACACCAAGTGTTGATTTACAAAAACTCCTCAAAAATGAACCAAAATCATTACACTTCTAACCCCTTTGCACATATGAAGGAGACCATTTGAGTGCCTAGATTGTTAAAATTTGTTCATAAAATATAGGGTATGGATTTGTAGATGAATACCATGAATGAGAAGGTCAAGAAACCCCTTCCTTTTACTAAAATATTAAATTCAAATTTTCTTTCTCCTATCTATACTATACACAAACTTGAAGGCTTTATTGGGTTGCAAAGGAGCTCTGTGGAGAGAAAGAAATGGTTTTGGCTAGGTTTTCCATCTTTTTATCATGAAAATTTAATATAAAACCTATCATGAGTTATGATGCAACCTCTTTAACTCTCCTATATGGAACTCATCATACAAGACTACACAACCTACAAAAAACACCTTAAAATATTCCCTTTTCTACATTTTCTCCATGTTTGAAGCCTTAAACCACCATTGGAGGATGAAGGGAGATAAATATAAGTCATACCATATTTAAAAACCTATATTACTATTTTTGGAAGTTGAAAAGGCATATTTTCCCATGTTTAGGACCCATTTGATGGGTGGAGAGTAGATTTAGCCCCTAAAATGGATTATTTATGATGTGTAACCACCATATGATGACTTAGGGACTCTATTAAGACCTTAATAATCAATGATACAATTGAAATATTAGCCCTTAAAAATATTTTATAGTGAATTTAACCAATATAAGGTGTTTAAAGTGTGATTGATGACCTTATGGGGGTTATGAAGGCTTGAAAATACTTGGATGAACAAACCATGAACATGAAATTGAATACATCATTAGACATTTATACCATGACTTTTAAACAAGATTTAAAACCCCTACATATTGCCAACAAATGTATCTCTTCTTGAAATGGATTAGATTGGCCACAACTATAAGTATTATAAACCTTAATATTTTCAAGCAACCTTAATTTATGCTAGGAAACCTTAATCTTGTCAAATAATCTTAATTTATGTTGGGAAACCTTAATCTTGATCAAGACTATTTAGACCACCCTTAAGGATTGAGAAGGAAAATGACAACCCTTCCAATTACTCAAGTACCACCCTGACCACCTAATACATCATCCAAGGACTCAATACAAACATGAAATATGATTATCTATATAGTAAGTTTTAACACAACATGAAACCTTAATAAATTCTAACAAGGTTCAAAATAAGACCAAATAAGACATAATCATGCAGGAAGATCACCATGTGTAGACTTGGGTGGGTGTCATGGAATTTTTTTAGTTGTAGGGGTTAGAATTTGTCTAAGGAGGCTAAACTTACAAAATTTTGGGTGACTCATAGGGGTTAGTGAACCAAGTAGCTGAGAGAACCCACTCACTCTTTATGACAATAACAAGACTTCAACATGATTTAATGGCTTGGATGACCACCTTCTTGGATTGCCAATAAAATTATCACTTATTAACATCTTATGGACTATAATAAATCATAATACACAAAAAATACAACCAAATAAACACACCTAACACATAAAAATAAATCAAGACAAGACACTAAAATAAACAAGGCAACTAACTACACTTGTGTTGACCACTTATTGAAATAAGACAACTACTATAAGTAACCAATTAGAACACACATCCTTTATCTTCCATGATCAAAAGGGAATATCCTTTGATCAAGTTAGCTCCATGATGTTATATTTCCATATAATTATTAAAGATTAATTAGGTATTTTCCACTAAATAAGGAATCCCACTTGTAGTTAAAAACACTACCATGTTGATAGCCTCTTAAGAGGGCAATTAGATCCTCTTGATCTACCCTTAGGCGCATGGGTTGGGTATATGAGTCCAAAACCCAATAATAATAATTCGACATTTGTATTTATTATATGAAAAATGTCAGTTTTACCTCAATCATGAGTTGATCCTAATTTGACATGCTCCTATGTAGTGACTGTCTTGACAACTCAACTGGTAGGCCTTGGTTACTATCTTCATTTTATTCCATATGATATGGGACTTATAAAAACTTTCATGGTGGACATATTAAGCCTCATAAGGCATACTAAATGACAATATATCCTCACTTATTTTGTGTTTAGGAGTGTCAACTTGAGGTACTATTACATCAAAATTTCATCATTCCTTTTATCATCTTAGGTTTACTCTTCATGTGGATAACACTTGATAGGGTCAGCAGTTGATTTATATCAATAATCTCTATGAGAGGTGTGAGTATTTCAAGGGTTTGATATTCATTATAAATCATTATGCACTTATACTAAATATCTTCACCATTTCCTTGGCATTCAGTGTAATCATGATCACACTTTAAACTTTCATCAACCATTGGGATCTCATGCATATCAACAAACTCATCTTGATAGCCAAGAATTAGTCCTTCATCTTCAATGAAACTATAATATTATTGAACACATACATCTTATTTAATGTTTAAATACTCTATAAGGCTACTTCCTTACCTTACAACTACTACAAGCTGAATAGATGCTTGACTCTAATACTCCTTAAAACTATCATAACAAAGAGTGGATGCCATGTCATCAAGAAAGTCTTGGAAGTAATCCTATTCTTATACATTTGAAATTTATTCTTATTTTGGGTTATATTTCATCCAAATAACCTATTGAAACTCACCCTTTTTTACATTATGGAAGACTAATGCATACCTATCCTTGCCAAGGGGTATCCCAATGGTGATTTCTTCTTGTTCACTTATCTCATCTTCATCATTTTTCACTACAAATAGATATTTTTAATTTGTCTCCCAAAGAATAAGATCCTTATCAATGAGTGGCATGGAGGATCCTTGAAAGAGTTTAAGAAGAGAAGATAAATATCATGGTTCCATAGATGCTTCATTCTCCTTAGTTACTCATATTTGAAAACTATCATCTCCTTTTTTTGTTGAACATTACCTTGAATACATTTCCATGATGAAAATTAATTGGCATATTAAGGAGGGAGGGATGAGAGATAAGTAGTTTCTGATTTATCTCTGAATTCAACACCTTAGATTTTTTTTGACTATTATTATCTTCCATTTGACTATAACACTTATCTCCAAGTTAGAAACTTAGATTTAGGATCCAATTTCACATGTGTTACAACTTAGGGTAGGAATGAGGGTATCTTCAGTTGGGATGAAATTATTCCTATTGACACCATTGATTAAGCTAGATGTTTATTTACAAGCTCAAATTTTATATAAAAGTGATCCTTAAAGTAAAGTTTAGTTTGATCATTGATACCCTCCAACTGATGGGATAGTAAATGGTCTTACACTCTCTCTTTAACTGAATTCCAAGAAGTAAAGGTCAGAAGGATTTATGAGGTACTTAGAGGGATTTTACACTTAATGTTTTAAAACTTTTGAGGGGGGATGGGAAATTTAATGGAAGATAGATATGGGATGGAGGAGGGGACATAAAGCTAATAATGATGATATTGTTTCCTCTTATGTACTACTAACCTCTACTCAATTCTTGAAACTAGACCACCTATATCAATCATGTCACCATTGACCCCTGAATGACATCATCTCATGAAAAATGCCCACTCTTTCTTGGCTTGCTTCAATGAGGTTCTCATGCTCTCAATCATATGCCTAGGGATTTATTGTCCATATCTCTTTTATGTGTCAATCCACACCATGTGTATTTCATAACTCAACAAAACTTATTTAAGGCTTGATATGGATTGATTTCAAATATGAGAAGGATGAACAAGAACATCATGATGTTACCATGACTAATTAGGATGATAAGTAGGCTAATAAGGAGATAAATGAAATCCATAATGAGGTTGATAATATTATAAATAAGGAGGCTCATTACAGTGATGATAGGGGTTAGTATAAGCTTGATAGAGGTCATAGAGTTGATTAAAATGGGGCGTATGATAGAGAAATACTCCATATTCAACCATAAATAGTCATGAGATAATTGAGAACAAGGTCAAATCTTAATAAACAAGATTCTCTTACCATGAGATGATGACCTTATGATGACCCTTGTCATGAACTTTTGATTATAAACATGGCATGTGAGTGCTTGAAGCTACTTGAAATGACCAAGTTAGTGCTAATGAATGTTCCAATGCTTGAATTTGGTCCCACCAAGTGTGCCATAATTTTTAACACTCCACTCTATGCCATTTTAAGGAGACAATTTATCTCTTTTATAGACTTGGCCTAACATGGGATTGGCCTAAATATTTTTGGTGACCTATAATAAGACCAAACCTCTAAATTATGGGGTTATCTCCCCTGATATATTAACTAAAAATATCTTCCTAAGACCTAATAATATTTGGATATTAATAGATATGATGAAATCATGAAAATAAAACCTACTCTAAGGGTGGTGATGCACCAATGTTCACTTATCCTCTCTTGAGTGTTCTTCAACACACTTTGTGAATCTAATGAAAAATTAGTGACTAAATAGGATTCTTAACCTAATCCTAATCATAATTATCACATTTGGATTTTATGTTTAAGGTCTATAAACTTAAGGTAATTATAGGAAGCTCTGCTATATAGACTACCAATTAATTCACTCTTTAAACAAAACTATCACCTCTCAACACTTCACATGACCTACCTAGAATGATAATATAAAAATAGGTGAAATTGATGAATTATAAAATAATATGAAAATCATACTTTAATAAATTAAAAAACCATATAACACTCTAATTTTGATAAATAATTATGAAATAGTCCTTTTATTTATTGATTTTAAAGATGCAAGATACAATTTTGGCAGAGTTTTGCTACACCCAGCCAAGGGATACAAATTAAGGACATAAAGACTAAATAAATAGTAGAATGAGAAGGGAAAGAGAGGGATAATAGAATATATTTTATATTTATGGGTAATAAATTACCATATCCCACTCATACTATAGTTACATTAAGCATAATAGTCCTCATAAATCCCTCTTCCTATGTTTCTCTCTTGATTGGTAATCTTTAATGGGCCTTTAGGCATTGAGGTGGATTGGTGGAGGTTGGGTAATAATTGGTTGACCCATTTAATAGCATGAACACACCTAAAAATTTCAATTACCTCTCTCTTTGTAGTTACAAGGTGTGAATGAGATGTGATTAGGCCTCCATGAGGCATTGAGAAGCTTATCACCCTCTATGCATGTTGACTATTCTTGAAACTACCACCTCCCCCATTATGAATATAATATGTAGATATTTATATTCACTATGGAATTTAAAATGTGGTGATTTTTCCATGAATTAATCTCCTAACATCCCCTCTACACCATTTTACAACTCTCCTTGCTGACCAAGTAGGTCTATTAGGCATATTAGGCTTAGTTTCTTGATGTTTGTTTTTGAATAGCCATGAAAGCCATAAATAACCCTTAGATTATTTGTATAGGTGTGTTATAGGTCTAAATAAATGTCCTAAACCATGATATAGGCATCTCTAAGTAGTATAAACCTATAACTTTACCTTTCCTAGTTGATTAAGCCACTTCTCTTTAGCATCTATAAACTTGCTATTTGGTGTGGACGTACAAAAGTGTTTCCAATAAGGAGTGTGAGAAATTTATAATTTGACAAGGTATAAAAAATCATAACCACCCTATCTAATGATTGGAAACCTTACAAAAAATTATTGACCCTAAAAACATCACAAAACCTTTAAACATTACCATTTATGATATGTCCATACAATAGTCCATAAAACTTAGTGACCATTAGTAGGGTCTCCTCTAAGTTTTGTTTGTGATTCAAGTGTTTTTGTAGTCATTATACCGTAATTGGATGCCAATTCTTCACTATCTTCTTAGCTAGGTCATTATTAGGGTTTAAGTAGGGTTTTAGAGGTATACTCTTCCAATATCAATCATATGGTCATGGATGTTTATTCCATATACCCATCCTAAATCTATTGAAAATATTTGGGTCCCATGCATCTTGTGTGTGGAGATATGAATTCAAGTTGGTGAACCTCAATATCTCTATAGGCCTTTTCAAAATGGTTTTAGTCTTAAAATTCATTCATAGATTTGGGCCTCTAAATTTAACTCAATACTTCATGGATATTTAATCCCTCTAAGATAATTTTCTTTGAGTCCCTCTATGGTGAGAAATACAAGTGTTAGAAGATGCAGCTCGAGTTGACTGTTTGGATTGTGTAACTTGAAAAGGGTCTTAAGGCAAAATTTGGTTTTTTTACATTCCCATACTTTAAATAATCCTTTAAATTCATGAAACCTATTATTACACCTCATAATGATGTCATATATTCTTAGGAGGATCTAAGTATACTTAAATGTAGTGGTGAAGTTTGAGGCCTTATGAATGGATTTTAGGCTTAACATGCCTAGATTGAGTGGTAGGGGTATAAGTGACATGTAGGTGGTTTATGGGTTCAAAATCACAATAAAAATATATTTATCACCTATTCCCAACCCTCTAATTTATCTATAGGTGCTTAAACTATCATCTCTATCTTCCCACTCTCATGTGTCTACCTATATGTCACTATTTTCTATCAGCCTAAGTGTTTAGGACTTGAGTGGTCCTTACCCTCTTCTTACTGCAGTGTTGATGGAATTATGAAATATGTAATTTTTTTAAATTTTTATAATATCCTTATGGATAAAATATCTTCAATTATATCTTTTTCATACCCTCATACAGTCAGGTCTAGGGTTTGTAGGATGTTAAGCCTTTATAACCCTAAGGCTTGATTGTGTGCTTTTATTTCTTCAATTGAGCTCCTATAATCATGAAAAAATTATATGATTCCTTAAAACTACCTTATCATATGTCTCATCCCTCATATCACCCAAAAACATGTATATGTCTTCAATTGATATATAGGTCTATGTGTGTTAAATAAGGCCTATTAGGCCTAATTAGTTCATTCAGATCTTTGATCTATTTAGGGGTTAGGGGAAGACATTGAATATACATATATGTCCATAAGTGGATGATCCATTGGATCTAATTTTATTATATTAACCTCATCCCTATGTAGGGTTCCTTGACTAGGTTTTCGCATGTGATCTTGCCTACTTATCTTGCCTATGTGCTTGGTTGTAGGTGATCACCCAAGATTATCTAGTCTATAAGATATTTTGACATCTCAAGGTTTAAATAACTTAATTATTAATTATAAATTTAATAAAAAAATTATTAGGCCCTCTATTCCCATTTTGACCCTTCATTCCCACATAGGTATCAACATAGTCATACTTCCTCCTACCTTGCTTGTAGGTATTTTTAACCTTGTCAGGATTGTGGGTGTGAATCTTATTATTTTATATAATTATGATGTCATTATAGGAAATATATAAAAAATAATATGAATTTAAAATTTACACCTACCCATTGAAACTCATCCATTTTCATATTACCTTTTAAGCATGTAAAGTGTCTTAGGTTACAGTCACATGCCTGAATATAGTTTTAGTCCTAATAAGCTTAATTAGGCCATGAGATTTATATTACCATAGAGTTTAAAATTACTTAATTAGGATGATTTTTTATAGGAATAAATTCCTAATTATCTATTTTACTCACATTCATCTCTTTATGCAAAGTCAAGACACTAGTTTTTCTCCTCATACTTTAACTATAAGTGGTGAGTGAGGTTTGTCTGACTGTATGTGTGGCCATTGAGGAGGTGAACACAATTATCCATTATATTCATGGGTTTTATTATAATATTATTATACTCATAATTATATTTTCAACCTTATTAATCTATTTAAAACCTCATCATACTTTCATATTTCCTTAACGTTGTAGTCATAGCTAATGTTTCTTCAAAACCTAGATTGTGTCACTCTCTTAGGAAGAGTTAAAATGGTGTTGATCATGTCTACCATAATAACTTTGTTTTCATATGTTTTCATGTTAATATTATTAATAAAATATTATATTCAATATATCATACATTTCAAACCAACCATAATTATAATGCTTCCTCAATTTGTCTTGTAAGCCCTGAATTGACTGTGAGAGTGCTTATCTCGCAAGGGTCTGAAGATGAAGGTTTGATATTTATTGGGATTTTTTGAATATATATCATGTTCCTCAACATAATCATATGAATTATTATTCTTCTCAATTTTCTTTCACACATCCTAGGTCTCATCTTAGTAGTCATCCATTTGACTTGTCTACCTTAGGCTTGTAGGTGATTGTGGGGACTTATCTTTGCATAGTAGGCTGTTGTGCAGGGTTGATTAGTTGATCCTTTCCTTCCCATATTTTAACCTATATCCTATGAATTTTTAATAATATATTATTATTGGTAAATATGTCTCAATTCCTCTAAGACTTCATCCCAATAGTGGCACCTCATCTTCTTAGCTTGCATAGTAGGTCTGACATGACTATGAGGATGCTTATCTTTGCATAGTGGGAAAATGGTGTACATGGTTGGTGTGTATTTAAAATTATTAATAGGTATTTATGGTATATGAAAAGTATTGTATAAACTTAAATTAGGTTGTGTATATCCTTAACACCACTAAATATGCTCTACAACTAATATATCCTCCCTTTGCAAATGAGACCACATTCACTCATGATAGTCACATTAGAGATAGGAAAATGAAGGGATAACTTGATTATATGGTGGATAAAATTAGTGATTTTTAAATTAATATAGGTTAAAGTGAATTAAAAATAACTATTACATAACTCATAACCACCATTCACTTACACTATCAAGTTTTGAATACCCTACAACATAGGGAAACCTATTTGCAGTTTGAAAATAGAGGGAACATGAAGTTTTTATTGATATAAAACCTAAAAAAATGTGAAATAGGTTTTGATGGTGATGTATATGGTCTATTATTACCTTAATAACACACTAACATTAAAAACTCCTTAAACATGCACCAAAACTATTGCACTTCTAACCCACTTACATAGATGAAGGAGATCATTTGAGTGCCCAGATTATTAGAATTTATTAATAAAATATAATTTATGTATTTTAAGAAAAATTAAATTAATGATAATTTCAAGATACCCCGTTCTTTTTACCAAAATATTAGCTTCTCATTTCTCTCTCCTATCCATACTATTCACAAACTTGAAGGTTTTCCTAGGCTGCAAAGGAGCTCAATGGAGAGAGAGAAACTATTTTTAGCCTTTTTTTCACCCTTTTATCATGAAACTTCATTATAAATTCTAACATGAGTTTTGATACAATGACCTAAACTCCCTTATATGGAACTGATCGTACAAGTCCATATAACCTTTAAAAAAACATGGAAAATACTCCTTTTTCTACATTTCTCCATGTTTGAAGCATTGAACTACCATTGGAGGATGAAGGGAGGGAAAATAGAAGTTATAAAAAATTTAAAAACTTTTATTATGGTTTGATGAATTTTAAGAGGCATATTTTCCCACATGTGTGACCACTTTGATGCATAGAGAGTGGATTTGGGCCCTAAAATGGACTATTTATGATGTGCAACCACCCTATGATGACTTAAGGAATATTTTAAGACCTTAATAAATAATGAGACAAACTAAATATTAATCCTTGAAAATATTTTATAGTGAATTTGACCAATATAATGTGTTTTAAGGGTGATTGACGACTTTAGGGGGGTTATCAAGGCTTGAAAATGCCTGGATGAACAAATCATGAATAATTAAATTAAATACACCATTAGAACTTTATACTATGAATTTTAAACAAGTTTTGAAACCCATACATATTTCCAAAAAAGGTATCTCTTCTTGAAATGGCTTAAACATGTCTAAAATGATAAGGATTAGGAACTTTAATCTTTTCAAACAACCTTAATTTCTATTACGAAACCTTAATATTACCAAACACTATTTAGAAGAATAATGAAAACCCTTCCACTCACTCAAAGACCACTGTGATGACATAATACATTATCTAAGGACTCAAGACAACCATGACATATGATGGCCTATGCAGTAGATTCTAACACAACATGAAAACTCAATAAATGCTAACAAGGTTTAAAATAGGACCAAATAAGACATCATAATGTAAGAATATCTCCATGTATAGACTTGGGTGGATGTCATGAATTTTTTTTAGTTTTAGGGGTTTGAATTTGGCCTAGGAGGTTAAATTTCCAATGGGTATCTCCTAGGAGATACCTTCAAGTTACCAATGAAGGTATTATAAGACCCTTGAAAGCATTTCCTAAGAGATATCTCAAAGGGAATTGTCATAAATTCAAGGTGATATTGAAGATATCTCTTAGGAAATACCTTTCAAACATGTATAAGGGTAGCCTTGAAGTTATTATAAGTACCTTAAAAGTATGTTTGAAGGCACTATTGGGTAATACCTTAAAGGGAATTGTAATACCTTCAAGGGTACCTCTATGAATGTTATAAAGGTATCTCCTTAAAGGCACTATTGGGTGATACCTTGAAGGGCCTTATAATACCTTAAAAGGTATGACATAGGTATATCTTAGGAGATAAATTTCAAACATGAATAATATTTGATATTTTATTCAAGGTAGCTCCTAGGAGATACCTTCAAATTACCCATGAAGTTATTACAAGTACCTTAAAGGCATATACTACAATATTTTTCAAAGGGTGTTTTCATACATTCAAGGGGAAGTTGAAGGTATCTCCTAAGAGATAATTTTCAAACATGTATAATGGTAACCTTAAAGGTATTACAAGGCCTTAAAAGTATTTTTGAATTCTCTACTAGGTGATAATTTAAATGGCCTTGTAATAGCTTCAAGGGTATCCTTATGCATGTTTGAAAGGTATCTCTTAGGAGAGACCTTCACGTTACCCTTGAATATATTGCAATTCCCTCAAAGGTATCTTATAGGAGATACCTTGAAGGCTCTTGTAGTACTTTAAAGAGTTATCCTAGTATATACCTTGAACATTAACATGATTATAATTTTATTTCAAGGTATCTCCTAAGATATACCTCGAAGGACCTTGTAGTACCTTCAAGGGTTCTCCTCATAGATACCTTGAAGAGCCTTGTAATACCTTAAAGGTTACCCTTATGCATGTTTAAAAGATATATTCTAGAAGATACCTTCAAGGTAATACAATTCCCTTTAAGGTATCTTCTAGGAGATACCTTTAAGGACCTTGTAGTACCTTCAAGGGTTATCATAGTAGACACCTTTAACATGCACATGATTGGAATTTTATTTCAAAGTATCTCCTAGGATATACCTTAAAGGGAATTGTAATACCTTGAAGGTTACCCTTATTCATGTTTAAAAAGTATCTTCTAGGAAATACCTTCAAGGTAATACAATTACAATAAAGGTATCTTCTAGGAGATATCTTAAAGTGTATTATAGTGCCTTAAAGGGTTCTTATAGTAGATACCTTGAACATTCACATGATTAGAATTTCATTTCAAGGTATCTCCCAGGATATACCTTGAAGGTCCTTTTAATACCTTCAATGTTGATTAAAATGGTCACTAACATGGTTATTATATAACTATGGCATGCAGGGGACAATTGAATTATGGCTATATAGAGTGAATGCACAAAGATATTCAAAAATAATAAATAAAATACCTTTAGCGGTGTAGAATACTATTTGAAAGAAATATAATTTGTGTTCATTAAGGGCGAATTGAATGTATTAAGACTTGTTTGAACACTAATTATAAATTTATTTAGGCTTTTATTTCATCTATATAGACCAATTTCACATAATGAGTCTCTAAAAATCATGAATGCACAATTTAGTGACATTTATCACATAAATATCTCATTGGGTCTCAAATTTAATGTGTACTAAATCATGGTTCTTGTGGCATTTAAATGCCTATCAAATTTGAGCCCTTATATAATTAAAACATGTGGAACACCACCATTTTTCCTTTGTGTACACCACTACTTTGAAGTGATGTGCATATATACTATAAAAATGCACCTAAACACACTCTAGGGTACCCTAGGCCTACCTATATTGGGCATCACAATAGGGTTCATTTCTACCTAGGCCAACCTTGTGCCACCTCTGGTTAATATAATTTCCAATGCAATTTATATGTTTATATGTATTGAGCCCATAAACATAAATAATTTTGTGTTTCTTGCACCAAAAATAGGGGTTGTTATCTTGCCATATTACATATTAAATTAAAAACCTAGAAATATTTATTGCTTCTCTTTTTTTAAAAATAATTTTAATTTTTTTGCTTCTAATAAAAGTTTGAAGAGCCCATCAGTCATGTGAATTATCTGTAGATTAATTTCTTACTCTACATCATATTTAATTTATCTTTGATTTGAGCACTACAATTTTGGTTCCTGCGCACCTTGGGCAAAGCAACAGAGTTTTGGAACAGAGGATGGGTTTGTTTTGCCTAAGTGTCAAAGTGCAGCGGAAGTTGCCAAGTGTCACCCTCTGAGTGTGGGTCCTTTTCCCCTTTTGTTTCCTTTCATTTCATTCTTGGCCTAAGTTTTGATTCGAGTGAAAGCTACCAAGTGTCACTTTTCAAGGATGGAGCCAGCCAGCTGGTGACTTCTTAGGCCCCTTTTGTAACTTTCCAGAGAACCACAGATCGTGCCACATATCTAGTGGTAGTTAAATAGAATGCACCACATTTCAGCATCCACATCTCAGAGAGGCACCCACATTTCATTATACCTTTGACAAAGACTTTCAATGATCTAAGTAGTAGAGAGAGTGGAAAGTGCCAGGTGTCAGTTGTGGAGGTCCTAAGCTACCTTATTTAGGAAGCAGCAGCAAGTCACCACATGTTAACATCTAGGAGACATGGGTCCAATGCTTTAATTCAACACATAAGGGCATCTTTTCATTTTGTGCAAGTGCTGAAGTGCAGAAAAAGCTACCAAGTGTCACTCTCTGAGTCCCTTTCTACTCCATCCCATTAAAAAGTAGAAGGTGCCACATACCCCCAGAAGAAAAAGTAGAAGGTGCCACATACCCCTAGAAGGAGAAGCAGAAGATGCCACATATCTTCCCAGAAGCAGTGGAGATCACCATGTGTCAATTTCCAAGAGACCACCTTTGAGCCTAATTGCCAAATGAAGATTGTGGTGGGTCCTGGATGTTATTTCAAAGGACTATGGAGGCACCGAGTGTCAACAAGTGAAGACTGCCATGTGCATCCATCCCTTCCTAAAAGTTGCTTGAGTAAGGAATGCAATAAGTTTTGTTTTCATAAAACTACAAAGTATCGAGAAATTAGAAGTGGCCAAGAGTCATCCTCCAGTGCCTTCTAGACAAAAGGAGAGAAATTTCATAAATTGACTAAGTGTCCTCTTCCATTTCAATAGAACAGAGTGCCCATCTACCTGTTATAGTGAAAATGGAGGGAAATTTGGTGAGAGTTATTTTTGGTAGATAGAACAGTGCACTGGGTAGATTTTTGGGGCTTGCAAGTATTAAAGACACCATCTATTTGTCCCCTATAAGCAAAGGTAGAGTAGACAATTGAGTGGCCAAATAGGTGATGGAACGAAGAATTTCAGGCACAAAGAGAGGTATTAGACAAGGATCACCATGCCATCGTCAGGGCAATTCTTGATAAGACCATGACGCATCCAAGGCATTGAATGCACTATCTATTTTGTCCCCTATGAGTGAAGGACAAAGTGGAATTATGTGGGAAAGAAAGTGATCAAAGGAGACATCCAAGGCTATATAAGAAGAATTGTAAAATCAGAAAGGGGGGGGGAAATTTTATAGTTTTAGACTTTCTAGAGTTTTTGACCAGTAATATCATTTGCTCTTGTCTCAATTTTCTTGAGTTGTAAAGTTGATGTAACTATGCATGTTTATGTGCCTTTTATGTGGCTGAATGAATCAAGAAGATTTAAACTCCATGCCTTGGTTGGTGTTATCTGTGTCATTTGCAAAGTAGTCTATACTACAGATTTTCTAGAGTTGTGATTAGGAATGTCATTTGATTTTGTCTCATTTTCTTGAGTTGGAAGGTTTACATAACTGTATGTGATTTCTATGCCTCTTATGTGATTGGAAGATTCTATTCAGAAGATTGAACACTATGTCTTTGTTAACATTCTCTATATCTCAGCAAAAGAATCCCTTATTGTGAGCCTCTATTTCTATTATTTCAATCTTTTACATTGATCATGCACTTGTCTGCACTTAAATGTAATTAAATCCTATAATAGTTTCACTTTGCTTAGGTTAGGATTAGGATTACACTCAAGCACATTGCCATAGTTAGGTTTCATTCCCGCATTTGCATTTTTGTTTAATCTTCTATCCCTTTTCCCACAACACTTGACACAAAAGAAGAGACCAGCTTCTCTAAAACCTAGAGGTTGTTTCAAGCCACATTGTCCCATAGCTTGAAACTTCCCATTGTTGATTGATTAAGATCAAGTGCAATTTTTGTCATCAATAGTTTTTGGCACACCTGGTGGGACCAATCTTTCATTGAGCTAAAGAATTTTTGGTTTGGAGGTTTTCAACAACACCAACAATGACTCTAAGTCAAATTAGGTGATCAAGCAGTCCTGGCATCATCAAGAAATCCCTTTTGGTATGTATAATTCTATTACTCATAGCTATGAGTCTTATTATCCTTCAAATATGTTTTATCAAGAACAAGCTTCTCTTAGAATCATGTCAAGTAACAAGGATGCAGATGGTTATGAGCTGTACCAATCTTATGCCCAGTCTCCCCAATATGTCACATCCCATGCTCAATCTGACCTCATTTTTACCTTTAAAAAAGCATTACTAGGATTTTAAAAATATGTATTAGAGCTTGACAGTAGAAGGGGATATGGCCAAGATATCCCTAATCATGTCATGCATCAAATAAGGGATGTAGTAGATCTAATTAAAAGTGAATGGGACCCCATTAAAAGAGAAAATTGGCAAGGGCTTACATATGAGATGTTAGATGTGTGTAGATTGATTGCATTTATAGAAGAGAAGCTAAGCATTCATGAGAGACAGCCTTACCAAATCTATCAACCTACATATCCAACACCACAAATTCCATATCAGACATATGCCACCCCTGTTCATAAGCAAGGTCAAACCTATCAAGGTCATTTCCCCAATAATGCAGAGTCTATATTAGCAGCAAGGGAAGAGGACCCCAAACCCTCACCTTCCCTTCATGTCCCTTCCACCCTTACTCAAGCAGCTTCTTGTTTTCCATCACAGCCTTCTTCTTCATCCCTTTTTGAAGAAGAATATATTTTAAAGGAAGCAAATGAGTATGCAGAGGAGTACACTCAATTCATGGCTAGTCAAGAGGATTTCATAAGTACGGATGAGGAGGAAATAACCATAGATTATCCATTTAATGAGCAAGAGGATAAGCCATAATCTTTTTCCTTAACTTCAAATGAGAAGGAGATCATTTCTGACTTTTTCCTCACTTTGCAAGAAGATATGGAGGAACATGGATACTCCCTTGACCAAGTCATTGAGATAGATGACACTATCTTGTAAGAAGGCTATGAATTGGCCAAATGTGGAGAAGACAACATTGAGACTCAATTGAGTATGCAGAAGGAATGCCAGCTTTCAGATTTATCCTTTCGAGAGGATGAAGTCATCAAGGAACATGATGATGAAGTAAAGCTCAAATTAGAAGGAGATAAGCTAAAAGAGAATGGGTATCAAAAGGCACAGAGTGAAGAACCAATAGCCAATGATTTCTTGATGACACATAGAAACCTGAAGAACCAGCATTCGATAGGCTTTCAAAGACAAGAGTTTATGGATGTCAAATACATGTTTTACTCAGACTCACCCAGATGCAAGCAGAGCCGTGTGGCCAGTGCAGAGGATAGCTCATCAAGGATATACCCATTAAAATCATTGGTATGGAAACATCAGTTGGTTTGTCATAAAGAAGACATTGGAAAGTTTGTTTTTAATCTTGGAGGGAAATAAGGATATTTAATTAATGTAGTTAGGTAGTTTCCCATTCTTGCATTATTTTGTTTTTTGTTTTGCTTTCCCAATTTTATTTTAAAAATAAGCATTTTAAACACAAACTCGGCATCTTAGAAGTTTTAATTATTTAAATTTTGCCACATTAAATTCTTCCCCAAATCTATTGAGATCTCTAAGGTACCTTGTACCACATAATGTGTCCACCTTGTTGTTTCCTGAAGATTGAGTATGATTTGCTAATGGTCACCTAAAATTAATGCTATTTGGGACTTGATAGGCCCATAAATATCCCTTAGCAAATTTTAAAGTTTACAAACTCTCAAGCATTCTTGTGAAAATATCCTGCTCATTGCGATTGATTGCACCTGGTGAAATTTGTTTTAGTGAGCAAATTTTTATCTTGTGCAAGGTTCATACCAGGTTATCACACAAGAGATATAGAGATGGTAGGAGCATCATCTTTGAAGAAAGGAATAGGGACACTTGGATATCTTGATAGATTACGAGCTAGTAAATCATACGTTGTAGTTCCTACACAATTTCCAAGGAGCTACCCAAGAATAAATGTCTTGGGAGTCAGTCAAAATAGTGGCCCATCCAAGGTAAGGGACTATGCAGATGGGATCATGGACTTGACCCTACAAAGAGCTAGTAAGAAGAAACTCAGGGAAGGGGCACACTAAAGGTGTCTGCAAAGAGCCAGGGTAAGGCAATATAAAATGTTCAAAATTAGGATATAGACCTCACAACTGGCTTAATTCATTGTCCCAGCCATGCACCCATGCCTAGATATAATTGAATTATGTGTGGACTTGCTCCATCCACAATCTTATACCATTCAACAAGGGCCATTCATGATACAGGTCACCCCATAAGCTATCAGGGACATGCTTGCCCTGTAATCTGACGGTACCACCACCTTCCCCACCATTGATAGGATTTAAAGGACGTGGGCAAATTTCAACACTTAGACCAAGTTTTGGAGGTCTGAGTTATAAATGACTGATGACAATGTAATGGTACCCACACTCCCTACATCAAGAACTTAGTTCACACCCACCAGCCAAGATGCACTGTCAATGATGGCCCTCATCTTTGGCATGAAGGATGACACGGTGGTATATGTTGAGCAAATGGCCATCCTCTTTAGGCTAAAAATAGTTGACAAGATGTAAGAGTACTATCTTGACTTCTCAGAACACATTGCCTTCTCAATCATGGGGCAACTGACCCAGTTCTGGGTAAAAGGGATATTTAGGTATTCCTCCTTTCTATTTCATCTAATTCTACACCAGAACCCTGACCTCTTCACCCACTACATGAATTTGAACATATATGACCCAACTTTTGACCCCCAAAGGACCATCCCTATGTCTGCATGGACACATGTTTTATCAAAAACCACTGACACATATGACTTTTGGGAACTATTTTTCACCCCTATCCTTCATTGCCTTAGCCTTGAGCGTGTCATAAATAGGTTATTCCTAAGTGTTATGAACCTCCTGGTTAGTTGCCCAATCCTATGTGATTTCTATTTTGGGGCCCACCACATGATCATAAGGGTCCATGGATTTTGTGGAGAACTAGTGTTGCTACCAAAGGTTTTAACTCTAAGGTTGGCATTCCTAGAAATCACTAGGCAGGTGTCAGTGGTTGATAATGAGTATAATTTTGGGAAGAAGAAGAGGAAAATGTACAATCTCTCATGGATGGCAGGCAATGTGAACCTGGAAGCCAAAGAAGTTGAAATTGTGCTACTGAGAAAACTAACCTTCCTAGGATTCTTATTAGTTGAGGACAAGTGGGTTTATGACCAGTAGAATACATAGCCTCTATAGTGAGGACAAATAGAATTGGAGCTAAGATTGTGCATGAAAGCTGCCCCTTTTGGGAAACTAAGAAAAACCCTACTGAAGATGCACCTGGTCTCTATTTGAGCTAACAGATTTGCCCATGCCATAGAATAGGCCATGGGAGACCTTATATGATAAATAAAGGGATTATGATCCCAAAGTCAGGATGACCTTTGGTTTGAGAAGGATGTTAAGGAACAAAGGATGGGATGTAGAAAAAATTGAGGCCTATTGGAAATATAGGCAAGAAAATTCCCAAACCACCCACACTTTTGAAGGCATAGATTTAGACAAAAGATGGGAAGAACTCTGGGATGAGTGGCATCCCTCCATTTCATCTAGCCTAAAAACAAGCCAAATGCTGACACTCAGGGTAGAGCAAGAAACTGGAGTGGGACCAAGCCAGCAACCGCAGACTTTAGAGCAAGCTGCAGCTACCATAGAATAATAAAGAAGTTTGGTGTCATCACCACCAAGGGTCACCCCATCATCGAGAGTGATTGAAGTCCCCAGTTCTCCACAAGCACCACCATCAACTATAGAGGTGGAAGGGAAACAAATGCAGCCAGAGGTAGAAACACCTAGGAAGAGAAGGAGGGTGCAGTTTCATTTGGATTTAGAGGAGGAAGAGGAACTTTCACAACACCTAGTGTAGAGCATTGCAACTTCCTCTTAGGTAAGTATTACTTCCCCTCTTCCCTCTCACTCTCCCCCTTTCCCTATCGGTGTGGTGCCTCCACCTAGCCAAATGACACCTCCCGCCACTGCTGCCATTCCCATTTTGCAATTCACCCCATCCTTCATGCCTCAAGCCTTAACATTACCCTATTTCTCCCCTTCTGCTCCCAAGAAACCTTTCCCTCAGATTGCCCATAGCCAACCACTGGCTATTCAATATGGCCTACCACAGGGATATCCTTTTGTAGGAGGACACATTGCATCCCCTTCCACCTTCTAAATGCAGGTTGATGCTGCTAGGAAGGCAAGAGAAGCCTAGTTGGAGAAGAAGAGATTAAAGAGAATAAAGCACTAGTGGTCCCTCATTTGAGGTCACAATTTGACCCCATCCAATAGCAACTGATGGTGACCCATTTTTCACCTAATGTTGCTAATATGAGTGAGCAAACGTAGTTGGAAGACTACATGATGAATGTAGTGGCCATTGACATGTCCCTGTTCAAGCCCCAAGACAGAGTCAAGATGCTGATCGAATCCACTTCTATAGTCATAGAAGATTATTTGAAGAAATCAAGAAGACTACAGAAGATGGAGGCTGATTTGGCCCAAGAAAAGGCAAACTATAATAGTTTGGCCAAACAAATAAATAGAAGAGACAATGAAATAGCTAGTCTGCAAAAATAGTTGCAAGATATTATTTCCCTTCAGACTCAATGGGTAGTCCAAGCCCAAAATGAATCATTAAAGGTAGAGCTTGCACTTGAAAAAGATGTAGCCATAGCCCTTAGGTAGGAAAATGCAACATTACAGGGAAGAGTCAAAGGACTCCAACTACAGGTTACACAATCATAGCAAAGGTTGCTAGAGGAGTAGAACAAGGCTATGACTTTTCAAGCCTAGTTCCAAGTAAAGCAACAGAGGATGGCATAACTAGTAATTGAGCTAGCCAATAGGCCAAGAGGTGTTAGAATGATGTAGATGGTGAAGGATCTCTATGAGTCAGCATGGGAGAGAATCTCTTCAGAGATTATCTAGCTCAGGCCATTCTTCACCTTCCTACTCAATGCATAGCAACTATGTAAAAGGGTGGAGAATCTAGTACAAAGCACTCTGGCCTTGATCTCCAGGAGAGTCATAGACTCCCATTCATTACTAGAGAAGCTCTAAAACATGATGGATATGACATTGGTAGCCATGGGGATCCCTAACAGAATGGCCGCTATGAAATGAGTCAATGAAGAACTCAGTCACAATGCCATGGCCAATAGTTACAAAAGTTGTCTTGATGTCGTGAAAGAAGGCATTGGTGAGATGAGGCACCATATTGACTATTTGGTGCAACTAGGCCTCCCTTCCCCATTTTTAGATGCAAGGATGGTGCTGATGGTGGACCAAATCAAACCATTGATGCTGGCTAGACAAAGGGATCAAATAGTTTTTCAAAGCTTGCGGGATGATTCCTCAACCTCAAAAGTTGAAACTATTCTAATTCCTATTTTCCAGCTAGAATTTAGACTGAAAGCCACTATCCCAGTCTTGCAAACCTTTTTAACACAAAGATCTCATTAGCTTGGACTTGGATTTCAATGAATTGTAGAGCAAGCAAGGATTATCGGACCATGAGTGGTCTATCTACTAGACAACTCTTTTGAATCTATAAATTTTGAAATTTTGATCGAGTGGGAGTCAGTTTTTTTTTAGTAGGCTCAAAAGTCCTAGTGGTTACCAATAAATATAGAGTAATTTATTACTCTATGTCATATTTAATTTATTTTTGATTTGAGCATTGCAATTTTGGTTCCTACACACCTTGGGCAAAGTAGTAGAGTTTTGGAATAGAGGACGGGTTCATTTTGCCTAAGTGTCAAAGTGCAGTGGAAGCTGTAAAGTGTCTCCCTCTAAGTGTGGGTCCTTTTCCCCTTTTATTTCCTTTCATTTCATTATTGGCCTAAGTTTTGATTCGAGTAGAAGCTACCAACTGTCACTTTCTAAGGACAAAGCCGGCCAGCTGGTGACTTCTTAGGCCCCTTTTGTAACTTTCTAGAGAACCATGGATCATGCCACGTATCTAGTGGTAGTTAAACAAAATGCACCATGTGTCAACATCTGCATCTCAGAGAGGCACCCACATTTCATTATACTTTTGACAAAGACTTTTAATGAGCTAAGCAGTAGAGAGAGTAGAAAGTGCTAGGTGTCAATTGTAGAGGCCCTGAACTACCTTTTTTAGGAAGCAGCAAAAGTCACCATGTGTCGGCATCTAGGAGATGTGGGTCCAATTCTTTCATTCAATGCATAAGGGCATCTTTTCATTTTGCGTAAGTGCTAAAGTGTAGTGGAAGTTGCCAAGTGTCACTCTTTGAGTCCCTTTCTGCTCCATCCCAAGAAAAAGTAGAAGGCGCCACATACCCCCAAAAGAAAAAGTAGAAGGCACCACATACCCCTAGAAAGAGAAGTAGAAGATGCCATGTATCTTCCCAAAAGTAATGGAGATCACCACGTGTCAATTTTTGAGAGACCACCTTCAAGCCTAATTGCTTAATGAAGATTGTGGTGGGTCCTATACATTATTTCAAAGGACTATGGAGGCATCGAGTGTCAACAAGTGAAGACTGCCACATGAATTCATCCCTTCTTAAAAGTTACTCAAGCAAGGAATGCAATAAGTTTTATTTTGATAAAATTGCAAATTATCGAGAAAGCAAAAATGGCCAAGAGTCATCCTCTGGTGCCTTCTAGACAAAAGGGGAGAAATTTCATAAATTTACTAAGTGTCCTCTTTCATTTCAATAGAATAGAGTGCCCATCTACCTATTACATCAAAAATGGAGGGAAATTTGGTGAGAGTTATTTTTGGTAGATAAAATAGTGCACTAGGTAAATTTTTGAGGCTTGTAAGTATTAAATATGCCATCTACTTGTCCCCTATAAGCAAATGTAGAGTAGACAGTTGAGTGGCCAAACAAGTGATGGAACAAAGAATTTCAGGTGTAAAGAGAGGTACTAGACAGGGATCACCATGCCGCAGTCAGGGCAGTTCTTGATAAGACTAGGATACATCCAAGGCATTGAATGTGCCATCTATTTTGTCCCTTGTGAGTGAAGGATGGATCGGAATTGCATGGGAAAGAAAGTGATCAAAGGATACATCCAAGGCTATATAAGAAGAATTGTAAAATCAAAAAAAGGGGAGGAATTCTATAGTTTTAGACTTTTTAGAGTTTTTGACTAGTAATATCATTTGCTCGTCTCAATTTTCTTGAGTTTTAAAGTTGATGTAATCATGCATGTTTTTGTGCCTTTTATGTGGCTAAATGAATTAAGAATATTTGAACTCCATGCCTTGGTTGGTGTTATCTGTGTCATTTGCAAATTAGTCTATACTACATCTTTTTTGGAGTTGTGATTAGGAATGTCATTTGATTTTGTCTCATTTTCTTGAGTTGGAAGGTTTACATAACTGTACATGACTTCTACGCCTCTTATGTGATTGGAATATTCTATTCAGAAGATTGAACACTATGCCTTTGTTGACATTCTTTGTATCTCAGCAAAAGAGTCCCTTGTTGTGAGCCTCTATTTTTGTTATTTCAATATTTTACATTGATCATGCACTTGTCTGCTCTTAAATGTAATTGAATCCTATAATAGTTTCACTATGCTCAGGTTAGGATTAGGATTACACTCAGGTGCATCACCATAGTTAGGTTTCATTCCTACATTTGCATTTTTGTTTAATCTTCTATCCCTTTTCCCCCAACACTTGACACAAAAGAAGAGACCAGCTTCTCTAAAACTTGGAGGTTATTTCAAGCTGCATTGTCCCACAACTTGAAACTTCCCATTGTTGATTGATTAAGATCAAGCGCAATTTTTTTCATCAACATTATCCATTGGTGGACGGCCAACTAATGTCAAATTTGGGTGTGCTCTAATAGGGGTTAACTTTGTGCATGTCCCAAAAGAGAGAGCAACAAAAATGGAGAGAATATATAGAAATAAAAAAATGTCCCATATAGGCATATAAATTTGGACATATAAGTATACAATGTAAAACAATTATTCATAACAAAATATCCATATTATCATGTATAAAACAAAGTGTGCCTACAACTACCTTTAGCATAAGAGTTGACCCATTTGCATGTCTTTATTTTGTGCCCTACTTACCCCTTCTTGTCCTTATCAATGTGCATTTTTATGCATCGATCATTGTGAAAGATATAATATATGAAACACTCCTATGATTTAAGTGTACTTATATGAAAATAATTACTCAAATATTACATTTTTCACCATTTATAATTATATAACATCCTTGAAAAATATGAAACACTTATATGAAATAGTTATGCTTCAATCATAGGGATGAAAAAGATACAAATAAAAACCAATACATTTTAACTAATGCACATAACAAGCATATTTTTAATATAATTTTATGTAATATTTGATGCAACATTATGTAAATAAAAAATAATACCTATATTTTTTATTTTTTAACTATCAAATTCATAATCTATGAAAAATGTTGAATCAGGGATAAATTATGCTTAATTACTAACTCAAAATTTTAATTGGATTTCAAAGCTTCTATGAAATTAAAACCTAAATTTCAAAATAAAATCTAAATGTGTAGTAAGTAAATGATTAAAAAAATTAGTAAATTCAATACAATGTGGTTCCACGTTCACTTGATAGACCAAACTATATTATATTTAAAATCAAGGGAGCTATATAATTCTAATATAATATTCAAGTATATTACAAATCAATCCAAATCCAAAATTTACACAATATCAACTTTTATTTAACATGTCTTCTGACCATATCATCTTGGGCTTCACATTTCTCATGTTGGGCTTCAAATTTCCCATCTCAAGAATTAAAATCTGATTTTTATCATCAAAAAAATTAGCATCCAATTTTAAAATAGTTGAATCTCTAGTTTGACCCTAAAATTATGACTATTATCATAATTTCCTTAAAATTTAGACTCTTTTGAATTGAAAAAATAGAATTCTTGAAAGAATAATTGTTGACTATAAAATATAATCACTTAGAAGAATAAATTCACCACTAATCCCATCGAGTGGAGATTCACTACAATCAAAATAAGCCTATTATTATGATAGGATTATCTACATGATTAATTTGATATCAATCTTGTAATACATTAGATTTATCTCAGAGTTGATTATCTTTTTATTTTATGTTTTAGCCTTTACAATTAGATAATAAAACTAATGTCTAAACACAAATAGCCTATAGAATATTTATATGTAAAAAAAGGTAACATTATCAGTCTTCAATGATGACATGTCTAGTCATGAATGAAGCCTTTATTAAATGTTAAAACATATCATTATTGGCACCTTATCACAAGATTAATCACTCGAATGTCACCATTTTAATCTCATATTAATTTAAGATGATCTTGATATTTGACATTGACATCTTAGCATAAGATTAATCACTTGAATATCACCATTTTAATCTCACATTAGTTTAACATGATCTACATCAATTTTTATTAATGTTGGATAATACTTAAACAAAGATTTATTTCTTAGGATGTGACTACTTGGTATTTTATCCACCAATGAGTCTACTTGAATAGTATTTTTACATCTGATGGGAACATAAACTCTATTAATTATCATAAAGATTATTTTTTATGAACATGTAAATGATATCAAATGAATGTCACCATATCTAATTTAGTCTCATTGATTAAACATATATATTTAACTATGAATCAATTCTATAATTACTCTTTTTAATTAATTTGATCCTTAATCTCACCATATTCCAAGCAGAAAGAGCATTTAGACATCAATGGGTCCATGCAAGGTTATAAGCTAGTCCTTTTGGTTAGAATAGGTGATTATCTATATTTTTTTAGATTTGAAACTATTAAATATATTAGTTACTAAAATGATTTGATTACAATTATTAAAAAATGTTAGCTTTACCCTAAAATTCACCATTTAGGTCCCTATTGGTTTTCCACACACAAGGAAATAAATAATATTCAATATAAGTAAGTGCTAAACAATCCTAATCTCTTCCATTTTATTATCTTGGATATTTCATAACATTAATCTAGGTAGACTATATGAATCTCAATGATTTCATAACATAAAGCACTAAATAATGAATAAAAGGGCCAAGTCAACACAAATAAATCACACATTTTAGATAGAGTAAAAAATATATTAAATACTATTAAGATTAAATACCCAAATATAAAGTTGTGGAGAAATGATAGTAACAAGTATGGTCAATGCTTTAATCACTCTACAACCTACTCTGTTCCAATCTATCAGTGCTCTATAGTGTATGTTAAAAAAAGCTTGGAATATGTATCTACTCAAATATGTTAAATGGTTTTTGATCCTTTTAAAAATGTGTTTAAATTATATGGATCCCATTTTTCAAAGTAAATTTGAATTTCAAATTCGCTAGGGACTCTTGACAATTTAAATTGCACACAAATGCACCTCGGGAGCAGTCAAGTTGAATTAAAGGCAAGTGATATATTTAATATTAAATGATATATATATTTATAATATTGAAATATATAATATTTTTTAAAAATATATAAATAAATATATATTAAATAATGTAATATAATATTATATATTATATAATATAAATTTAAATATATTATACTAAAATATTTAATTTAACATATATATTATATAATTAATGTTTAATATATAAAAATATTATGATATATATTATATAATATTTATATAATAATTAATATTACACACACACACACATATGTATGTATGTATCATGTATGTATGTATTGGTAAGAGGGGTTCTGTAAAATGAAAGAGTGTAAATCTAGAGTTAAACCTAGTTACTTTAAACCCATGATAATGTCAAAATAAGTTCAACTAAATTAATTGTGAGTGCAAGCTTATCAAGATATGAATCACCATGTAATTTTATAGTCTATGATGGGTTGCATTCTTTATGTAAAGATATAGCCTCTTAGCATAATGTCTACATCAAAACTACAACTCCTTTGGTTTTGATTATGGGGCATCTATATTCACTGGATAAGGAGCTCAACTAAGTTGATCAGGATTTACCTTGGTGATTTCAATAGATAAATTCATTTTGTTACAATGGTGCCTAAAAATTTAGAAGAGACCAAGTGTAATTTTGGGTTTAGAAATTAGATATAAATTTGAAGTGGACATATGTTATAAACACACCATTTATTCCATGTATTCCTACTATGCCTAGTGATGATTAATTCTCAAGTATACCATCACCACTTATTTCTTTTAAAGATACTATTAATGTTACATCTCTAAAAAATGTGGATGAAACTCTACTTATTATGCAGGAACCTATTATTTCTAAATAATTACCATCAGTTCTAAAGTTTCATGATGATAATTTTACATCTATTTATATATTTGAACTTCTATAATTTTACATCTACTAGTGGAATGCCTATGTCCATGTTGAAAATCAAAATATGAATTCTCATCATATCCTCATGGAACATGTTTACTCATATCAACCTCTATAGGTGTAAGTAATATGTATTAAATAATTTAATATAATATTATAAAATTATATATTATATAATATAAATTTAAATATATTATACTGAAATATATAATATATAATATTGATTTATAAACTATATTAATATTTATAGTTCATCTAAAGTGATTTTGGGTGCAAACCTATTGAGATATGAATCACCATGCAATGCTTTAGTCTATGATGGTTTTCATTATTTATGTAAAGAGATGTTCTCTTAACATAATCTCTATGTCAAAAATATAACTCCCTTGGTTTTAATCAGGTGGCATTTATATTCACTAGATAAGGATCTCAACTATGGTAGATTAGGGTTTGTCTTAGCAATTGTAATGGAGAAATTACTTTTATTACAATGGTGCTAAAAAAATTAGAAGCAACCAAGAAGAATTTTAGGTTTAGAAATTGGATATAAATTTGAAGTGGACATATATGTTGCAAGAACACCATATATTTCATTTATGCCTACTATGCCTAGTGATGATGCATTCCCAATTATACTATCACCACTTATTTCTCCTAAAGTTACTATTAATGTTACTTCTCCAAAAATGTAGATGAAAATCCACTAATTATGCAAGATCCTATTATTACTAAATCATTACCATATGTTCCAAATTTCCATGATGATAATTTTACTTCTATTTTTGTTTAAAATTTTTAAATTTTACATCTATTAGTGGAATACCTATGGCCATGTTGCAAATTATAATATACATTTTCATCATATCCCCA
The DNA here is from genome assembly GCA_037957365.1 of Torreya grandis. Taxonomy (NCBI): domain Eukaryota; kingdom Viridiplantae; phylum Streptophyta; class Pinopsida; order Cupressales; family Taxaceae; genus Torreya; species Torreya grandis. Next base: position 469,263 of record JARHVA010003502.1, on the reverse strand, counting down.
TGGAAGAGGTTTACTCATATCAACCTCTATAGGTGTGAGGAATATATATTAAATAACTTTATATAATATTATATATTATATAATATAAATTTAAACATATTATATTAAAATATATAATATATAATATTGATTTATAAACTAAATTAACATAAATAATTCATTAAAATTAATTGTGGGTGCAAACTTATCAAGATCTAAATCACCTTGCAATGCTTTATTCTATGATGGATTACATTATTCATGTAAAGAGATAACCTCTTAGTATAATCTCTACATCAAAACTACAATTCCCTTGGTTTTGATTAGGGGGAATCTATATTTCTAGGATAAGGAGCCCAACATTGGATGATCAAGGTTTGTATTGGTGATTGAAATGGAGAAATTGATTTTGTTATAATGGTGCTAAAAAAATAGAAGCAACCAATAGTAATTTTAGGATTAAAAATTGGATATAAATTTGAAGTAGACACATATGTTACAAAGACACCATCTATTCCATGTATGCCTATTGTGCCTAATGATGATGCATTCTTAAGTATACCACCACCACTTATTTCTCCTAAAAATACTAATAATGTTACATCTATAAAAAATGTGGATGAAACTCCACTTATTATGTAAGAGCCTATTATTTATAAATCATTACCATTAGCTCCAAAGTTCCACGATGATAATTTTACTTCTATTTCCATATTTGAACTTCTATAATTTTTCATTTGTTGGTGGAATGCCTATGGCCATGTTACAAATCGCAATATGCATTCTCATCATATTCTTGTGGAAGAGGTTTACTCATATCAACCTCTGTAGGTGTAAAGAATATACATTAAATAATATAAGATAATATTATAATGTTATACATTATATAATGTAAATTTAATATATTATACTAAAATATACAATATATAAGATTTATTTATAAACTATATTAACATATATATTATATAATTAATGTTTAAAATATAAAAATATTTTTATATGATAAGGTAAAAACTAGGTTTTATAGGGATCATAGAACCACCAAAGTGCAATTCAGAATTTTAAATAGGCCAAATCAAGGTCAAGTAACCAAAATAGCATAGAAATATAGGACTAAACCAAGAACCAAAAAAATAAGAAACCAAAAAGAGACTTATGAGGAAATTCCCTCTAGTGGGTCTTCAACATATTTAGGAATCTTCAACCAGATGATATATTTTACCTTAGAAACCTTTATCTGAGTGCAATTCCCCAAACCTTAAGTAGCTTCACTAGGGAAGATCATATGGGGATGATTTTGTCCTTTAACTTGCAAGGGAGACTGATTTGGGGGTACCCCTTTGGGGGAACCCAGAGGGTGGGATATTAAGGCTTTAGGTAAATGAATGACAAGGGACTAGGTAGGTTGGGTAGATTGAACAAAACCCTAAACCATGAATTTGGTCTATCTATTCAAGGAGTTCTAGTCTTGAATGAGCTTGGCAAGGGCCATCCTTAATTATTGAACCTTGGAGTTAAAATTCTCTAGTTGTACTTTTTTATTATCCATTTCATCAGTCAAAATGGATTTCCCTTTCTAGGTGGTCTCCATTGGGGTACCCACTTTGAGAGAGAAGGTCTTAGGTTTGGGGATAAATAGCTAAAAGGGGAGGTTATCAGGAGAGGAATTAGATAGGCTATCTTAGGGGTACAATTAGAGGGCTGGTGGGATCCTATAATGGGATTCTCCATTGGGGAGTCCTCTTGGGAGTCCTCCATAAAGGAGGACCCCCCAGGGGGAGCCTCCTGACTGTGAAGGGATTGGAAATGCTTGACTAGGAGGAGAATCAAACCTTGGTGGAGGATGGGATTAGATCCATTCACTTGATGCATTAAAATAGTGTTTTAAAGGGACTTTAATAGAAATAAAGGTAGACTAATTTTGTAGCTAGTAAAATTATTTAATGGTAGAAAGTGGTGGGAAAATAGAAGAGTGTATTTACCTTCAAATGTCATTTAACACATGAATTGAAGACAAATTTTAGGTCAGTAACATGGGAGATTAGCTTGTGGGAAGCCTTTATTATCCATCTGCACAAAGTCAATCATCCTAAAAAATGTTATAGTAGCTCTTATTTTTTCATTTGGTGCTTGAACACCTTGGTGCCTTCACATGACATACCAGTTGATTTGCTAATGTATTCCTCTAAAACATTTATTTTTATGTCATGAACGGTCACTTTTTTCTTATTCCAATCCACAACAAAGTTACAAGTGACCTCTACATTGTGCTCTATGACTCACTCCATGAACTCAGTGAGTCTCCCATGTTTTAGCTTATTCTAGAATTTGTTCTAACCACAAAAATACTTTCAAGAGATGGGTTGCATTATATCCTTATTGCCTCACATTGAATTAGTGTATGCAGAGCTAAAGCGAGTAGAAGGAAGTTTTTGGATGGATCAAATTTAAAAAATTCATGTGTAGTTTGGGAATCTCACCAAAGACTCACCATAATAATTATGTATCCTCTTATAGTTATAATTATGTATTAGCCTAATTAATATCCACCCCTTAAAAATAAGACCATACACATGCATAAATGATGTTTATAACATGAATCAATACCTTTAGCTCGTAAGGCATTAAAAATTTTTATATGAAAATATTATTATATATATTAAACAATGTTTATATAATAACTAATATTATGTGTATATATATACACAAAAACACACACACAAACACACACACACACACACACACACACACACACACACACACACACACACACACACACACACACACACAGTGTGTGTGTGTGTGTGTGTGTGTGTGTGTGTGTGTGTGTGTGTGTGTGTGTGTGTGTGTGTGTGTGTGTGTGTGTTGGTAAGAGGGGTTATGTAAATCTAATGTATCATATCTTTGTGGAAGAGGTCTACCCATATAAACCTCTATAGGTTATGGGAATATATATTAAATAATGTAATATAATATTATAATATCATATATTATATAATTTAAATTTAAATATATTATACTTAAAAATTCTTTCATGTTTTGAAATTAGGGTTAAGTTTAAATTTTTTATCTTGCCATTATTTTCCCTTACATTATTTTCTCTCTTATTAAAATGCTAAAAGAATTATTTTATGGACTACCAGGTATATTTTTGTATTAGTGGTGGAAGTGTTGACTCCATTTTTTATTGTCATTTCTAAAAATTCTTCTTGTCAAGTATTTAATATATTTAATGTATTTTCTTACTATATGTAAAATGTGTGATTTGTTTGTATTAACATGGCCCTTTTATTAATTATTTACTAATTTATGTTATGAAATCACTGAGATTTAGATAAACCTAGATTATTATTATCCAATGGTTGAGATAATTAAATGATGGATATTAGGATTGTTTTATGCTTGCTACTATTGATTATTATTTATTTCCTTGTGTGTGGAAAACCAATAGGGTCCCAAATAGTGAATGTTAGGGTAAATTTGATATTTTTTAATAACTAGAATCAAATAATATTATTAACTAATATATATTTCATAGTTTTAGATCTAAAAAACTATGAATAATCACCCAAACTAACCAAAAAGAGTAGCTTATAACCTCACAAGGACCCATTAATGTCTAAATTCTCTTTCTACTTGGAATATGATGAGATTAAGTACTATATAATTTAAACAAAGTAATTATAACATTGATTCATAATTAAATATATATGTTTAATAAATGAGATTAAATTAGATATGGTGATATTTTCTTGACATCATTTACATGTTCATATAAATCAATAATTTAGGATAATTAATATAGTTTATGTTTCCATTGGATGTCAAAATACTATTCGAGTAGCCTCACCAACCAATTCTTGTGAGTGAAGTCTTACATTTTTAAAGATAATTATCAGGGTTTAATGGGTCCCCTACCTACATAATATACTTATAAAGTATATAAAAATAAATAGTCAACTCAAAAATTTACAAAATACTTATCTGAGATCTAGACTAGAACTGAGGAAAAGCCAACAAGTTAACAAGCCATAAAACTACTTACTACAAAAAAATTAGATACCAAAAGGGAAAACAAGGTCATGAGCTATATTGTTGAAGAAAATAAATAAACCAAAAAGGAAATTACCAGATATCAAAACCTAGAAACCCATAAGATTTAAATATTACCTTCCTTATCATCCTCTATTGTCATTATAACAAGGGATCCATTGGCCTTTGAATAGTCCTCACCAAATAGACCCCTATCCACCACCATTTGAAGCTTGAGTTTTATGCCACCGATATAGACTATGGATCAAATTATATCTAGCCTCCCTTGTGTCATTGAGTTCACCACCTATCAGGGAGCCCTAACTATCCAAGGATATATTTCACCCTTACCTCAAACCATTATCTTAGATAATGACTTAATAGCCTCCACACACTCCCTATTATGCTTGATACCCTTCCACAAATCTATATCATGAATTAGGTTATTAATCGGATCCATAGGAGGGAAAGACATAAAACTCCCTTCCAAAGATGAAGAATCACAAACCTTATTCTAAATTTCTTCCATGAACCCTGTGAGAGCAAAAAATGTTCAATGTTTCTAAACACTGATAACATCACTAATCCAAATCTATCTGAACTAGAAAATAACAAATTAGGAAAGGAACTAGAATCCACCATGTTGATATCCTCTAATAATCCTTAATAATGGTCTAGATCCATGAAGAACTCAACCATTGTAACTACCACTTCTTTATCAAGTAAAAGAACCAAAATGTTATTAGAAAACATTATTTCCACCAACAAATTTACCTTATTGAAGGGGATATTAAGTAGATAGTATTACCATAAAATACCCATGATAACCTACAATATCTCTTTCATCAGGGCCCAAAAGATATTCTTTATCCTTTCCTTATAATTACACTCTTCAAAGGTCATCTCCCTAATTGAAATACAAGGTAAAACCACCTATACCCCTAACACTAGAATAATGTTATAATTCATCATAATTAATAACCATCCAAGACATAAAAAATGCTCATGCCAAACTAGCCAAGATTAAAATATGTGTTTGGAGTTATGCCAAGTTAACATAAAGAACCATGTTATTAAATAAGTCTAGCTGCCAATAAATACAAATGATCAAGGCCATGATTTTAGAATTCCCTTTCCCATGAGCCAACAAGATATCTTTAAAACTAATTAATGTCATAAGTGATAATCATATGGGGAATAATGATGACTATTAATGACCAAATTCTATGGATCAGATCCCATCAAAATATTCCCATGATGAATGTTGATTATCCATTTGAATTTCCTCCCTTTTATTTATACCATAATTCACTAAGAAGTTTGAAGGTAAACTAGCTTCCTTAAAGCAATGTTTAGAATCCCAAATTAAAAGGCTATCCTAACTTTCCTAGGCTTTAACTAAAATTTTCTCCAATTTCTAAGAAGTTACTGACTTATTTTTAAGAGAGGAAACTAGGATTTGAAAAATTTCTTCAGTTTGAAGGTTCTTTATTTTACACTACATTACCAACTCAAGCCTTGTCACAAGATTTGTGCTTCATCTTTTTTATTCATGCATTTGAGAACTTTCTAGAGATAGCTCTAATGAGAGAGCCACTATAATACCTTATTATAAAACCTACTCTAGAATCACCCATATTACCTCTTGAGGCTCTGTCAAAATTAATTTTTAAAGCACTTCAAAATAGGAGGATCCAAGAAGCTTTATCCTTTCTTATACTTTTACCTAAATTTACTATTGACCCATTAATAGGTGGTTAAATAATGAGCCTACATTCAACATACATTCTCATATCCCACACCAAAAGATAAATATTTATACATTTAATCTAATAAGAAATGACCTCTGAGATAAAAACCTCTAGCCCTTTTGAAATTAAATCAAGAGATATCTCCTTACCTCAAAAAATATATTGATTTATCTCCTTCCAAATTATCCACACCAAAATAGATCAACTAACTCTCCAAAGTCCAAAAAGAAAATTTTTACAATCCCCAATTAGACAAGAGTAAAATTCATTGAATAATAAAGAAATCCAAGCCCAAGAAATCTTACAACATATCCATGCCCAACACCAACTATCAAAGGGTAAAGAATAAAGTAGGTGATTGGCAATTTCTTCGTTAGATTTGTAAAGACTACAATAGAAAGGGCCCATAAAACTGATTTTAGCTAATAGATCCTGAGTGAGGATATGATTTTGAAATACTAACCAAGTGAAATCCCTTATTTTTTTATGACCTATCTTATCTCAACATAAGAACCTCTCCCAACTCAATGCATCATCTTTTACCTTAGCCATCTGATAACCAAGGCTTTCTTTAATAACTATAATTTGAGAATTTATGTATCTATTTGATCTATGATTTCATTGAAACAAAATTATTTATTTATAAATAGATGTTTTAAGATGGTAAATTATTATATAGTAAACTATAGCTATAATTTTTTCAAATTTAATGTTGTTAAGGTTAGAGTTGTCTAAAGTTATTGTTTTATTTTTTGGCATGTCAATAATCTAACTAACTAGTTAATTTGAAGGCATGCTTACCATGTTTAATAGGTTGTATAAATTGATCATCACATTGTGTTATTGAATAAATATTTCCATTCAAATATTAATTATGTTGAGCACATAAAATCCCTTGATCAAACCTATTTATTGAAACAATAATTAGATCAGTTGATATAGCTCAACTAGTCACATTCATCCATTTCAAATAGAAAATCTCTTTTGATGCCAGACCTTACATCTTATTGATAATGTTTCCACTTTTATTAAATTTAAATATATGAATATATTTATCTTATAAAAATATATTCTTCTCCTTTCATTTCAACTCTATCTCATTAATGTTTTTTGTCATCAATTACTTAGTTCAAACATTAAATAAAATGATATGGTATTATAGTTAAAGTCTTAAGTAATTTTTGAAGGATGTAAATAATTAATATGGTGATACTATAAAAAAATAAATAAATGGGTTACATCATTTTCATGTTTAAGGTATCTGCTTTGAGATACCGTCAATGTCCCCTTGAATGTATGACAATGCCCTTCAAGGTATATCCTATGAGATGCCTTCAAGGGCCTTGTAATATATTTGCGGGTAACTTGAAGGTGTACATAAAGAGTAAATAATATGTAGATTAGTATCTTTTAAGTCGAAATTATAAAATATCAATCATAATAATTTACTAAGACTAAATACTCTTGCCTAATAGATAGGGGAGAATGACATAATAAGAATGAGCACAAAATAGAGATGAACACAATACAATTTTCTTACCTCCTTTATCATATTTGATGTTTACTTGTTGGAATAAAATGTACATGATTATCCTATGATGATTTTATTATTTTAAAAATTCTTTTACATGGTGGTATCATCTCTCCAATAGTCACTTTATGGCTTGGTGTTAATCTTGACATAAATTGGGAATTATAACACTACTCTCAAAGGCTTCAATAAGGTATTCTAGTAGAATAACATTACACTCAAAATTTTGTTAAATAATGGTGTGGGAACTTGTATTTATATATCAAATAACTAGCTAAAACCCTACGTAGGTTAGGTGAAATTCTAACTTGGGTTGAGTATAAATTAACCTATGTTGAATCAGTCTATCTTTGGGTGGGGTTAAGGAACTCATGAAATCTTTACTCAGTTTTAGATATTTGTGAGGCATGAAAACTAACTTTAGATGTTTTTGAGGCATGAGTCATATTTTTTAATATTTATGAGATAAAAACTAACTTTATTAGCTAATTTGACTTTTTGAATTCATTTTGGCTAAAATTCCTTTTTTAGTAAATGAAATTGAGTAATTTGATTTAGAATTTTTATTTAGGTAGATTAATTAATATTTGTAATATAATTATATTTACTTAGTGATTTTTGGCTTTTGTAAAATTTTTTAAATGTTATTAATTAATAGTTTAACATGCCAAAAGTGTCAAATTACTAGGTCATAATTTGACTAGGGTTAGAACTAAACTAGGTTAGTGATGCATATAGGATGATACACCAAATAAGCTAGCCTCATCATGTTTCTTGATAATTAAATCCATTATGCTGAAAAATTAGGCAATTCAAATTATTTTTAGTATTAAAATGTGTCATTTACTATCAATTGAACTAATTGTCAGTTTAGGCATGAAAGTGGCCAAAATTAAGTGTCTATAGTTTATCCTTGCTTGAGAAAGCATTGTGAGACATAGACATAGTAACATATTTTAAAAGAATGAAATTTTTTTAATATAAATAGTTCATGCCTCAAAGGGTAGTTGATAATTCTTGATTTCCCATCAAGGGATTTGGTAGCAACATAGAATCATCGAACATTCCTTCAAAATGAATAAAATGAGATGATCTAGTGGCAATGGGGATAGGATTAATGAATTTCACAAAGGTGATTATAAATAGTAATGGTGGTAGAGTCTATGATTTTTCAAAAGGTAGTGATAATTAGTAATGAAGGGTGTGACAATGCTTTTCCCAAAGGTAGTGACATAGATATATGCCTTGATAGTGTAGTAGGATAGATATTGACTTTCCCAAAGGTAGTTATAATTAGTAAATGAATGGGAAAAATTAATTATCCTAGATGTGGCTATAGTCAATAATGGAAAATAAAAAAATACTAAATTTCCCAAAGGTAGTTATAATCAGGAACAAAAACTAAGAAACACTTATTTTCCCAAAGGTGGTTATAATCAGGAATAGAAAATAGGAAAAACTAATTTTCTTAAAGGTGGTTATAATTAAGAACACTTAAATTTTCCATATAAGGGTGGGTGGAGTGGTTAAAAATAATAATTTGCCCATAGGTACTTATAATCATTAGTAAGGGACACAAAAACAATGATTTGCCCATATGCAATTATAATCATTAAATTGGTCAAAAATAGAATTTGCCACAACAAGGTAAATTGGCAAGGGTAAATTATGCAAAAAATATATAAAATGGATTTATGATGAGATGAAAAAGTATAAAAACACATTTATATCCTAGATTTGAGTTTGAATATACACATTAGAACAAACATAAGATATAGGTTGAAAAATTTTGTTCTTAAATAAGTCTCAAGGGGGTAAAAATATGGTTCAATTTATGAGATGTTCTTTTGAGATTATCATTTGATGATGTTGAATGACTCATATGGATGCTTATTCAAATATGTCCATCTATATAAACACATAATAAATCATTTTGTATCTTGTTTATTACTCATGGTTCAAGCATGTGTTAGGGTAATTGGTTGGTTTTGATATATTGAAGAGATGTTTCCATTGTATTGTTAGAATAGAGTCCATGTGATCATATTTTTTTTATCTTGTGATAATATGTATGATAGTTATGGATAACTAAAATGGAAATGTAAATCCTAAGCATGAAAAACTTAACTTAAATGTAAATATAAATAACCTAGGAATAAGATATGAATAATATAATACCAAGTGTAAATATAACAAATAAATCAAGTGTAAGACTAAATACAAATATTCACAACTAAATTACATCATATATGTAATCAAGACTGAAGTGAAAATAAAATGTAATAATATTATGATAACCAAGGAACAAAAATAAAAATAAATAAAAAAACAAACATAAAGATAAAAACAAACAAAAACACAACAAAATATCAATTAAAAAAACACCTATAAAATAAAATAAATAAAACACAAAAATAAATAAAGTATAAAAAATAATCAAAAATAACTAAACAATTCAAAATAAATAAAAATACATTAAACAAATTATTCTAAACAAAAATTCATAAACAATGGTTAATCATAATGTTAATGTAAATGGAAAACAATTTGTTCATGCATGTGTATTAGAAGTGTTACTCTTGGTGATAGGGTGATCCCTAAGCTAGGTAATAATGACATAGGTAAAATACAAAAGAATAATTGACACAAGATTTCCCCTAGGTTATATGGAAATAAAAACATAAACAAGATGACAAACATTACCCCTAGGCTATAGGAGACAACAAAATAAAACAAAATGTGTAAGGATAGAAGAAGAAGAAGGGGTAGCTGAGCTGACTCTATATGCACTAGGAAAGTAGACATTTCCTAGATATTTTCATGGACACAAGATTCAACGTGAACTTCAAGTCAAATGTAGTTCTCCCAAGATATGGGATAGAAAAAAAATGAATGATAAGAGAATATGATTAACATTTACAGGAAAATGGGAAGGGTCTCACAAAATGGTGAGTGTGTGAGAAAAGAGGGGATGACATTTCAAAATCATGAAAAATGTCAACACAAAAAAATCACACAAGCATGAGAGTATGGTTTACATTAAAACCACACTAAAATCTAAGAGACAAGTATCCATTAATGAACTAAAGTAGTAATTCATAATGTCTACTACATCTAAAGCTTGGAATGAGAATGAGCTTAAAAAATGGAGAGAGAGAGAGAGAGAGTAATATGATGGATACTTAAATAATATAAAGATCTTAATATGAATCCAATTATTTATTAGTTTCTCAAATTCAAATACATAATGTTCACAATATGGTAAGAGCATACAACTTAAGACAAATAAGGATAGGGAAACTAAATGTCTAGTGGAAACTCATGAAATAGTTAGGGATCCTAGGATCCCTAACACAAAAAAGTGTTTTAAAAATAAATAAATGTGTGGATGAGCTAACTCAAGATACCCCATGTATCCAAGTGTTACCTACATATTTTTTGCAGACCTGAAGCTAATGTAGTTCTCTTAGAAATGGAAGGAAAAATACCAAGGTGGTCTAAAAATGAAAATACATAGAAAAGATGGTCCAACCTAGAAAATTTTGATAGTTTTATATATCTAATAGAAATTATAAGCTGATTTTCATGATTATTTATATGTTTAGGATTTTCAATATCTTTTACAAGTGTTTAGGGATCTTGAAACTATTACAAATATATTTGGAATTTTCTAGGCATCTCAACTCAATCAAGAATTATGAGATATAGAAAAGTCCAAATATTAAAATAGTGAGAGCATGTATTATATTTATTTAAAATTTTTAAAATCATGGTAAAGGGATGATTGAGCTAACCTCAATATGAATTGGGCACTACCTACATAGTCCTGATGGACCTAAAGTCAATGTAGTTCTACTTTTAGTAGTGAAGGTGGTAAATCGCTTCTAATGTTTTAGTGTTTTTGGTATCTCAAAACAATATAAAATGATGAGATAAAACATGGTTCAATCTCATAAAAAAATGAGAGCATGGAAAAGTGGTGACTAAGAAAACCTTAACATGAATTGAGCATTGCCTACATAGTCCCATTAGGACCTCATGTTACTATGGTTCCACCTCGAATGATGAAGGTGGTAAATTGATTCTAATGTTTTGGTTTTTTTAGTATATCAACTCAATAAATAATGATAAGACACAACAAGGTTCAAGATCTCAAAATGGTGAGAGTGTGGTAAAGGGGTGGCTGAGTTGACCTCAATGTGAATCAAGCACTGCTTACATAGTCCCACTAAACTCTCAAGTTATTATAGCTCTACCATTATGTACCTTAGGAGTTTGAAGAGTAAACAATATGTAGATTAGTCTCTTGTTATTCCAAATTAGAAAACATCAAGCATAAAAATTCATTAAGAATAAACACTCTTACCTAAGAACTAGGGGAAGCATAACACAATACGTAAGAACACAAATAAAGATGAAGAAAATATAATTTTCTTGCCTCTTTTGTCACATTTGATGCTTAATTATTGGAATAAGGATGTTCATGCTTGGATTATGATGATTTGGTGGTAGAATCTCTCCAATAGTCACTTGTGTCTTGGTGTGAAGTTTGTCATAAATTAGACATTATAACACTACTCTCAAAGGCTTCAAGAAGTTATTTTAATATAATAACCTTACACACAAAAGCTCGTTAAATAATGGTGTGGGTAGTTGTATTTATAGCTCAAAGAACTAACTATAACCATAGATAGTTAGGTTAAATTATAACTTAGGTTGAGTCTAAACTAACTTAATTTGAATCAATATAACTATGGGTGGGATTAAGTCAATCATGAAATCTTGACACCTTATTTTTAGATATTTGTGAAGCATGAGTCATATTTTGAACATTTATGAGATAATGAATAACTTTATCATCTCATTTGACCTTTTGAATTAGTTTTTTCTAAAAATTAATTTTTTATTAAATTAAATCCTCCTATTTGATTTAAATTTTTTGTTTAGACAAATTAATTAGGAATTTCAATATAATTAGTCATGCTTAGTATTTTTTGGCTTTTGGTAATTATTTAACCCTATTAAATCAAGACCATTTAACCCTACACCAAACATGAACATGATGAGACCTAAGATAAAATAATATTAAAGGGGTATATAAGTTTTAAATATACCTTTATCATTAATTATCATGCATTTATTCAACTTCATAACCTTGAATTTGGAGAAAACTAACCCTGATGGGGTTTTGAGTCCTTTTTTTGTACCTTAACTTCTTAATGATTGTTCATAAATTTAAGGATCCTAAATAGAGGTAAAAAACCACAAACTAAAATGGAATTGTGTTCCCCTCATATGAAAAATATATTGGGCTCTAAATTTCTCTCTCCTTAAAGTATTATTCACAAACTAGTTGCCCTTCCTAGGTTGCTAAGAAGCTTGATAGAGAAAAGAGTCTACTTTTTGCATTATTTGACTCTATAGATACACTCTTTACATGGTTTAAGTCTAAGAAGACAATGGGGATACATTTAACAATTTCACATTATTATTTAATGTAAACCTTCTATAATTTACCTCTAAAACCTTGTTTTATTCAATAAATTAATCTTTTTCCCCTTTGGAACTACTGGAGATGGGGAGCTAGGTGACTCTTCATATTCACTTAAGTTGTATGGATGTGTAAGAAAGTGACAAAACATTTAAACCCCTTATTTTCCTATATCTCTCTCATTTAATTCCATTTTTATGTTTTAAAATGATGAGTGGTAGTTATAACTATACTTCCAACATTAGAAATTATTTTCCAATATACTTAGGGAAAATGTATGGACACATACAAGCATGATGTCATCACTTGATGCTAGGAGACTTAAAAAAATCTCTTTCTAAGGATAAAACCTTCATATTATATTTTTACTAGTAATTATCATCTCAACATTGGAATTCAAAATAAGACTAAAGTAATGAAATACATTAATCATGTTGAAATTACCTTAGACTCTCCAAATTACTTGAAAAATAATGTGATCAACTTACTAGTTTTGCTTCTTTAACCCACTTGGTCAAATTTAAGGTTATGGTTGTCCTATAAGGGTCACCACCTTGTCTTCTTGATCATGATTCCACATTTAATTGATTTTCCACTTAACCTTAACTTTGTTAAACCTACCTTAAAAAATACTAAACACATTATGAACACCCAAATAATGACCATTTAATGACAAGAAAAGATGACTTGACTTAGATACCAACCAGACCATCCTAGATAAACTTATAAGCTATAAAGGAAGACACATTATCTATCATTATAGATAATTAATGACTAACATAAAACCTTCATAATGGATATCAATAAAATTAATATCAATCACATTAGAGTTTTAAATGATCCTCATTCATGGTAGGCAAATTTTGACTAAAAATAACTTCATTAGTATTTTTTTCATGATCAAAATTTGTATGATCATGAACCATAGGATTAGTCCCTTCAATAGTTTGAGACATCTTTACCCTTTTGTGTAGTGATAGTATGGACCATATAATCCAATATAAGTCATGGGTGAATAATGAGTGTAGGATAATAAATATCACTCGAATACAATTTAGGTGGAGAAAATTGATGAGGTCAGGCATGTTGGTATTTAGATACTAGATCCATAGTATTATAAAAAGAATTATGAAGAGAGATTAAGTATTGATTTCATTTTAAGAACCTCTCATTATATTGACTAATTTTCCTATTTCATTGAATCATAGGTCTAATTAAGTAATTATAGTAATAAACCATATCTATGATCACAAATTGGATCCCAAAATGGTATATAGATGCATCCATATTGCACACATTTATAATGAAATGAAATATGATTTTTAACTCTTAAAATTTTGTTAAATCATAAATAGAGAATTAATATACCTTAGATCAATATCTATGGTTTCAAGGACCAAAGTTCAGGTTGACCAAATGTTTAACCTTAAAATATAGATTAAGGAGTCTAAGATTAAAGTGGATATAGATAACATAGGGCACAATGATGATAAATTATCTCTATAGTAGGCTAATTAATTTACAAACTTCTATAAATAATATTCTAAATTTATATATTGATATATACTAAATATTATAAGTATGACCAATTATTGATACTAAAATATATTAGAAAATAATGGTACTTAATTTATTATTTACATTCTTATCAAATGTGGAATAGGATATAAATAGATTATATCTAGATTTTAGATCAGTCATCCAATTCTATAAATTTGACCTTTGTAAGATTGGATAGTTATGTTCGACCTTGGATGGTTATGTTGACAAATCTATCTGACAGTTATAGGTGTCTAATATGAAATACCATGATATTTAGATGTGACCACTTATAATTTCAAAGGTTTTATGTTGCCTTTGGTCTGACGTGCTCAGATCTAACTCATAGAATATCCTTTCTTGTTAAATACCAAAACACTAGTTTTTCATCTTCATAGTGATTATGGGAAAAATGGGTTAGTGGTCTCATAATGTTGATCTAACCCCAAACATCCCTCTATCAATGGGTATTTCCTACATAGACACTACTTTTAAGAGGGCCTCATCTATCTGATCTAGATGTTAGTGTCTAATATGAAATACCATGAGATTTAGATGTGACCAATTAGAATGTCAAAGGTTTTGTGTTGCCTTTGGTCTAGTATGCTCAGATCTAGCTCATGGACTATCACTTCTTATCAAATATCAAAACCCTAGTTTTTCATCTTCATAATGACTATGGAAAAAATGGGTTTCTCACAATGTCGAGCTAACCCCAAAGACCCCTTTATCAATGTGTTTTTCCTACATAGCCACTACTTTAAAGAGGGCCTCACACTCATGTATTTTTAATTAAATTTTGGCTTATGTGTGAATAAGGATGAAATATTTGA
This sequence comes from Torreya grandis, assembly GCA_037957365.1. Taxonomy (NCBI): domain Eukaryota; kingdom Viridiplantae; phylum Streptophyta; class Pinopsida; order Cupressales; family Taxaceae; genus Torreya; species Torreya grandis. Next base: position 454,107 of record JARHVA010003502.1, on the reverse strand, counting down.
TAAAAAGGTACAAAAGTGACCTAGCTTGTATTTTAGAAAATATGACTCATTGGATGCTCCTTTAATAATTTAAACTTGTAGATGTGTTATCCTTATGACTGCTATATAAATAGGGGAAACAGGGAAGCATTACTCACTTGAATGCTTGATTTAATGTTTTTGGTAAGTTTCCTTATGATTTGTTTGGTATGCATTAGGTGAATAATGAATAAAGATTGATCATGCACATATATCAATCCTTTTGGAAAATACAACACATTAAATCACATAGGCCAACCATAGGGATATGTTTTATAAAAAAAATTGGATGAATTTAGGGTACTAGATACTTTTGTTGGGCTAGGACACATGTGTAGACATAGGCATCTAACTAGGATGCAAGTGTTTAGTAGTTGAAAAATAAGTACAAGTCCATAGCTTATAGAGATAGAATATAAGTAAGATTATATCATTCTAAGTATGATATAAGGTCTGATTCATCAAAATAACATTGATCAAAATAATAAATAAACAATAGGCATAGAGAGATAATAGATGTGAGCCTTTTGACACCAAGAAATATATAGAACTAAAAGAAACAACAAAGGTATATATTTTCCAAATGTACAAGATTAAGGTGATATATCATTTATAAACAATGTCTACACTATAAAAAGAAAATATACAAACACACTAAGTATTCCATTAAAGAGGCTTCAATAAAATAAATATGGGAATGTTTTTAAAGTTGTAGATAGTGAGCACCCTTCAATGTATTTATATTACCTTGAATATGTGTAAAATTATATAGTTAAAAAATAGAAATATAAAACTATTACCAGAAAAAGAATGGTGGTTAAAATACTTCTATTAGTTGACAAAATAAGGTAGATAGAATAAAGTATATGAAAAATAATTACAAAAATGTTGTAAAAATAATTTTACATCTATTAGTATTAATATAATAAGAAATCAAAAAATAATTTCTCATGTTTACATATATAAAGAGAGGGTACAATCATTTATATAGTGTATTTGATCATGAATGTTATTACAAAGTGGGAAATAATGTCAAAATAAAGTTTAATAGTAAGGATTTCTTCCTTAAATTTTGGCATAAATTATCTTAGCAAAAATATTTTTTATAAATTAAGGAAAATTGGAAATATGTAAAAAGGGTTTCCCATCATGGTCTAAAAATGATTCTAAAAAAATGCCTACATATAGATTCAATGGTAGATATTCTATCTAATTTCATCAAATATTATGCAGATGTTTCTCCCAACATGACATGCCTATCAAGATATGGGTCACATGTTAATTTTCACCTACTTCCTTCCATATTGAGCTACATAATGGTGCTTTGAAATATTAATAAATAAATTCAGTTAGAGGAGATGAATTCAATTACACAACCAATTTTTTATAAAATGTATAAGTTTGAATTTATAAATATGCAATTTGAAACATAAATGACCATTCAAGGTATACAATCTATTGGACCTTGAAAAATAAAAATGCAACTATGAGGTTGTCTCATGAATAACAAATATCACTTGATAATGAAATGCAATCCCACTTGGATGATGTGGGGATTTCAATAGTTTTGTATCAAACACAGGAAATTTTCCACTTCTAAACCCAATTGATTTTCAAGTATCATGGATGATAAGGTTGACAAAAAGAATTGCATCCCTCAAATGGAAAATAATTCAAATTAAACTTCAAATAGGTCTATTGTGGTATCCTTGGTAGTAATACATACACATAGACATAGAAAAATGGGTTTAGACATTATTTATTTCCATATGTTCTAGGTGCATCAAAATTTAATATAATGTTGAAGCAGCCCCAAAAAACAATTTAAAATAGCCTTTTAGAGTACATAATAAAACTACATTTAAGGTTTGCTACACAAATTTAGTGCAACACAAAGCAAATCAACAACAATACACATGGTACTAATAACCACCAACTAACATCACAATTGTCCCAAATGGATAATGCTATAAAAAATAGCATGGAATTAAGCACATCCAAGTATTTTTTGTTAGCCATTTTATATATAATAAAATATGATATAATATAAGTGCAACACCTAAGCACGAGGGTCCAAATTACTAAATAAAGGAATCCATCTCACTAAATTTCTTAGGCAAGTCTTATCACATCATGATATCAATAAGTGTAGATATCTAATCTACTACTATAGCCAACAAGGCAAGCTATTGAGTTACCATAATATTTTGGGACTCACCCAAGCAAGGACTAGACTTGAGTTACCCCTATTAGATAAATATACCATGATCCAAAGTTATATAGCAAACATTTCACTTTTGTTCCATTATTTGACAAAGGTTACACATAAGATATAACTCCATAGTGAAAGAATTATTCTCATTAAATTAGATGAGACATAATACACTTAGCTTAGGGTAGATGACATCACACACATGAGTATCATATTAAATAAGAATACAATTGAAATTTATAAATTAATTACTTCTCATGATATAGGAACACCATCTTGTATTCCAACCATAGGGGTCTTACACCTAAATGTTGTTTAGTTATCATTTGGTTATCATACCATGTTATTGTATAAACATAAGCATTCAAAACATTCAATTAACATGTGTATGTCCATGAAAGAGTTCATTACTTAAATAATTTTAATCATTAACATGAGTGCCAATAGGAAAAGTTATAACTTGATAACTCATAACTAGGTTAGATTACTTTAATCATACATCCAAGTGTAAACATTATGGGTTTCTATAGCTTATTAAATCCTTATCCCAATTCTAGGATTATTTATTGTTTTAATGATCACATATAAGTCATACCTAGAATTCAATGTCAAGGATAATATTATAATTTTAAGCACACACATTCATTATAAACAAATAGTTATCTATCTCATGGATTCATTGGGAACAATATAATCGGCCTTCTAATTGATCAAGGGCTGAATTTTAAATAGCTAAAATAATATACTTACTAAAAATTTGCATATATTTTATGATGTTACCTTATATTTATTGGTGAGAACCACAACCAATAATATAGACCCATATGGAGAAGTTCATTAATCAAGCTTTATTTCATTTCTTAAGAAATATAAATAAGCTCTCTTAAAACGTTACCATAACCAATATTTTAATGAAAAAACATTGCTTTGAATTAACAAAAAACTACTTGAATAAACTAATTGCAAAAAATTATTTTCAGCCAAGGTTATAATTATGTTAAGGCCATAAATTTGATTAACAATGCCTCAAAACAAGGTTAGATAACATCATGCACATGACATAAATAAGAGCTAATTCTATATTCTATATTGGAATTCCATGCCATAAGAATGTCACCAAACCATATTTATCATGAAATCTACACACACACACACACACACACACACACACACACACACACACACACACACACACACACACACACACACACACACACACACACACACACACACACACACACACACAACTCCATTAAGTAAATTTAAATCCTCTAAATGTTTTCTGCATATCATAAAACAATACCATCTTACATTCATTTGGATTTAAGGCTACAGAGAAGATAGATATTGTTGTTCCTATATTACTTTATACAAATTTTGTGAATATATCACATCAACAAGCCTATAACTATGTTATCCAATCTACATACCACAACATAAAAGGATAAATTATAACATGCTATATTTGGAGTTACCACTATGGTTCAAAATAGAAAATGGAATCCAACACATGTTTATTCCAGGGAAATAATTACAACTAGTTGAATATACAAGAGCCATGCTACCATATTAAAAATACCCTGAATAACAACATCATATACACTAATATCCTTTTTCAACATCACAATATTACAAGGCTACATGAGGTAAGAAACTGTAACCATAACATAAAATAGGTAGCCAACTATAATCCAAAACTGCAACTATGAAATGACATGGCCAAGAAACATGTTGTTACATGTAAATATAGGTACACCAACATAAAAGGATGAATGTGTTAAGGATAACACCCCTCAAAACCAACCCTCTGAGTCTAACTATCGATGGCTCTTACCACCCCAACCATCATCTTAGGGGAGGGTTTTGGTAACCTAGTAATAAGGTGAGGTAAGAAGTATACACAAGATACTAAGCCACCAATAAAGAATTATAAAAATAGTCAAAAGGGGACAAGAAAATAAATGTAGTCAACATAAAACCAAAACACTCAAGCAAACTAATTGGCATGAGTAATTCCCAAGGCATACATTGGATCTTTATGGAAGATGATTTACACCATAAATTAGGATCTGTAGTATCCAATTAGTAAGACCAAATTTCTAGCCAAATTCCATTGTCCAACCCAAGAAGTTTGCTTGAGTGTAAATTACTTAAACACAATGGGATCAACCCACAATAGCCAAGTTACTCAATAAATTTAAAAAAGGAAGTACACATCCTTCATTTACAAAAATAAGACTTGGTTATGTTTATAAATAACCACGTATAGCCAACATTTGGTTCCTTTAAATACTTATTAAAAATATGAAAAAAATGATAATACAGCCTCATTATGGCAAAGAGGTATAAAATCAAAGCCCAAATATGAATTAAAATGTTTATATATAAGAAAAAACATCACATGCATTAAAATATTTATATGCAACTGTCAATAAGAATTAGATACTCATATTCATGTATGTGGGTGGTTGTACCCTATCTAAACCAAAAAGTGTGAGTTTAATAGCTTTAAAAATCAAATCATAAGGTCATTAATCAACTCAAAAATAGTTATAAGGGGTTGCATAGCTATGATACACCCTTGAAATTGACCTAGTTGAGTCAAACATAACCTATAGGCTTCTCAAGGATTCAAGATGGGGATGCCAAGAGGTTAAGAGTCTACCAAAATTTGACTTACCCTATGGGTAAAGAGGGTGAAGAAATTTTATGTAATCCAAAACATCAGAAATCTAAGGAAGGAAATAATACTGATATATCATATCACATTACCCAATTTGGAGTATAATGAAAAGGTGTTCATCAACTTTTTAACTACTTAAACTGATAATGAAACTCGAGTTCTAACTATAACACAAAAATTTAAGGAAAAAAATAAAGTTTCACCCAATTACTTAGATATTTTCATGCTTCAAAATTAGAATTTTAGGAGATTTAAATTTTAACATAATAATTTAATATATACATGTTAATGATTTTTCCATTTTAAGGTTCATTGGGTATTTTGAGTTTCTTTTGGGGTAGAAAAAATATAAACATCAAGTCATATTAGATCAAAAAAACATAAAATTACCTTACCTTTTTATTTATATTAGTTAGATGTATAAGAAACAAGCCCAGGACAACATCCATGTTAGCAGACATGGACCTATGGCTCAACAAATTTGAAACATCCCCAAGTCCTATTAGGAATTTTTTTGAAAAATCCCCAATCTAAATTAACCAATAATAGGTTCAATATTGAAACCCATGCTTCATAATTTATTAATAATGGTTTTAAAAAATGTTTTAGGTCCATATATGACTCATAAAAGTTTAAACAATCTATACATTTTCTATCCCCTTCCCTTGTTTACACAAAAATCACTTACCAGTTTGAAAGGCCTTTATGGAGGAAAGAATCCCATTATTCATTATTCTTCTCCTCTCCTCTCCTCACTGTGGCCTCTTAAGACTATTCCATTCCTTCCTTGAGATAACCTAAAACCCCGTCATGCCTCTACCCTATTCGGCCTTTGGGTTTCCACCTAGCCATGCCACCACTCTACGCAGAGTAATAAGAGGTTGAAACAAAAAAAATGTGATACAAATTTTCTAAAGCAAAGAAAAATATAATCAAGCCAATATTTGATCTTCTAGTAAAGAGGAAACGTATTCTCCCTCATACATTTACTATTTTCTTCTAAAACTAAGTATATAGAACATTTTGACATTGGTTGTAGATCAAGGGAAATACAATGTTTCCTTTGTTTTAACTTATTCTCCTACATCAAAATTCAAATAACACTACCATAAAAATTCCCCACACCCATAAAAAGAGAAAAAAAATCTCCATGACCCAACAGAAAAATAAAAATAAAATTAATGTACGAAGGAAGAGCAAGTCACCCCTTTCTTCCCAATATACTACCCCCACCAATCTCTTCTATTTTTCCAAAAGGAAGAGGTTTCCCTTACTTGGCATCAGTCAAATCCAACTAGGACCAAAAATAACATAAAATAAAAATAATAAGAAAATAATCCTCCTTTTCCAATTACTTCTTTCACAAGAAAATAAAATAATATAAAAATAAAATATTATACTCCCCCATAAATTTCCTAAGTTGATCTAAGGAATAAAAAAACAAAATATTAAAATCCAAAAATATTAATTTTTTTCATAAATTTATTAAAAATCCATAATAACAATTAAATCATTAAATAAAATAATTAACAAGCTCATTGAATTAATTATTAATAAAAATAAACAATGAGATCTTTGGAAATAGTAATAACAAAATTAATAATAATCAACAAACATCATTTAAATAATAATTAATAAAAACTATAAACTGATTATTAATAGTATTAACAATAATTAAAATCCTAATATAATAAAAATTACTAAAAATCATTAAAATAATAATGACCACTAAAATCATAATATCAAACAAAGCTTTAGGTAAATAATTATCTATAAAGGGGGGTTTCCAAGGATGCTTTCCAAGGTCAAGAGACCAATACACGGTCTAGATGAACCAATAGCATAAAAGGATAATAAGATAAGCCACTTCTTTATGGCTTAATCATCAAGTGTTCATGACATCCAAGAAGGATAGCCAACATGAAGATATGGCTATAAGCACACAAGGACAAAAAAGAGAAAAAAACAATGCCAAAACTCGATAATCCCTATAGGGAACAAAAATAAAATATACATGCTCAAAATAGGGTGAGACTAATATAAGGTGATAATACATAATCAAATAAAAATATAATGATGGTGGCTTAGTATCATATAATACATGTTATACCTATTGGATTGACTTTCAACTACTTAATCACCTATGAGTATACTCAAGATGTTAAAACCTACCACCAAGCTTAGATCATGGCCTGGTTCTTTCATCTACCGAATAGGATGTCAACAGTACTAGAACAATGTTGATATAACTAATAATCAATAATGAATTCTAAATGAATAATTAAACATGAAATAATAAATCAATTATAAACATATATAGTTGTAAAGTGCCAGAGTCAGTCTTGATAACCATGACCCTAAGCTTGCCTTGCGAACATGACCAACAGTTGCAAGAGTGACCAATGTCAATATTCATTAGTGAACATGTTAAATTAATAACATATAATAACATAAATAAACTAAAACAACACACACACACACACACACACACACACACACACACACACACACACACACACACACACACACACACACACACACACACACACACACACACACACACACACACACACACACACACACACACACACACACACACACACACACACACACACACATTAGATAAAATGAATCTAATGTAAGTAGTATGCATATCAAGATAAAATGAACCCAGTGTGAGTTTCAACTATGACATGATATAATCATAACTACTACTCAATATATCTCATATCCCAATCATCTAGAATAAAACCAACATCAATATTCGTTAGTCCAAGTGCTATCAAAATATGCTAGAACATAGCCACAAGGTCATTTCATGACATCCTCCTCTCCTTCAAGATGAGTCATCTTATTGAATATCAACACTAAAGCACAATATTCTTTGAAACTATTTGACTAAATCAATTAGCACTGCTTCAAAATATCTCCACCCACTGAGGGGTGGAAAATGGCTTAGCCTTAATTGCTAGCACTATTTACTACTATTAGGATAGCCACATTTTTATTTACAATAGGTCAAGTAAGGGCCTCCTTCTTGCCTTCATGTGTCCTTTATGACATTGATATGGTAGAACAAAAATTATGCAACACTATATAATTTAATCTTACACCCAAAAATCCAAACTTGGTTGGAACTTTTCCAATCTCATGCTGTAAAAGGCCGTTAATAACACTAGAATCTTATAAAACTAGCTACAAATAGATTCATAAAAATGAATATGCCTACAAAAATTAGTAAAAATTTCATGGCCACATGAGTTAATTTAAATACAACACTATTATTATTATTATTATTATTATTATTAACTATTCCAACCACTTATGAAGGCAATAATTAACATCACAAGCATATAATGCTCCAAAACACAAGTGTGCCATGACACTTCTAAGAAGGAAAATATAGATAAAGAACCACAAGTCATAAGTTGATGTCTAAACTAGATTAATAATCTAAATATAAAACTTTACTAGGGTCATAACCACTTGTGTCAACACAAACATGCCTACAACATGAGGTCAACAAATATAATCATCTAAACCCACCAGATGGAAACCAAAATCTCAAATTCAAAGTAGAATCTTCCACTAAATCATTATGATACATGCATAATCTTAATAGAATTCATTACAAGATGTCCTTACACAAAGGTAGTAATCCATACTATTATGGTTACTCTACCAGATCATCAACTATTCAAGGGTTAGTGCAGCATCCTGCACCAACCACACTAAACATCAGAGAAGTCATACCAGGCATCACATGTAACCTAAAGGATTAAAACATGTTATCCAATACATGTGAGCTCACACAATGGTCTAGGGATACCAATCCCACCATCCAAAATCAGCCATCTAAGGGCACTACCCAACTTTCATCACTCTATCCAAGAGTCAAGTGGGTACTAGGATTTTAAACATCTTCTGATTAAGGCTTTGTGTTTCTCTTTTAGAGTATAAAATCAGAAAAAATTCAATTATTCTTCTAAATAAATATAAATATTCATCCCATAATATTTCTAATAGGTATAACAAAAATAGTACATGAACCATAACATGTTGGCACCTATAAGCCAACACATGTTTGTATCTCAACAAGTACCACCTTGTTGATCAACATAAATGTCAAAATTTTAGGACTAGTTAGTGATTCACAATGTTTAAATAATAAAATTTCATAAGGTTTGATTTTACCACAACCATCAAGAAGTGGTTAAAGGAATGCTAGATCTATAAAGAAACTATTCTGCACTAAGATTCCATGGCCAATTGATGGTGCACACTCTAAATGAATGAGGTGGCTAATTGTGCAAAGGGAAAAAGTGGATTTTTAGCCTATGATATAATCCTCTTCTTAGACCATACCCAATCAAAATCATTATGTATGTAGTAATTCTCTACTCTTAACCTCATACTTGCACTAATACTCAATACTAGAGTAGTGATACAGGATCACACCACATAACACAACATTATACTTTGGCAGATTCAATTAATAGAATTTGGTTTCAAGAGGAAAAACACATCACACAAATGGCATATGGCCACATTACCACATTCCAATATATTAACAACACAAGGTCATATTTAATCCCAAGTATGTACACAAAATACTCATATAACAATTTTAAAAACATACATCAAAATAAGGTTCACATGGTTGATTTTAGGAGTGGGCGATCTCTTAAAAAAGTAATTTTTCCATTATTCACACATTCCAAAGTCAAAAACATACCATAATGTATATTTTTTCTCATAAAATAATGTTAATATCAAGAAGAAAATGTGAAAACCCACAAGGTTAACTACATGCACATGGTATAGCAAGGATACAAAATTTACATGGTTTAACATAATAATTTTTTTTTAATAGTTTACACAACACATAATAGTTTTAAACACAAGGAGATATCACATGAAAGAGATCACACATATGTGACTTAGGTGTTCTAACAATTATGCCAAGGTAATTTCACATCACAACAATCAACACACATGATGCTGAAGCACAAGGGTCTATGACTCCCATCAGGTCACTTGATGTCTAGATGCCATCCAAATGACACCAAATATCCATAATATAGTGTAACATGATTAGTCCCAAGGATCTTGGATTAGCATCACCTTCTATCTAGGAAGGTTGTGTTCTAATAGAGCTAATAAAATCTATCTCCATGAATTTCAAAAATATACCACAAAAATTTGTGCATCATGGATATATGGCTCACACTAACTGATAACAATAAAATATCACCAAAAATCTCTAAATTTCATAGGAAATTTAGTTACAATCACCCCATCACACCCTTCAATATTCATTTTTACCCTTAAACCTCCTAATATACTATACCTCAGCATCATTAGATGGATTTCTCATGAAAGCTGTCAATGGCCACCAAGGCATTATCTCATAATTCCAACAACAAGCTTATATCACAATTCTTCCAATTAACTTAATCCAACAAGTCAAAGTTTAAATGTCAAATCTTACTTTGACACAACATCACTTTGGGAAAGGGTGGGATTATCCAAGGCACAAGGTGAATGTTATAACATTATTTTGGGAATTGCAATTTCCCACAATTCATCAAGTTGAATCAAACTTCAAAATTTACATCCTCATAGATGTAAGACATATCTAATATCACAATATACATTTTTTTGTATGTCAAAACATAACCAAGCCTCAAATAAGCATCCTCATGAAAGCATGACTTGGCTAGAATCAATTCAACATCCCCATGGATGTAAAACATATCCATGGTTATCATCACATCCTCATAGAAATGAACCTATCCATGATCAAAATAACCATCATAGATACAAAACATATCCATGATCAAACAAACATCATAGATGAAAAACAAGCCTATGATTAGAATAAATATTCTACACAATCAATTAAATTTTATACTTTTGGATTTACAAAGTCACATGCTTCTCCATTAACTAAAAAGAGGCCAAAAGCATAAAAAGATCAAATTCTAAATCAACTCAATATGTTCTTCCTCAAGTAGAGATCCAAAGCCATACTAATTTACCCAAGTAAATCAAACACTTTCTCACCCTATACAACCCTCTAGGTTTGATCTTAACCCTCGGTCTTAATAATTTCATAATGTTTTAATCATCTACTAATGACTCACCCATACAAGTCAATCAATAGATATCAAACATTATTTCCTCAATTCTAAGGGTGAATCAATTATCACCAATATCCCATCAACTTTCCCATACAAGTTGATAGTTAATAGGTGATGCTTTCTCCCAATACAACTCTATTAGGGAAGGGTTGGCCCAACCAAGGCTAAGGGTAACCATCATAAGGTCATTACATAAATTTATCAATTTTTGTACACCCATATATTTCATAATACAATAATTTTTACCACTTTAGGCTTGTATAAAAGTCACTATTTAATTCACCCAAGAGGCTAAGTGCCTTTATAAAGTTCATAGCATAGACTTCTTAAAGCATATGAGACATATATTTTTCCACATAAGGTATATAAATTTAACCATGGTTTAATATGCACTCAATTATACAATGTGCCAATTCAATATCAACAAGGCAACATAACAATACAATCATTATTTAGCCAACCATAGGTATGTGCATACATGCTAATTTAAAATAAGCCTTCACAATAATATGCACACACATATTATGTGTATATTAGCAACCCAAAAGCATACTATGCAAACACAACCATTTTCAAAGGTATACACAAACACACAAAAGCTCAACCAAAATTTTCAAGAATATGCTAAAAATCAGCTCAACATACCAAAATTCATCCAAAACCTTAAAGTACAAGCTCTAATACCAAATGAAACAAACCAAAAAAAAAATTGGAATAGCCTTTTAAAGTACACAATGGAACAATATTTAAGGCCTGCTACATAAAGTAACTCAATAATAATACACATAATACTAATAACCAATGACCAACATCCCAATTGTCCCAAATGGATAATTCTATAAACAACTAGCATAGAGTTAAGAACATCCAAGTATGTATTGTTATCTATTTGATATATAACAAAATATGATATAATATAAGTGTAACACCTAAGCATGGGGGTCCAAATGATTGAACAAAGGAATCCATCTCACTAACTTACTTAAGCAAGTCTTATCACATCATCATATCAGTAAGTGGAGATCTCTAATCCACTATTATAGCCAACATGAAAAGTTATTGACTTACCATAATGTTTTTAGACTCACCCAAGAATGTACCATCCTTGAGTTACCCATATTAGATTACTATACCATGATCCAAAGTTCCTTAGGAAACATTTAAACATAGTTCCCTTATTTGACAAGGTCACACATAGGATATAACTCCATAGTGGAAGAATTGTTCTCATTAAATTAGATGAGACAAAATACACTTAGCTTAGGGTGGATGACATCACATGCATGAGCATCTTATTGAATAATTATATAATTGGCATTAGGAAATAATTTACTTCTCATGATAAAGGGGAACCATCTCATAAGCTAACCATAGGGGTCTTACACCTAAATATTACTTACTTATCCTTTGGTTATCATACCATGTTATTGTATAAAAATACGCATTCATGCCATTCAATTAACATGTGTATGACCACACAAGAGTTCATTACTAAATAATTTTAACCATTAACATGAGTGTCAATAGGGAAAGTTATAACTTGATAACTCATAACCAGGGTGGATTACTTTACTCATGCATCAAAGTGTAAACATTATGGGTATCCATAGCTTATTAAATCCTTATCCCAATTATAGGATTATTTATTGTTTTAATGATCACATATAAAGCATACCAAGAATTCAATGTCAAGGATACTATTAAAATTTTAATCACACACATTCATTATAATTGAATACATTGGTAACAATATAATTGGGCTTCCAATTGATCAAGGGATGAATTTTAAATAATTGAAATAATAAACTTACTAAAAACTTGTAAATAGTTTATGATGTTAGCTTATCTTTATTGGTAATAACCAAAAAAAAATAATATAGACCCACATGGAGAAGGTCATTAATTAGGATTTATTTCATTGCTTAGGAAACATAAATAATCTCTCTTAAAATGTTACCACAACCAATCGAAATAACTAATATTTTAATGAAAACATGTTGCTTTGAATTACCAAGAAATTACTTGCATAAAATAATTGCAATAATTTTTTTTCAACCAAGGTTATAAGCATGCTGAGGCCCTAAATTAAATTAACAACACCTCATAATAAGGTTAGATAACATCGTGCCCATGATATAAATGAGAGGTAAGTCTATATTCCAGATTAGCATTCCATGCCATAAGAATGTCACCAAACCATCTTTATCATGAAATACACACACACACACACACACACACACACACACACACACACACACACACACACACACACACACACACACACACACACACACACACACACACACACACACACACACACACACACACAACTCCATCAAGGAACTTTAAATCATCTATATGTTTTCAACATACCATAAAACAATACTAGCTTACATTCATTTAGATTTAAGGCTATAGACAAGATAGATACTATGGTTCCTATATTTTTTTTATATAAATTTTATGCATATATCACATAAGAAAGCTTATTACTATGTTATCTCATGTGTATACCATAAAATAAAAGGATCAAGTATAACATGCTACATTCAAAGTTATCACTATGGTTCAAAATAGAAAATGAAATATAACACATGTACATACTAGGGAAATAATTATAATTCGATGAATACACAAGATCCATGTTACCATATTTAAAATACCATCAATAAAAACATCATATACACTATTATCCTTTTTTAACATAATAATATTACAAGTATACATGAGCTAAGAAAATGTAACCATAAAATGAAATGGGAAGCCAACTATAATTGAATATGCCAACTATGAAATAGGTACCAAATGACATGGCCAAGAAATATACTACTACACATAAATACAAGTACAAAAATAGAGAAGGATGAACATGGTAAGCAGAACACCCCTCAAAATTAGCCCTATGAGCCCAACCATTGGTGTCCCTTACCACACCAACCATTAGCTTGGGGGAGGGTTTCAATAAATAGGTACTCAAGTAAGATAAGAGGTATACACAAGATATTGATCCACAAATAAAGACTTATAAAAATAGTCAACAAAGGATGATAGAAGCAATACATTCAACATAAAACTAAAACACTCAGTTGAACCAGTTATCCTAAATAATGCCCAAGGCATACATTGGATCTTTATGGAAGATTATTTACACCATAAATCAAGATCCATTATATCCAATTAGCAAGATGGAAAGGTCCAACCAAAGTCCATTATTTAGCGAAAGAGGCTTGCTTGAGTGTAAATTGATTATACACAGTGGGATCAACCCACAATAACCAAATTTATCAATTGATTCAAAAGAGTAAGTACACATCCTTTATTAATAAAAATAAGACTTGCTTATTTCTATAAACAACCATGTACAACCAAAATTTGGTTCCTTTGAATATTATTCAAAATCCAAAAATAAATGATAATATAACCTCATTATAGAAATGAGGTATAAAACCGAATCCCAAATCCAAATTAAAATGATTATATACAAGAAATCATAGCCCATGCATTTAAATACTTATATGCAACCATCAACAAGAATTAGATACTCATATTCATGCATGTGGGTGGTTGTACCCAGTCTAAATCTAAAAAGCTTGAGTTCAATAACTTAAAAATCAAATCATAAGGTCATTAATTGACATAAAAGTAGTTTTAAGGGGTTTTATAGCTATGATTTTTCCATGAAATTGACCTAGCTAAGTCAAACACAACCTAAAATATTGTTAAGGAGTCAAGATGGGGGTGCCAAGAGGTCAATGGTACACCAAAATGTGCCTTACCCTATGGGTAAAGAGGGTGAAGGTCTTTATTGTAGGCCAAAACATCATAAATCTATGGAAGGAAATTATATATATATATATATATATATATATATATATATATATATATATAACATTGGATTACCCAATTTGGAATATAAGGAAAAGGTATTCATTAACCTTTTAACTACTCAAGCTAGTAATGCAACTTGAGTTCAAACCACAACATGAAAATCCAAGGCAAAAAATAAAGTTCTACCCAATTAATTAGATATTTACATTCTTCAAAATTATAAGCTCGTGAACTTTACATTTTAACATAATTACTTAATATATATGAGTTAATGTTTTTTCCAATTCAGGGTTCATTGGGTACTTTGAAGTTCTTTTAAGGTAGCAAAAAATATAACTATTAGTCTATATCAAATCATATAAACATAACATTTCCTTACCTTTTTATTTCAATTAGTTAAGTGTATAAAAAACAAGCTTAGGATAATATCGATGTTGGTAGATGTGGACCTATGGATTAATAAATTTGAGAAAGCCCCAAGACCTATTAATTACAATTTTAAAAAATCCCTAATCTGATTTAACTAATAACATGTTTAATATTGAAACCCATGCTTCATAATGGAGTAATAATGGTTTAAAAAAAACATTATAGGTCCATATATGACTCACAATAGTTTAAATAATCTATATAATTTCTATGTCCTTCCCTTCTTTACACAAGAATCACTTACTTGCTAGTTTGAAAGGTCATTTTGGAGGAAAGAATCCCATTATCCCTGCTTTCTTCTCTTCTTCTCCTTTCCTTTCCTTATTGTGTCCTCTTAGGACTTTGACATTCCTTCCTTAAGAGACCCCAAAACCCCATCATGCCCATCTCTTACTTGGACCCTGGGTTTCTACCCAACCAAGTCACCACTCTATATAGAGTAATAAGAGATCAGAATAAACAAAATGTAATACCAATTTTTTGAAGTAAAGAAAAGTAAAATCAAGCCAATATTCTATATTCCATTAAAGAGGAAACATAGTGTCCCTCATACATTTACTATTTGATTTGAAACCTGAGTATATAGATCATTTTGACATTATTTGCAGATAAAGGGAAATACAATATTTACTTTATTTTAACTTATTATCCTACATCATCATTCAAACAACACTTACATAAAAATTCCCCGTGCCCAAAAAAAGAGACATAAAAATCTCCATGACCCAATATAAAAATAAATATGAAATTAATGTGCAAAGGAAGAGCAAGTCACCCCTTTATTCCTAGCATACTAGCTTGGGGTTTCAATCCACCAATCTCCTCCTTTTTTTCCAAAAGGCCAAGGTCTCCTTTAACATTAGTCAACTCTATCTATTACTAAGAATGACACAAAATAAAAATAATAAGAAAATAATCTTCCTTTCCCAATCACTTATTTCACAAAAAAAGAAAAATAATATAAAAATAAAATATAATACTCCCCATAAATTCCCTAAGACAATCCAAGGAATAAAAAACAAAACATTAAAATCCAAAAATAATAACCATTTTCATAAATTGATTAATAATCCATAAAAATAATGAAATCATTAAATAAAAAAATTAACAAATTTATTAAATTACTTATTAATAAAAATAAATGATGAGATCTTTAGAAATAGTAATAACAATTTATAATAATCAACAAAGATCATTTAAATAATAATCAATAAAAATTATAAATCGATTATTATTAATATTAATAATAATTAAAATTATAAGACAATAAAAATCACTAAAAATCATTAAAATAACATTGACCACAAAAATCTTAATATCAAACAAAGATTTAGGTAGATAATTATCTATAAAGGGGGGTTACCAAAGACATTTCCCAAGGTCAAGATACCCATATATAATCTAGCCAAAATAATAGCATAATAGGCCAATAAGATAATTCACTTCCTCATGGATTAATCATCAAGTGTTCATGACACCCAAGAAGGATAACCAATATGAAGATATGGATACAAGCACAGAACGACAACCAAGAGAAAACAACGATGCCAAAACTCAATAATGCTAATATGGTGTAAGAACAAAACATACATGCTCAAAATAGGGTGAGACCAATATAAGGAAAAAAGCAATAATCAAATATAAATATAATGACAATGTCTCAGTATCCTATAATAAGTTCTATACCTGTTGGAGTGACTTCCATTTACTAATCACCCATGAGTATACTCAATATGTCCAAACCCACTGTTGAGCCTAGCTTATGCCCTAGTTCCTGCATCTACCAGTTAGGACATCAATAGTACTAGAATAACGTTGATATAAATAATAATCAATAATTAATTCTAAATGAATCATTAAACATGAAATAATAAATCAAGTATAAATATTTATATCTATAAATGGATTAGAGTCAGTCATGATAACCATGACCCCAAGCATGCCATGTGAACATGACCAATAGTTGCAAGAGTAACCAATGTTAATTTGCATTAGTGAACATTATAAATCAATAACACATAGTAACATAGCTAATTTGAAGTAACATATATATTGGATAAAATGAATCTAGTGTAAGCAATGTGCACATCAAGATAAAATGAACCCAGTGTGAGTGTCAACTATGATATAAAATAATCATAATCGTTATGTGAGATATCTCATATCCCAATCATATAGATATAACCAAAATCAAAAATATTTATTCCAAGTGATAATAAAATATGCTAAAATAACTATAATCAAATATCTGTAAGGGGCCACAAGGTCAGTTCCTGATAAATGTATGTAAAAAAATTAAAATATTTAGAGACTACACATGAAAACAAATATGGACACCTAAAATACATCATGGGAGATATAATTACTCTATATATTATGCTTTGATCAAAAAATCAATGTATCCTCCATGTATTAGGTACCAAAATGACTTACCTCAACCTAGTGTGTTTAAGAAATTGTCACCAAATTTGCTACTTTAATTAGATAATTATACAAGGGAAACAAAAACATGTAAAATGTAAAAATTATATATTATATTTAATTCATATTATTTTGTGATAATATGATGTATTTATATTGATTATTTAAAAAAAAAAACTCCCCATGGTCAAAAAACCCAAATACCATTGGAGGGGATTTATCCTCACTATGGTTTGGTGGTCACTTGACCATAGGAAGGATATTCTTTGGCCTCCCCATGGTTAAAATCGATCCTAACTATGCAGGGAGATGTTTTTAAAAATTATTTTTTAAAAATTGTTTTAAAATAATTTATTTTCTAAGTGTTTTTCTATTTTTGAATAATGTTATGAATTTATATCTTCCATGATGATTATAAACAACTTTGTGATTTGATATCTCTCTCTTTTAACATACATAGGTGTTTTCAAAGAGATTTAAATTGGTTTATTTTTAGTAGGTCATACTCATGAAGATATAGATGGAATGTATATAAATTTAAGTGTATATTTGAATGGAAGAGATATGTGGAATCTTCCAAAAATATTGGGTATATAAATAACTTATAATATTACAAGAATTTTTTCACCATATCTTATTAAATATGTGGTATATTTCAAAGGATTCATAAAATTTCATTAGCTCAAATCTAAATATAAGATATGTGGTTTGATAAAATCTCAATATTTTATACTAATACTAGAGGATGACTTCCTAATTTTGATATTAAATCACACTATTCATGATTATGAGTGGTCTACACCCCTAAAATTATGGATGACATTATAGGATGGTAAACCTAATGTACCACATGAATATCTAGATTATATTATTTTTAAGGAATTTAAACAAATAGGGATTAAAAAAAGATAACAAGATAAAGGTCACAATAATATTGAATTTATTAATAATAAATATTATTTGAGTGAGAACCAAAAATCATTGGATAAAGTACTTAGTGATAATGGCCATAGCAATAAACTAAACATTAGTGCACTAAAGTTATCACTTGAAAAAATCATTTCAATGTTTAAGGAATTACATGTAGAGGGGTTTGAATTTTGGAATGGCATTGACAATTATTATAAGGATATCCATGATTATTCTAAATATGATATTTTTCCTATAATGTATACTTACATAAATGTTTAAAAAATAACAAGATTCTAATGTCACAGTAAATGCATAGACTATCTTTGTGGAAGAAGCTATAGACTTTGAAGAGGATCAAAATCATCATGAAATTAAATAGTATATTGGACCTATAGGTAAAAATCCAAAAATATTATTCAATTCCAAATTATATTTGAAGGAAGATCATATGTATTTGATACATCTCAATGTCACTTCAAGGATAGATTACATAATACAGATGGCAAAGGCTAGAAGTGCAGTTCTTTAAATACTTTAGTGATGGTTAAATGGTATGTTCCTAAGCATAGAAGAAAAAATATTATATTATAAGTGTGTGTGTATATATATATATATGTATTAACAAATATATATATATATATATATATATATATATATATATATATATATATATATATATATATATATATAAAAACTAATCCTAAGACAATGAAATTCCATTTGTATAGTCTATTCATAGAAGATAAAAAGTAAACATGACAGTGAAGTGACAATAAAAGCTTCTTAGATAGAGAAGGTAGAGGACATTAGGAAGTGTGTATAATTTTAAATTGAATATAATATTATTAATTAAAGGATTCTGATAAGTCTTATATTATTAATTAGACATAAAAATGATGGTGATGGAGCAAGAAATTTTATCATCACTAATTGATATGGACTCTTTAGACGTAATCTAATGACATGTCATGAGTAAAAAAGTAGGAAAATCACCATATTTTCAAAATCCTAAGGTGATAGCTAAGGAAATAGGGTTCGATCTTGTGAAATGGAAGGAAATGTCACATTTAGGGTTTTAGGGGTTAGATTAGTGATCCATCACCATAGATGAGGGAAATGCGATCATCTGCTCCACATTTCCCCCTGATGCCTCTATGCCACCATCAATATCCAAGGGTATGATATAAAAAATGGTGTCTTGTGGATGATAAATTCATAAATGACTTGATATAAGGAGAAGTGGATGTAGTAGGACTATGTTTCCATTGTCCACACATCACTTTATATTACAAGTTTGTATTAACCTACCAGAACCTCAAGTAGATGGCTCTTATTCTAGTCAATTTATTTATGAGGATTAAACTATTGGATTTATCTATAAATTATTTTGGTAGGGAGGATGCAAGGCATGTGTTTGACAAAATTCTAGAACCTGATTTGGTGGCTTAGAAGGTTGAGAACCATTACAAAGTATCTAAAAAAATATGACATGCATAAGGAGGAACAAAATTTATGCAGACAAAATTCTTAGTGAAAAATAGGTAGGATTTAAAATAATGGTGTGTTTTATCTCTAGGAAAAAGATGTATTTGTGGACCAATAATTAGAATATTAATCATTCTCAAATAATTCTAATGGAGTAGAAATGTCTATTTTACAAGGGAAAACAACTTAAAGACCAATTTACTTTATTAGGAACCAAGATTAGTAAGGATTCCACCTTTTATTTGGTATTGTGATTATGTGGAGGAGTTATAGGTCTAGGAAGGTCATTTACCTCTAAATATGTCTTTTATAGAAGTGGTGAAAAATGTAGTTATTAACCAAATGTTTTGAAGCTAACCCCCATCCCTACCAATTATATTGTGGATCATGTGGAATAAGTTCTAATTTTGGAGATTAAAAGGAAAGATGTGGCCCATTTGTAATCAAAATGAGAATAAGGAGCAATTATTTGTAAATTTAATGGATTTTGGCCAACCACGGTGACTTTGTATTATTGGATAAATACTACATAGACTAAGGATTATGAAATCTTTCTTTTTTCCAGAGGTTTTTTCATTATCAATATATTTAATGATGAATACTATTAGATATTGTTCTTAGAGGGTCCTTAGTTCTTGGGTACTACAGGAATCTTCATCACCCCTTGGTTTCCATAATTTGGCCCACCCACTCTTTGTATTACCAAAATTCCAATTTGGGTTCAACTCCCCAATATTCCCATACATTTTTGTTTTGATTTCAAAGTGATAAGAAACTCTTTGGGTACCTTTATCAAAGCTAATATTAATAAAGTAGCAGTGGTCTTATACACATATACTCACATATGTGTAGATATGGATCTTAGTAAGGGATTACTAGATAAAGCGATGCTTAGATGTGTGAAGTTACTTCACCTATAAGTTTTAAAATATTTTAATATAACATATTGATTCCACACATGTAATATTCTACGGCATCTTCATGATACTTGTCCCTAGGCACGACCACATCCTAACATGAAAAAAGGGATGAAATCATCACCCAAATAATGGAGTTTTCTAGAGAAAGAGGGAATGGATTAATATGATGAAAACATAGAGGAAATTTAGCATTCAATAGAACCTTAGAAGTGTATGAAGGCAAAACTAGTTTCCAAGACTAAGGAATTCTTGCCTTATATAGTTAGAGGAGGAGAAGAACAAAATACTCCTTTTGGGATTACTTCAAAACAAATCTTGTAAAGGGGAGTAAAGAGATCACTTAAATTAGAGAACTCAGATTTAAACAAGGAGTTGTTGATTCCTATGAATTCAAATCCCCTAAGTGTAAACACACATTTAACACACAAGACTTCAAATCTACAGATAGGTATAGTGGAATCTTTCCAAGGGGTGTGGTAGGAGGTTTAAAAGAAACAAGGAAAAAATGGCAAGATTGAAGATTATATGGAAATTTCCCACAAACTCTTGAATTTTGGATTTTGGTTTTATGTTTCTATTTCATGAGGTTTCTTGCCTTGTTTTTGCCTTTTGTTATTGGTTATTTCTTTGAACTTGTTGATACTCGTTGTATTGTAAAGACTCTTTAGATATGGGCATGCTTTATTGTAATCATGTTTGATTTTTAATAAATGGTGAAGGACCATTAACCCTCAATTACCCAATAAAAAAAATCTTAAGAATTATTATTATTACTTTTGGCATTAAATGGGTAAAATTTATGTATTTATAAGATTTTGAATAATTATACTTATGAAGTTAAGTTAAAGGCTTGCACGAGCAAATTATAATTAGATATTAATTTTAATGGGATTTTAAATTGTGTTTTAGTCATTACCTAAATGATCTCCATGGGTGTATTTTTTAAAAACAAATATTATTTTCAAACTATCATTTCAAAGAACAACAATAATAACAAATAATTTTGTGGCTAATATACTATGAAATATTAATTGATAATAAAAATAAGTTGTATTTCCTATAAGATGTAGAAGGATTGTTGAAGTGGTATGGTTTTTCCCAACCCCACTGAAGTTCGAATCTCAGAGGGAATTTATAGGCTAGTTGTGGTCGTATTCTATATGGTTTCAATGTGATTAAGTGTTACTGGTTGTATAGTTCTCTCAGGGATTGGGCCCCTAGTTTGTGCCCCAGAACTAGTTATAGCTCCAGTTAAAAGCTAAGCACCGATCTAAAAACATAAGTTTTATTGTAATATAAATTAATTAAAAAAATAGTAAACCATTAAATAATTAGTTTAATTAAATTAAAGAAATTAATAAAAATATTTAAATAGTTTAAATAAATAAATAATTAGTATATTAATTAATCATTCAATTATCTAATTAATTAGTTAATTGATTAAAGAATGAACTAATTAGTTAATTGATTGATTACTTAATTAGTTAATAAAATAATAATATACTGAATTAACTAGTTTTAATTACTTATTAAAATGGTTTAAATAATTTTAATTTATTAATTGAATTAAATTTAATTGATGATTATGTTAAATTAACTAATTGAATGATAATTAATTAATTATATAGTAATTAATCAAATTAATTATTTAATTGATCACTATATTATATTAGTTAACTAATATATTAATCAATTACTCAATTATTTAAATATAGTAATAAATTAAATAATTAATTTAATTAATTACTAAATAGTTAATTAATTAAATAATTAAATATATTAATCAATTAAATTAATTTAAACTAATTATTTAATTGATTACTATATTAAATTATTTAATTGATTAAAATATTAAATCATTAATTAATTAATTATTAAAATATTAAGATAATTGAAATTAATTAATTAAATTAACTAGTTAATAAATAAATAAATTCATTAGAACTTATTAATTAATCATGATAAAAAATCTAAATAAATGAAATTTAAAAAATTACAATTATTGAGTCCCATTTATTTATCATTAATAAACAATTTTAATATTTATTTAAAATTAATTAGTTGATTATTTGATTAGTTTACTAATTAATTAATTAATAAGTTAAATAGTTAATAAAATAAACAATTGACTAATTTTATTTAATTACGAAAATTATTTAAATAATTTTAGTTCATGAATTAAATTAAACTAAACCATTTAATGTAATTGATTACTATATTTAATTATTTAATTAATTTTTATATTAAATTAGTTAATTATTTAATTAATTTAATTTAGCAATCAATTCCTTCAAATGAGTAAATAAAAAGTGTAGTCTTTTTAATGGAGGGATCCAAGGCACTGTGATCAGATGGGTTCCCCCCATTTTTCTTCCAAAACTTTTGGGATATTGTCCATCTAGAGGTTGAAGAAGCTACTAAAGAATTTTTCCACTCTAAATCTATCCTCAAGGAAATCAATAATACTTTCCTTGTTTTGATTCTAGAAAAGTAGGGTGCCACTAATATTAAGGATTTTCAGCCTATTAGTCTTTACAACACCATGTACAAAATCTACTCCTCTATCTTGGTAAAACACATGAAATCCTTACTTGATGAGGTCATTGGGGAATAACAAGGGGCCTTTGTGGCTGGCAGACAAATCATGGATGACATAGTTTTGATTCATGAGGCCATTCATTCTATTTATGTATCCTTAAGGTAGGGCATGTTGCTCAATTTGGACATGTTGAAAGCTTATGATTAGGTCTCTTGGCATTTCCTTATGCATATTTTGGAAAGGCTAGGTTTGAACCTAAATACTAGGAAGATTATTTGGAATTGTATCACCACTTCTAAATTTTCCATTAATTTAAATGGTATTCCAAGAGTTTTCTTTCTTTCTTCAAGAGGACTAAGATAGGGTGACCCCCTCTCCCCTTACCTCTTTATCATTTTTTTGGAGACATTACATAGAAGTCTGAGGAGTGCCCACACTCAGGGATTGATTAAAGGTATCTCAGTGGCTCTTAACATAAATCCTATCACCCATGAATAGTTCATTGATGATACCATCATCTTAGGATATGCCTCTATTAAGGAAGTGAAGCAATTAAAATGCATCTTAAATAACTATGAAAAGGTTTCCAATCATTATATTAATTTTATTAACACCCCACCCCTCCAATAGAAAAGAATTGCCAAAATATTTAACTGTCAAGTGGGTAACCTATCAGTAATCCATTTAGGCATCCTGATCTTTAAAGGAAAAAATGGATTCTTAGTTTTGGAACCTGCTCATTGATCATATCCAAATAAAACTATAAGAATGGAAGGGCCACCTTATTACTCAGGTAGTGAAATACCAGCTTCTCAAGGCCTTAATTCAAAGCATTCCTATTTACCAGATGCCTATTTTCAAAATGCCTTCCAAAGTATCCACTAAAATTAAATAAATATAAAAAAACATCTTATGGAGGGGCCCTGAAGAAACATTTAGATATAACCTTATTGTATGGGAAAAAAATTGTCTCTCAAAATTAAATGAAGGTCTTGGCCCAAGAAGCATCAAGTCTATAAGCAGAGCCCTATTGGCTAAAATGGGCTGGGAACTGATGAAGGAAAATATTGAGTAACCAATAACTATCAAAGATAAATACTTGGAAGGAGTAAAAGTGGATAAATTCCTATGGGAATAAGGCCCTACAAATGGAACCAACTTTTGGAAAGCTATAACCAAATGCAAGGATCTCATAAAGAAAGGTATTTTATGGAAAATTGGCAAAGGTGAGAAAATTGACTTCTATGAAGATGCCAGACTATCTTCCAACCCCCTCTCCACTCAGGGGATTTGGGAAGGGTCGTATAAAGACCTTAAGAAAATATGGGGACCCAAGATTAAATATTACTAGGAAATGAAGGAAGGTGTAAATTTATATAAAATTCTCCCTAATGAAGGACTCTCAGTGGAAGAATCCTAGGTTATTTATACCTTCAATTCATCATTATGTTAATTTTATATCCCTTCCATTCATAAAGAATATCATTTTATTTGGGTGGTTGAAGATAATGGTTCCTACTTGGTGGCCTCAAGATATGTGACTGATCTTAATTTGGAAAGTGAACAGAATTTATAAAAAAAAAAATTGGGTGAAGCATTTGACTCCCAAAGTTAATTTATTCTTTTGGCTAACTACACAAGACAAAATTATGATGGTGGAAAAACTATCCAAAAGAGGATTGATTATCCCTAATATATGCCCAATTTTTCAAAATGTAGAATATTCAATTCAACACCTATTTCTTGAGTGTCCTTTTAACTCAACACTATTTAACTAGTTGCTTAGTTGATTCAACCTGACTTGGGTCAAACCAAAAAAAGTCCTTGATCTCATAGTGCAATAAGAATCTCCCTAGAATCTCCATTCCCTTGACTTCATATGGCATCCCACATTTCCCAATTAGTTCTGGTGTGTCTGGAAAGCCCATAACGATGGACTCTTCCTAAATAAAAGATATCAACTAAATGGCACCTTCCTCCACCTTTGCTAGACCATTTTAGAAAACTGAAAAACTTTCCCCCTAAATATAAAGAACCTACCTCTCCTTCAGCTTTATAGATCCTTAACAATTAGGATATTACTTAGATTTTAATCTCCCCCTAAAAATATATAATTCATAATCATAAAAAATGGAAGGCTCCATCAGAAGGCTGGGTGAAACTAAACTATAACGGTGCCTCTAAAGGCAATTTGAGCCCTGTAAGTGAAGGTGTAATTATAGGGAATTCTAAAGGGGAGATGTTGGCTACTTATGTGGGTCCTATGAGAACATTAAAAAATTACCTTACATAGGCCAAGGTGGCCCTCTAGGGTTTAAAATTGGCTTCCAGAACCAACCAAAATAGGATTATCATGGAGGGAGATTCATTAAATATCCTAAATTCTCTAAAAGGGAAAATAATCCTCTCCCACACTATTAAAGACATCATAGATGATGCCAAGAACTCTTGAATGACATGTCTCACTTTCAAATGATCCATACCTATTTGGAAGGTAATAGGGTAGTATACCTTCTTGCCATCATTGGAGTCAAACTCTTCATTTTAACAAATTATCATAATGCAAGCAATGTTCCTAATAATGTTCTCAAAGCCTTACATGTCAAAAGAACCAATGCGTGATGGAAACATCATATCATTAAATGTACATAATATTTATTTAAAGGGGGAATTTTAATTATGTTGATATATAATTATGTTTATAGGAGGGGTCATAATTACTATAATGTGTTATCGATGGGATTCCTAAACTCCATTTGCATTTTTCAAATTCATTCCATCTAGAACTATCCACCTACTCACCTCAACTCTACGAACACTGATTTGATGGGAGGTGATAGGGAAATCCTAGAACCTATTTCTTACGTGGAATTATGTAGCCAAAAAAAATTCTAAAAGAGACTCAAACATGGGGGCCTCATTGAGTTCATGGAGAGAATCGCAAAGCATAATGTTGAAATGGCCTATGATTTTGTAGTGGCCTAGAATAAACATAAGGTGACCATTTATGGAATAAGAATCACTATTTTAGAGGAATTCATTAAGTGACCAATATGTCCTATGAGTGCA
This sequence comes from Torreya grandis, assembly GCA_037957365.1. Classification (NCBI taxonomy): domain Eukaryota; kingdom Viridiplantae; phylum Streptophyta; class Pinopsida; order Cupressales; family Taxaceae; genus Torreya; species Torreya grandis. The sequence goes on along the minus strand of JARHVA010003502.1, from coordinate 427,448 downwards.
CTAAGGAATTAAAGCATCAAACAAATAAATAAGAGTTTTTGCAACATTTATTTGAGATGAATGAATTTTTGAGGACTGATAAGAAAGGCTTCCCATGAGTAGATCTCCCTCATCACTAGCCTGGTATTTGTCTCCTACTTATGTGCTATATGAACCTTGAAGGTAAATACACTCTTATGTTTTCCCACCACTTCCTAATATTGAATCACTCCATATATTATAAGATAACTCTTCCTTTCTTCTTACTTAAGTCTCTTGAAATCACCAATTGAATGAAACAAATCCTATCCTCCACTAAGGGTTGATCCTTCTTATCAAACATAGTTGAGACCTACATGATTATGAGGTCCTATTGAGGTAAACATACCCCCATTTTCTTAAAATTTGGGACCCTTGAGATACTTTTAACTTAATAATGAAATCATGGCTTGTTTTAAACATTATTAGAATTTGAAGATCATCCACAATGATAAAGTTGGCCTCCTGGTTTATAATTTTTCTTTAAGGTTACCTAATGTTGCTAATATTTGCCCTTCATGTGATAAGTTACAAGTTTTATGGAGCCCTTATGAATGGATCATACTTATATCTTCACCATTTATCTTCATCTAGGATTTTAATAACCTTTTATTTGAAGAATCTCATTATTAGATTCATACAATGAAACCCTCCTTTTAGAAAACCCTAACTTAAACCCCTAGTTCAAATTTAAATATTGGTGGGAACACTTTCAATAGGAATATTTCAAATCTATTTTGGAATTAAGCCCCAATTTTCATGTTAAGGCATAGTCATGTTTCTTACCATAACCAAAACTTAGCCTAAAAATTATGCCTAGTCTCATTTATTTCACCCTTTCTTTATTCCTTATATTATAACATAGTCTAACTTTCATATTGGTAGGGTCCTTTCAATTTTTATAGCATGACCCCCTTTGTTACCATTTTCACCTAAAGTCTTAATTAAAAGGCCCCATTCATGTTTTTCAACATGAATGAGACATTAGCCTTAATTATTTATCCTAAGATTTATTTCTAATGGAGTCATAACTTAACTACCTTGCTTCTTTGTAGATTTGATGCTTTACGCTTTATCATGACCATTGATTTGATGGAGTGAAGGAAGCTCGATGAACCTTAGCATTTATTTATTTGAACCAATCATGTGTGAGAATCTAGATCATCATCAATGGCTCTTGCATTATTGTGACTGAGGATCTAATGGAAAAAACATAGTGACAAAAATTCAAAAGCCTAGGAAGCCCCATGGGTTTACCACGTGGCACTCATGCATTCAAAGTTTGATAACAAAGGGTCCTACACATTAAATTGAACCAATGATGTGAAATTAATTAGATAACTACTGATGGCTCTCACTTCATTAAAAAAATTAATTAGATAGAGTGAATTGAATCTGAGATCTATAGAATATAAGAACTTCACAAGCTTAAATTTGTCATTCTCATGAATGTCATTTGACATCCATGAGGTCGTCATTGATGTCTATGATATTGTCAAATTCAATATCATCTAACATTTTTCCTAGGCAGATGGATGTATGTTATATCATTTGGTAGGGCCACTTTATATCATGATTCAAAACTTAGCATAAAATACTTTAACCTAAGTTTATGGCATGGTCTTCAAATATTAAATAAACTTAGCTTAAAATATTTTATCCTAAGTTAATTTATATATTCATGTACTAATTAAATATCATGTATCTTATAGTATCAATGGTTCATGCTTCATTGAGACTAGATGATCTAACAGTTCAAAATTGCTGATGATTATTCAGCAGAGCTTGAGAGCCCACAAGCTTGACATGTGGCAAACATGCATTCAACAAGTGACTGATGTAGAATACAAAGCTCATAAATCCCACAAGGGTGACAAGTGGAATATCTATGAGGATTTATAAAAAGACAACCAATAACAAGTGAGGTTTTAGATCATGATTAATGGCTCACATTGATCCATGGGCAATGATCCAATGGCATGAAATAAAAGGACAAATTTTAAATAATAATTACTAGTGATTTGAGGGAATTTATGAAAAATGTTGGAAAAAGTGATAGATAGACACCAAATAATCACAAAGAAATAAAAATTAATATCTTGTGTGCTTGAAAATGCAAATTTATAGAGGTAAGAGTCAAGGTCAGTCTAGAGAAAATAATAGTATGATCTTGGACATGATCCTCAATGCAAGAGAAAGGATAACTGAGGCCAAAAGCATTAAGGAAGATATGGCTAGGAATGATATGGAGTTGAATGATCTAGATGACAAGGAAGAATAATATATCTTAAATCTAGATATGGATTTGTAACTCATTAATAAGGAGCATTAAAAGGCTATGAATATCCTTTAGTAGCAACAAGCAAGTTCTAAGGTACAGGGCCCAACAACCAACCAAATAATATTCCACTTTTATAAAGGATTGTAACATTTTGAAAATGTAATATTATTTTGTAAAGGCATATGCTAGTTTGTTAGCATATTTGACTCTAGGTTAGTTTATTTAGTAAAATCAAGTATATTCTAGAACTTGGTAGAAAAAGGATAGATGTCCTTAGTTCTTGTACATTTGTATCTTACAAATAACTAGTATACTACCTAATCCTTATATAAAAGGAAGTAATACCATTTTGTAAAGGGGGAGTTCTTAGAGACAATATTAATTTCTAGACTTGGAGAAAGCAATACAAGAAAGGAATTATGCAAAGATTATCCAATATTTGTCTGTGTGTTTTCTATCTTACCTTCTCTCTCATTTTCTTGTTCTAATTTCTAGATTTGTATGGTTCTTATGGATTCTTGGTGTGCATATTTAATTATAGAGTTGTTAATTTGCGTCAATGCTAGGTTGACTGAAAGTCTTTAATTTCATTTCCTTTACTCTTCTTGCATTTGGGCCAATGTTATTTATTTGCAGAGGTATGATCTTTAAAGTGAACCTAAATCTTATTTTCATTATTTCACCTTCCCAAAGAGTTTACCTGATGTATGGTAACATTTGGAATCAATCTATTTCATATCATGCATTGGTGTTAAGTGCCTATTTGGAGGAGACTTGAACTTTGTCATGATGTCTGGAATGAAGATCAATAGCATTTCTTTTTGTCCTACCTTTCCTTTTGATTTTTTTAACCTAGATCACCTTTGTTTAGCTTGTCATTATAAATATCCATCCTAAATCAATTATCAATTTAGTTTTTTATCTTAATTCACTATTCTTTGCATAATTACTACATACTTTGTATAGATTTGTTGTTTGGCCATGGTGGCTCCCAACCACCAACTAATATAAATATTTTTAAATAGTTACTTATTCTAGGTCTATTCCACCAATAGGTAACAATATTAACATAAACTACAACTCATGCATTAGATTTTTAGGAATTTAGAAATGAGAAATGTTCACTAAACACTCTAGGCACTTGTGGTACACATTTAGGCATCAACAAGAGGAGCTTTATTAGCACTATAAGGAGGGCCATCAATAAATATTTATGAATTTGTAGAATCTTTGTTGGTTTTGGTGTATTTTGATCAAAGATCAATCTATTCTTTACATATTTTTGTTTCTTTTAGCATAGTTGTGTAAAGGTTGGTGATCTTCATAGTTTTAAACTGGTCTCTATGCTTATTTAGATAAAGATTGAAATTATTTGAATACATATGCTTAGTTATGGTAAATATCACTTTAGATTTGTGAATACAACTAGTTTGAGGTTAGCAATAGCTATTTTGATCAAAGATTCATAAATACTTTGCAAATTTGAGTTTATTTGGACTTGAACGTGTAAATATCATTCATATTGGCATATTTGGACACTTCTTTGAGCTAACTTAGTTAAAAAGGTGTTGTAATTTATTATTATTTATATGAATCTTTGAAAACATTTATTAATGTACAAATCTAATCATTATTCTTTTGTAATATTGATTTGACACATCATTTTTTAAATGGGTTTCAAGGTCACAAGCTCGAATTACCTAAGGTAAGGCTTAGGTGAATGAAATTACAAAAGTCTCAAAAACTTCACCAATTCAAGGCACTCATGTGTTCAAGGTATGGCTTGGATAGGTGGTTCTTTAATCAACATGCCAAGTATAGTACGTGATCTTCCTCAGAATATTGAATGATATTTTCCTTCATATAGTCCTAATAATGTTATCATAGTTGAAGAAGATGTTATAATTTTTAAAGCTACTATGAGATTATTGAATGTGATTCATGAAGATGTAGCCTGTAGGTTATTTACATTGAATTTTAAAGATGTCTCCTATGAATGGTTTCTTAACCTTCTAGAGGATTGCATTACAAGCTAGAATGACTTCAACAATGTCTTCATTGATTAATTTGGAAAAATTATTAATCCCTATATCTTGTATCAATAGTTTACCATAATTAAAAGGGATGTTAATGAAACCATCAGAGCCTTTAACAATTGATTCCAATAAATGTTTAGTAAAACTACAGCCCCTTATAGACCCAATGAGGCTTTAGCCTTAAATATTTATAAGAACTCTATAGATCTCTTGACCTCTATGTTCCTAAAAATATCTCTTCCAGTCATAAAAACATTGACCTAGGCCTATTCTGAAGCTATAGTCATTAATGACCAAATGCATCCCCAAGGTCAGATGGTGTATTCCATTCCTAATTTCAATTTGAATTAGCCCATCCAAACTTTCATTCTTAGCATGCCTAATTTAACACTAGTTCAAAACCATTTTCCCTTAAGTCATACATATCCTAGCCAAGACCTAAAATTCTTGAATAACACTGCTAGTGGATTTCATTCACAAAATCATAGAACTCTAGTTCCCGCAACTAGTAATAATTCTCCAATTTGTGAGCTTGAGATGTCAAAAAGTTCAAAAAACTTAATATTAAAAATGATCCAAAACCTAAGCACTAAATTTTGTTAGTTGTAAAAACCAGTAGGAAATAAGAGGGAAGGCTATGACATAAAATATGCTTCCCAAAGGTTTGATAGGCCTCCAAATGAGTTTCATGAAAGCAACAATAAGGTATCATTTGAGGACATACACATGATTTTTCATGATATTATTGTGGTTGATTATTGCAATATTTATGAAACCTCTAAAATTATGCCTAATCAGGACATTGATGTAGGAACATCTAGATTTTTAGGAGCATCTCAAGGTTTCATTTAGGCCTTTGATTTATCATTTAAAGATAAAGATGAAGATGAAGATGAGCCAATTGAAGAAATTACATCTAAGGGAAGTTATATTCCTAAAAATTTAAAAGATATTGCAATTGAATATCAATAAGATGTCATCATTGGTACACCTGTAGATGGAGAGGAAGAGTTGCTAGAAGTAGATATGGATCAAGTAAACGATGATATTTATTTAGAATGTAGACAAAAAGATATCCCACACATGTTTATTTATAAAATATAGAATACCCCTGAAGAAGATGATCACTGGCAAAGGTCATTCCATGATTTATTAAATGGAATCAAAGAGCTAGAGATGGTAGATGATGGAATAGGACAACACATGGATGATTCATCTAAGGATTTCACCAATGATCTGATATTATTTTGGAGGACCAAAATTGAGATAAGCTAGAGTTTGATTGGATAGAAGAATTTCCTCCCTTCATTAAAAATGAAGATGAAGTGAGTGAATTAGATCAGGTATTGTCATATGCGTTCATCAAGAGGTTAGTAATAGGAGACCAACATGTCTCTAATGATGGGATTTGAGTTGAGCATCATAAAATTGATTAGGACAAAGAATCCTTTTGGGATGACTTATAAGATTTTTGTACAAAGATTGGTAGTCCATGTCCACCTCAGAAAGAACATAATGAAGACATTAGTCTAAAAATACTAGCCAAGCTACCATTATTGCGTGAAGGTGATATAAGCCACTATCTATCTATGGATGAAATAGAACTAGCACTCCTACTAAAAATTAGGAGATTTTGGGAAGAAGATGATTGGGTCTTAGAGTCATATTTTTTATCCATGCATCTGAAGATGATGACTAAAGATCAAGCTACATCACCTAGAAGACACAAGATTACAAGTGATCCCATCCAAAAGAAGAGGCCATGGGATGGAAGTAATCATACTTCAAGGTTATATAATAGATTAAATAATTTTTCATTTGATCTTGAAGATAAGTATTTTATGAAGTTAGTATAGGGCTTAGATTAGTTTCTTTTCTATTAGTATCTTCCATATTTTTTCCTTCTTATCCCTTGTTTGTACATAAGAATGTATATATTTTTTTACTTTTCCTTTGCTTTTTGCTTTGATACTTTTTGTTGTGTGTTTATTTCTTGTTACTTTATCCCTTACTTCAAATAGGTCCTTCTAGATATCCCTCTGCTCAAACATCATTTGGTTTGTCTAGAATTCCTAAAGTTTAGAAATGTAGGTATGAAACTCATGCACATGTTGACCATGGATTTGAAATATGAGCTTGATGTTCTAATTTAGAATAACTATCAAGGACTGATGAATAGGTTAACTATTTAATGAGAAGTTGAACCTTGTTCTAATCTAAACTTGGTTTTAAGAAGAGTTTTACTTGTGGGATGAAATCTTATACTATTAGAACATAGTCTTGCTTGCACTTAAAAAACATTAATTTTTTAGGACAAAGTTTACAACCAAGGATGATTGTCTAAAAATAAAACACTTGAAAAAATCCCTAAACCTAGCTAACCTAGTTCCTACCCTCTTTGGAAGGCTAAAAAATGATCTAAAAAATACAATAATAATAACTTATTGCAAAATCAAAGGATTTCCAATAAAAGGTGATTCTGGTAATATCCATTAGGGATAGGGATGCCTAGTTAGAAATGGAACAAGGCATTGAGTGGATCCATGGGCATCTCTATTCAGGATATGGATGCTTGGCTAGTAGTAGAGCAATGCCCAAGTTCTCCCTAAGCTATTAGTATAGTCCTTAATGGATATCCAAACATGCTCTAAGTCAATGTTAGTTATTAAAGGCATGAAACTTATAAGTTTTCCCCTGAGTCCCATGGAAAATAGTAAGTAGAATCAAAGCAAACACACAACATGGTTATGTGTTAAGGTTTGACCCTAATTATACATGTACAAAGCTTGTCTCAACCATAAACTGATCTTGGTGATGGAATAGATCAAGTAAAATAGGTGATGTAATCACTTGTCTAAACTAGAGCCTCTAAGTTCTAACGTATTGTTATATTTCCCCCAAAGGTCACCATTTTTTGAGGTCAACATACCCTCATTTTTTTGAAAATTGGGACCCTTGAGATACTTTGAACTTAACATTGAAATCATGGCTTATTTTGAACATTATTATAATTTTAATATCATCCACTATGATAAATTTGGCTTACTAGTTTATAATTTTACTTTAAGGTTACCTAATGTTGCTAATAGTTTCCCTTCATGTGATAAGTTACAAGTTTCATAGAGCCCTTATGAATGGATCATACTTAGATCCTCACTATTTATCTCCATTTAAGCTTTTACTAGCCTTTAATTTGAAGAATCTTGTTATTAGATTCATGCAATAAAACTCTCCATTTAATAAACCCTAACTTGAACCCCTGGTTCAAAATCAAATATGGGTGACAACACTTTTAGTAGGAATATTTAAAATTTATTTTAGACTTAAGCCCTCATTTTCATGTTAAGGTCTAGTCATGTTTCTTAACATAACCAAAATTTAGCCTAAAAATTGTGCCTAGTCCCCTTTATTTCCCCCCTTATTTATTCTTTATATTTCCAACATAGTCTAACTTTCATATTAGCAAGGTCCTTTTAATTTTTCTAGCATGACCCCCTTTATTACCCTTTTAGGCTAAAGTCTTTATTATAAGGCCTGGTTCATGTTTTTAACATGAATGAGACCTTATCCTTAATTATTTAGCCTATGTTTTATTTCTAACTAAGTCCTAACTTAATTGCCTTGCTTCTTTATAGATTCGATGATTTGTGCTTCATCATGACTCTTGATCCAATGGAGCAAAGGAAGTTTGATGAACCTGAGTATTTTTTTATTTAGACCAATCATGTGTGAGCATTAAGATCATGATCAATGGTTCTTGCCTCATCAAGACTAAGGATCTAATGGATCAAACCTAATGATGAAAAGTTAAAAGCCTAAGAATCCCCATGAGGTCACCACATTGTACTCCCACATTTTAAGTTTGATAACAAAGGGTCCTACACATTAAATTTAACTAATAACATGTAATTAATCAGATCATAATTGATGGATCTTACTTCATCATGGATTTCAATTGGATGGAATGAATTAAATTTGAGATGTATAGAATACAATAAATTCATGAGCTTAAATTTGATGTTCTCAAACACATCATTTTACATCTATGAGGCTATCATTGACATCCATGAGATCATCAAATTCAAGCTCATTTAACATTTTGTCTAGGCAAATGGATGTATTTTATATCATTCAAAGGGGCCACTTTATATCATGTTTTGAAACATAGCATTAAATACTTTAACCTAAGTTTATGGTGTGTTTTTCAAACATGAAATAGACTTAGCTTAAAATGTTTTATCCTAAGTTACTTTCTATAGTCATGTACTGATTAAAGATCATGCATATTGTAGGATCAATGGATCATGCTTCATCAGGACCAAATGATCTAATGGCACAAAATCATCGATGAATATTCAATGGAGTTTCAAGATCCCATGAGCTTGACATGTGGTAAATAAATGCTCAATATATGACTGACATAGAATACATAGCTTAGAAATCCTATGAGGGTGACAAGTGGCACAACCACGAGGATTAATACAAAGATGGCCAATACCAAACAAGGTCTTAGATAAAAATCAATGGCCCACATTGATCCATGGAAATGATATAATAACATTAAATAAAAGGATAAATTTTAAATAACAATGGCCAATGCTTTAAAGGCATTTATGAAAAAAGCCACAAAAGTGCCAAATTGATTCCAAATAAGCTCCATGTAAGCAAAAAGTGACAAAATGAATATCTTATGTGCTCAAAAATGTAAACATATAGAGGCAAGAGTCAAGGCTAGTCTAGGGAAGATAATAGTGGGATCCTAGACATGATCCTCAATGTAGGAGAAAGGATGATTGAGGCCAAAAGTATTAAGGAATCTATGGCTGAGAATGATAGGGAGTTGAATGATCTAGCTAATAAGGAATAATAGTGTCTCTTAAAGCCAGCTATGGATTTGGGACTCATTAATGAGGAGCATCAAAAGGCTATGAATATACTTCAGTAATAATAAACAATTTCTCAAGCGTAGGGACCACCAACCAACTAAATAATATTCTACTATTGTAAAGCATTGTAACATTTTGAAAATGGAATATTCTTTTGTAAAGACATATGCTAGTTTGTTAGCATATTTTCCTCTAGGTTAGTTTATTTTATAAAATTAAGTATATTATAGAAGTTGGTCAAAAAATGATAGTTGTCCTTACTTCTTGTACATTTTTATCTTATAACTGAATAATATACTACCTAGTATTTCTATAAAAAGTAGTACTACCATTTTGTAAATGGGGGAGTTATTAGAGCCAAAATTAATTTATAAACTTGGAGCAAGCAATACAAGCAAGGAATTATGAAAATATTGTCCAGTATTTGTCTATGTTTACTATCATGGCTTCTCTCTCATTTGCTTATTCTAATTTCTAGATTCGAATGGTTCTTATGGATTCTTGGTGTGCATATTTCATTATAGAGTTGTTAACTTGTGACAATGTTATGTTGACTAAAAGTCTTTAGTTTCATTTATTCTTCTTACATTTGGGCCAATGTTGTTTTCTTTCAAGGGTATAATCTTTAAAGTGAACCTAGTTCTTATTTACATTATTTCATCTTCCTTAGGAGTTTGCCTAATGTATGGTAAGATTTGGACTCAAGTTTTTTAGTATCATACATTGGTTTTAAGTGCCTCCCTGGATGAGACTTGAAATTTATCATGATGTCTAGAATGAAGATCAATAACATTTCTTTCTTCCCTACCTTTCTTTTTGATTCTTTTTAAATTGGATCACCTTAGTTTAGCTTGTCACTATAAATATCCATGCTTAATTAATTCTTAATTTAGTTCTTGATCACAATTAATTATTCTTTACATAATTATTGAATACTTTGCATAGATTTATTTTTTGGCTATGGTGTCTCCCAACCACCAATTAATCTAAATATTGTGAAATAGTCAATTATTCTACCTCTATTACACCAATAGGTAATAAGATTACTACAACTTATAACTCATGCATTTTATTATTAGGAATTCAAAAATGATAAGTGTTCACTAAACAATCTGAGCACCTATGGTACACATTTAGGAATCAATAGGTCCCCCCAGGGGATCCTTCTCTAGGGTAGACTCCTTAGTGGATGAGCCCACCTCAGGATCCCACCAACCCTCCAAGTGCACCACCTAGGAAAACCCTTCCAAATCCCTTCTTGATGACCTCCCCCTCAAGTTGTTCATTCCTAAACGTAAGCTGATCACCTTAGATGTGGGTACCTCTAAGGAGAGCACCTAGAAGGGTAAAGCCATTATATTAGATGAGATGAAAAGGAATAAATTGAAGCTAGATATGTTTAACTCCAAAGTTTGAGACGTAGGGATGGCCCTCACCAATCTCATACAAGATTAGAATACTCTACATAGATAGGCTAAGTCTATAGTGCAATATTTCATTTAGTCTACCTAAACTACCTTGACCCCTATCTTTTAGTTTCCCAAGATCTTGAGACCCCCCATCTGAGATCCCCCTAAAAAAGACTACCTTGTAGGTCAAAGGATATAAGTGACCTCGTGTGATCTTTCTTGGAGAAGATACTAAAGGACCCAGGAACCACACTTAGGCTAAGATTTCAAAGGTTAAGTAGGACATCCTAGTGAAGAATCCTAAAGATACTGAAGACTCACTAGAGAGATATCCCTCCTAATCTTTGTGTTTGGTTTCTTGCTTTCCTTACTTTTGGTTTAGTATAGTGTTTTTTTGATGTTTTGGTTGGACAACCTTTACTTGTCTTGTTGAAATTTCTATATTACACTTTGATGGTTCTAGAATCCCTAAAAAACTTGGTTATTTACCCTATAAAATAAAAAATAATCAATTAAATAAATAAAAAATCAGTTAAATAATTAATTTATTTAATTTTTTCTAAAATTACTTCAAATAATTTTAATTAATTGATTAATCTATTTAATTATTTGATTGATCACTATGTTAAATTAGTTAATTAAATTAATTGGTTAATGCATAAAATAAAGTAAAATTATTTAATTAATCACGATTAATTTTAAAAAAAAAATCTAAAATAATATAAAATTTTAATTGATGTGTCATTTTTATTTATCATGAGTCACATTTATTTGAAATAATATTAGATTATGGAAAATTTTATTTATTTGAAATAATGTACAATTGAGAGATGGATAATATTTAAATCCCTCATAAATTTCATGTTTTGGAAATGGCCCTTTCATTGCCTCTATAGAAACATCAAATAATTTAAAATAAAGGCATCAATAAGGGAGACACACTTCAATAAAGGGATTGTAAAAAATAACATCTTATCTTATTAGTTGTGTAAGCCAAATATAGTGTACAAGAAGAAATAAATATCATCCATGTAATCATATCCACTAAAAACACCACCTATAAACCTACATTAATTTAAATATTGATCATGCCACCTTCACCCCATTCCCCTCCCATAGTCACTAATCTCATTCCATCTCCAATGGCATAAGTGAATCCTCTTGGGACATCATTCATTCCTAATATTTCCTTGGGAAAATAAAATTAAGGGCCAATCACAAGCGCATTTATCTTTTACACTCTTGAATAAGTGGACAAATATCCATCTCAAAAAAATATAAACCAACCTTAATAATAGATCACTTTAGATTAAAAACTATTTATAGAGGCTATGTGTCTCACACTAAAGCCAATAATGAATTTGAAGAAAGTGTTTCCATACAAAATTAATATTTCATTGAGTAGTAGAAATAAGAGGAAGAGAATATGTATAAATAAAATAAAACAATGAAGGAAAAATCACTATGGAAGGAAGAATAAAAATGAAATAAAGCCAAAGTAGAGGGAAAATATTGAGAGAAATTATAAAAATATGTCAAAGCCAAGAGAATAAAGGTCTTGTAAAATTAGGAGGAAGCACAAGAAAATTCCAAAGAGGAAAAATATAAAAAAGAGAATCTAAACAAGGAGAACCATAAGTTAGAAAGTTATGAGGACAAAGATAAAAAAGAGAATTTAACCAAGGAGAACCATACGTTAGGAAGTTATGAGGGATAGATTAGAGAGAGATAATAAATAAAAATGAGAAAAGGAATTGAATGAGAATAAATCATGCAAAGAGGAAGAGAAAAATATACAAGAGGAAGAAAATAATAAAAATGAATAATATGACAAGGTGGAAAAGCAATAATATCAATATGTAAAAGCATAGGGGCTTCATCATTAAGTTTCAAAATGGTTCACATGACAAACATAGAATTCTTCCTACTAAAGGATGGAGAAAACATAAAAAAAGGTTAGGGATCTAGACTAAAGGATCAAGGCTTAGACATAAATAAAACTGAGACAATTAGCTCTGAAGAACACCCTAAAGGAACCTCCTCAAGATCTAGTTTTGGTAAGATGACCTCATTGGAGGAAGAACAAAAAGGCAATGATGACACTATTGGATCATAGTGGATGTGAATCTAGGCTCTAGCCAAAATATACATAATCTTTCTCATGTTGACATTAGAGATGTTCCAATCACATGCATTTTCTCCAACTCAAACCATGAAACTTAAAATAGTAACTATTATATATCAAGTCACCTTGGACATTGTGTAGCTCCTTTTAGAGAAAAAAATAAAGGATAAAACACTTTTAATATTTCAATTATATATATGAAAAAATGGTTGAATTAATACAGTGATAAATTAAATAATAGTTTTATGAAATCTATAAAATTAATATATGACATATAACTAACACTAGTTCAAAAAATAGGGGGAAAGTTATGTCAAAGACATTTCATTTCACTAATTTTGTCATGAATCTCATGAAAGATTGGATATCCACCCAAAGGATGGAGTAAATAAAATAAAAAATGAAAAAACACCATGACAAGGATAATGCCATTTTTGAGTTATTGAAGGAATATAATAAATTATTCCCCAAAATAACATTACAAACTCAAAAAATATCACTCCAACTTCTAGATTGGAAAGCATGATTTGAAGAAGTGGTGAAGGATAATATTGAATGTGAGACCAAGGTGGATAAGTCTCACACTATTATGGTAGAACATAAAATAAGGGAATAAATGGAATTTTATTTATGATATTATATTTATTACAAAGATAATTAATGGATTGAATAAGTGTGTGATAGTTGGAAATTTAAAGAGGCACAATTTTTGGTAGTTAGGCATGAAAATATATAAAGTTTATCAAATAAATAATATAAGCCATTAATCAAAATGTTTCACTATATCAACATTTAAGATTAGCTATTAAAAATTATGATTCTCAAGGAATATTGTAGAGTTTATTATAGTGTTTCAGATACTTCACCATGACAAATGATGGGTTAGGTGACTAGGGCAGCTTAAAATCTACCCTAGTGGACATTTTAGCCTCCATAAAGGTTTTTTTTGATGAACCAACACATTTTTTCTTATATAAGTTACTCAAGTTATTTTTAGTGTATAATACACTTAAAATATAGTACGTACCATAAATTCTTGTATTAAAACCAACACAATAACATGAATCTACTCTAGGAACCTCTACATTGTCACATCAATGCTTTGGGTAGGTCATCCTATCAATTCCAATATAACCAATGCAACCAATGTCACCCATTCTATAATTATGTCATGGATTCCTTCAATTTTGAATAATATTTTGTAGTGTGATTTTTTTGGGTGAAGTCTATGTAAGTGGGATCATAAAGATTAAAACCCCATAAAGGGTGGCCTCTCGGTTATGCCAGCCTATTGCAAACCAATAATGGTTGCTAGGTTGGTATTTGTCTTAGTCAAAAACTCAAAATTATGGACAAGTCATGTGAAAGAGTAATAATTGGAAAATGGTACTTTTCTCAAAATTACAAAATAACTTCCAAATAGGGAAGATGTGAGGAAGTTCATTGTAGCTTATCTAGTGGTCAAAAATAGCTTTATGGGAGTTTCACTTTGATAGTGACATTTTTCTCATGATGAGACAACTAAGTCTAAAAAAGTGTTAATAATGCATTTCAAATTCTATATCATAAATAATTTATATAAATTATATATGTGACATACGCATATTTATTATTTTTTAAATACTTATGTAAGTAGAAAATATAAATGGAAGGTTTAACAATTTCCTAGGACCAAGTAGGAAGATAAATGAATAAATAAGAAGATGAAGAATCATGTTGAATATGTGAGTACATGAAGATAATAAATTTATTATTTTAGTTAATTTGATATATTAATTATTTTATACATATTTAGATTAGTATTTGTTGTGAAAAAATGTATAACTGACCACAATTTTTTCAACTAATTATATGAACAAGAATTCAATTTTTTCTAAATTGTATATTGTTCTAGGGAATGAACCTAATTTTATTTTTTAAGTTTTAATTTAAATATAACCATTTAAGTTAGATAACTGGAATAATTATGAGTTAAAAAATAAACCATTAAACTACCATGCATGTATTATTACCTTTCTTTCAAGTCCCATAGAAATATATAGATTGTAAGACCGGCATGTCCTAATGAGGAATTCTAGGGACTATTGCTATCACATGCATGTATCTATAATAAATAATATTATGTAAATATTGATAAGAAAATGAAAATTTGTGTGAGGATTATTTAAATAAATGCAATAAATATTCATTTATGTAATTGTTGACATTATTTTATGACTAAATAACACCTCAATTTTGTACACTAGACAAACTCAAAACTTAGTTATTCCTCTTAATTCTAGACATTTCCTACTTCCATAAGCCTCAAATATTCTATATATTATGCCCCTTTTTCATATATATTAGTGTGAATATCATTATTTTGATAACATAGACCTTTTGTCTTTGACCCAAAATGCTTAAAATGTACTTATCTTCTACCTTTGCAGGTTTTGAGCTTGTCCCTATTTTCCTACTCCCTGAACACTAATGTTTAGGACATAGAATAGAATTAATGCTAGTGTCCTATCCTACAAGTGTCTAGTTACATAAATTCATATAATTTTCAAATTAAACATATCCTAATTATTGTCTTAAGTGATTTAATATGAGTTATTTTTTCAAATGGGTTGGTATAAATACAATATCAACTCTCATTCATTCTTCACCTATCAATTATACCAAAGAGCATTCAAACAAAATTCAATTGAGAAAATATTTCCTATTTATTCATATTTATATAGTTTTTATAGGTATAATACATTTATAGGTTTAAATTACTAAATTATCATCCCAATATCTCAATTTCTAAGTTATAATCTAGGTCATTGTTGTATTTTATTTAAACATATTATATGATTCACACACAAGACAAACATAGGGGAGAATTAAATAAGTTTGAGGCCCTCTTTGGATTATTTTATATGTAGGAAACACCCTCTGATAGTGGATTATTTGGGGTCATCTCAACACCATGTGCCCATTAACCCATTTTTCCCAAGGCATCATTCAAGGACAAAGAAGAGTAGACCTAAGGTTTTGATCAATAAACTAAGAGAAATAGGTTATGTTCAAAATATAAATAAAACAAGCATAAGGAAAAAAACCATAAAAATACAACTGATGGATATAAAAATGGAGCTATATTGTGGTCTAGACACTATCGTCAACCTTAGGACACTATCATCGATGTAGGTTCCTACTTAGACACAAGTGTCTAGTGGTCAAATGTAGTCAAAACTCATAATAAATGGAACCCAAATCTTTATTACAGTCTTATTGTTATTTTTGATCATTTTCATACTCTAGAATAAAACATAAAACAATATATGCTCTCTTTTATCCCTTATACACTCTGTACTTTTATTTATTTGAACATGCTAAACTAGGAAAATATATATTATTAATCATACTTTAGTGTAAATATAAATATTCTCATTACTTTCAATTAGCTTTAATTACTTGTACATTTCTCTTATGAATCTAAAATCATTAAAATAATAACCTAATGAATGGGGACAAAGTTGTAGCCCCACTATGGTGGGATGTGAAAGTACCAATATATCATTGTATTATCCCCATGTGACTAGGTGTAAGGAGAATAATCTAGTATCATGATATAATATTATATAATTATTAGGCACATGAGTATAATAATATTTGTAAGAATGATAATATATATGAGTGTGTGGGTAAAATTACCCCAATGGAAATCTATAGATAATATTAATGAAGCTCATGAGATAGCTTAGGGTATGATGCCCCTATGGAAACACTAAGGTAGAGAAAAATGATATCATTTAATATAGGAGTGTGTCCATATGTGGGATAGATATAAAAATAAGTCACACATAAAATAGTAGTATTATGTCCCAATAGATGCATGGTAGAGACCATGGAAATGTAGGCAAAAGACATAGTATACCATATATATTAATGCACATTATATGGATCATGGCATAAAACATAAGATATCACATAATATAGGAAGTATAATTAGAAAATTTAAGAAATCATGCATATAATAAGAAACCATCAAGAAATAAATATGACCCATGAGATATAAATGACATGATGACTAAAATAACCTCTATGGAAAATAGTGGACAAGACATTTATGGAAATTACACACAAGCACACATGTGATTGCAATTGGGCAGTCATAAAGCACACAAGAGATAACTCAATGTATCCATGACAGATACAATATTTATAGTAGAAAAATATATTTATAGTAAAACTAGGTATCTCTATATGATAAATGTAAATTATTAAGGATATCATTTGAGTCTTAAAAAAAAGATATGTCCCAAGTGTATGGCACGACACTAATGTGATAATTCCCTCATGTGTAAGAATAAATGTTTCCACCTAACATTTGTAAGTCAATTATCATATGTAACATATATATCCTAAATCTCACCAAAATAAATAATATCATGAGAATTTAACCAAATATCATGATGTAATCAATTTTACAATTAATGTCCTCAAGCTTTATGGGATGAAAGTACCATTGCTTGATTGGGACAACATTTCTCCACATGCACATAATATTTCATTCAGGGGGTGGATTTAAATTATGATGATCCATGATTATTTTTATATGATGAGGAATAATTTTTCTAGGGTGATATCGATGGGATTCCCAAACATAAATTCCATTGTTCAAAATCGCTCCATCTAGAACTTTCTACCTACTTACCTTGGACGTGTGGACACCACTTTGATGAGAGGTGATAAGGAAAGGCTTGAGCCCATTTCATGCATAGAAATGTAGGGCCACAAAAAAGTATATAAAAACTCAAATGAGGGGATATAAATAAGTTTATGGAGAGAATCATAGAGCATAATGCATAAGTGGCCCATGAATTTCTTATGACCTAGAATAAATGCAAGGTGACCATTCATGGCATAAAAATTACTATTTTAGAGGAATTTATTGGGGAGGTGACTAGTACATCCTATGAGGGGATGGAGGTATTCAAAGATAAAATAAATAAAAATGAGATCATATAATGATTATTTTAGATGATAAAGTTTGTGAAGAATGATAAGAAAAGGATTCTCCAAGATAGACCTTCCTCATCATTGGCCTAAAATTTGTCTACAAGTTATGCACTATTTGACTCTTAAAGGTAAATACACATTAATATTTTCTCACCATTTCTTGTTTATAAATAACTTTATTGGATATAAGATAAGTATCCCTTTATTTCTACTTAAGTCTCTTGAATGCATCAATTTGGATCATCAAGTAAACAAGGCAAACCCTATTCTCCACCAAGGGCTAATTCTCCTCCTTGTCAAACATAGATAAACCTTGGATGGTCGAGAGGTCCCCTAGGGGGATCCTCCACTAGGGAAGACTCCCCAAATGAGGATCCCACCTAAAGATCCTACTAACCCTCTGAGATCACCCCCTAGACTAGTCTTTCTAATTTCCCTACTGATGACCTTCCCCTCAAGCTATTTATACCCAAACCTAAACCAATAAACCTTGATGTGGGAACCTCTAAGGAGACTACCAGGAAGGGTAAATACATTCTATCAAAGGAGGTGAAAAGTAACAAGGCATTGTTGTAAAATTTTAAATCCAAGGTGTAAGAGGTAGGCTTAATCCTTACCAATCTTATGCAGGAATGGAATGTTCTTCACAGACAAGCTAAGTCCACAGTGCAGTCTTTCATCTAGTCTTCTAAACCTACTCAGATCCTTATCAAACAAATTTTGGAACCCTCCCCCCCCCCCATTTTCTCCCCTAAGGTGGCCCACATAAATAAGACTCCCTTTCTAGACCAAGGGTATAAGAGACCTCATATGATCTCTCCAAGAGAAGTAGATAAAGGTCCTAGAAACCACACACAGGCTAAGATTTCAAAGGTTAAGTAGTACACCCTAGTGAATAACCTCAAGGAATTTGAAGACCCACTAGAGGTAACCCCCAATATTTGTTTTTATTTTCTTTTTTCCATAATTTTAGCTTATTATAGTTGGTTTTTGATGTTTTTTTTGGGTGGCCTTTATTTGGCCTATTGATACTTTACATATTTCACTTTTGTGGTTCTAGGATCCTTATAAAACCTATTCCTTTACCCTTTCAAATAAAAAATAATATCATGAGAATAAAATGTGTAACATTTATATGTAAACCTATAATATAGGTAGATTTTCATGATATAATTGCATTGACAAATATAAATAAAAATAATTATTTTATTTTTATGTTTTCAAATTTAATGATTTTATAAAAGAATGAAATCATATAATGAGTAAGTCAAGAGTAAAAATATATAATAACCAAGTTGAGCTCAATTAATAAATAAAAATAAGCCAAAGGGCACAATAAAGAGAACACATAAAAAAGGAAAATATGTAAGCCAATGGGGGAAAATCCAAAATACAAAATAAGAGGAAGATTAAAACTGGCCTACAAATTCCCTAAGAAATCAGTGCAAGCTATAATATAAATCCATGATATATATGTTGTCATCATTACTAATTATACATAAGTGATTTAAATGTGATAAAAAATAAATGAAATGGATAATTAAACATAATGAGTAACATAAACTAAAGGGATATAAGATTGTCAATACAAACCAAGAAAATGAATAAATGTGAAATCTAGAGGAAATATCAATCAAGTCATAATTTCATTCAAATAAGGCACATTCAAATCACAACATATAAAAAAATGAAAGAATATAACCTAGGTAATTTAGATTATATTGATGAAGCACAAAGATAGGCTAGAATGGCTAATCAGAGATTCTATATCTCCATCTACAAATGGTTGCCCATGATCTTGGAAATTTACAGGCATCATTAAACACATTGGAAAAAATATTATAAGATGCATGATATATCATTTAGTCATTATCTATGTGTTAAATTTAATCATGATAACTAATGTAATAATCATACAAATAAGAAATAATATCCTCTTTAACCAATTGAAAACAATAATGCACATTAGTTTGAATATTTAATTTTATGTTTGAAATCTTTATAGGTGGTATGAAAATTTAATGACATGGACAAGTAGACACTATAATTATCAATGGTGTAATTGTAGGAGATATAACTCTAGGAGTTATAATTCAAGTAATTAAAACTATAGGAACCCTAACTATAAAATGTGAAATTTTATAGATATAACAAGATATTGAATTATTTTATTTTTAGGAAGAATTAGGTAACATCTCATGTTTTTTATAATGTGGGATTGTTAACTCATAATGTGTGTCATAAATAATATATGCCATTATATAATGTAAAACCTTAAAATATCAGTGTAATATGGATGGGATTTATCTCATTTGATTTAGACATGGATATCCAAGTAATATATCATATGTATCACTATATTAAAATACATAGAAACATATTGATACAATCTTTGGATCAAGTGTGACTGTTAATGTGATACCACCAATATGTTTTCATGTGAGACCATAAATATTAAGAATCATGGTTTGTGTTTAGTAATTATCACTGAGTATAACCTCTACTAGCAATAAATTACATCATAATTATGTTTTGACTTGAATTTTTTTTATCATAATGCCATATATAATTATTGAATTTGAATTAAAAAATCATGCATAAATAGTATACCATTATTAGAATCACCATTTGGAATTTCATGGTCATAAAATTTAATAGATATATATTTATTTCATGAATTGATAACCATACCTATAATACCATGTTGGATACATCTGTTAGAATATTTTGGTTCATGTGTATATATCTCCATGTGAATATTGTATTTTTTAATAGTATATTTAATAAAAAATGGATTATTTAATATTTATAAAAGATAATTTGGTGTATAAATGGATTCAATCAATGTTACATTATGTCCTTCCACTTGAAGAGTATTAATGAAAATTATATCATGCATATTATGTCTCAATGAATAATATTGACTAGTAATATTTATTAAATATATATGATACTTGAAATATGCATTAACATCATATCCCATAGGTAAAGATCAATGTGTACCCATCCCATGTTGTGGAGATAATGATATCATGTTATATTAAATAAACCTTTTAAGCATTTGGTGAGGATTCTTGTGTAACCTTATAACTTGTTTATGTTGTCAATAATTTGAAGGAACCATATTTTTAGGTGGTTTTTGTAGACACTTAATTTTAATCACTTCAATATAAAACATTAATTCAAATGAATTTCCAAAATAATGCATAAATCTAGTTGGAAGTCATAAATTAAACCTATTATTTTCACAATTACTTATTTAAGATGAATTTACAATACACATCTTTGATTGGGGTAATGCATCATATCACAACATTTAATTTGACATCAACATACCAAATCAAATCATTCCTTATAAGTGTTATTACAAGACAATTAAATGAATATTTTATTTCCAAAATAACATTATAAAATGACACTACTATTTTAATTACGTATTAACACTACTTAATTAGTCTGAACTTCTTCTAGTGGAAAATTCCATGGATTTGGAATTGTCAAATTTATAAATGCACAAATTGAATTATTGCCTCACACAAGGTGACATAATCATACCAAGTGTGTAGGTAAGAGATATTACACCCCTCGTACATACTCTTCCTCTTACACCCATCTTATATACTCTGAAAGTACTAATGAATTCACTTTTATTTGAAATATCTTCCACACTCTAAAATTTCCTTAAATGAAATATCATACACACTCTTTATTTCAAGAACATGAGCTTGAGGACCCCCTCTCCACCATTGATCTTGATATTATATCAATTTTCCACATTAAAACCAAATGTATATAAATATAAGGACCTTTGGACATTATAGATAAGCTCTCTTGAACTAAACTTACTATGCCAAAATAAAACTAGAGCTTCAAATTTATTCATTAAATTTTTAAGCCAAATCAAGTGTAGATAAGGGGAATTATTTTACATGTGTGGAGTCAACATTATCAAAGATATCTAGTTTAAAATTCAAACACAAGCCTCTTATAAAAAGAAAACATAGGAGTCTCCAAGGAAGTATAATGTGTTTGTTTTCCTTTTACTTGATTCACCTCTTGTGTGACCTTGATCAATCTTAATGAATAGGATTAGAGTGTTATGTTCATGTAATTATATTTAATTTTATTTACTAATGATGATCTAACCCTCTTTAGATTCACATTCTACATAATGTCACACCTAGTGGAACCTAATGCATCCCACGACCCTCCTTAAACCATTCTTATTCTTCTAATTAAAATAATTAACCTAATCATTGGCTTAATTCATCTCTTTTTCTTCAAAAACTTGATAAATTATGTTCTAGGCCAAAATAATGAAATCATTTCTACGTAACAACTAAATCATTTATGTTATATCTTAATATTTTTTCAAATTTTGGTAAATTAAATCATTTTTTCTATTTTTTTAGTTTTTGGTAATTAGTGAAATCATCTTATATAATAGAAAAATCACACTTGGGAAAAATAAAATCATTTATATTCTATTTTATTTATTTTTTTAGTTTGTGGTAAACAACAAAATCATCCTAAATATTAGTCAAATCATCTAACATATCGGTGAAATCATCTAAAGGATCATCAAAATCATCTCATAGATCAACAAAATTGTCCAACAGATCAATAAAATCATCTTGTGATCAACAAACCAACTTATGAAGGCTTATTCTTCCTCATTTGGGATCTATTTTAGGTGATTTTTTAAAAATCATGTGTTTTCTCATGAATTTTCTAAATTTTTAGCTAGTTTATCTTCATGTTTCACATTTTTTTCACAAAATATAAAATATGAGGGTACTAATATGCTTTCTTATAGATTTCCCATCAGAAATAACATGTAAGGATTCTAATTTTTTTGATGTAGGTTTTACTTGTCAAGGACCACATTAAAACCTTTTAACAACTTTATTTTAGGTCCTTATATAAATAAGTGTATTTAAAACTCAAAACAAAACATTTTATTTTTTAAAATATTTATATTTAAATATAAATGAACACACAATTTCAATTTGGGTTTTAAAAAATTATTTTACTTCCAAGTCATTTCCTTTCTCACTTGTTTCATTTGAATTTTTATTAAGTGCCTATGTGATTCTTTCATGTGTTTTCTCTCACCTTGTTTGGGTGACTTAAAAACAAGAAGTTAACCATTTAACTTTATCCTAAGAGATTCACCAAGTATGCTCTTCGCTTACCCTTAGTAGGATTCTTATGAATATGAATGGAGATACTTTTTATTTTATTTTAGGATATGAAATTTGGGTGTCATTACCTTCTCGTGGGTATTTAGGGTGTCGAAACTAATATTTTATCCTCCAAAATTCTTATTAGCCTCAAATTTTTGACTAGGGATAATTTTTTTGGGTAGGTATCATTGGGGCCTAGCATAATTACACATAAAGGGTTTCATGAAAGTAGTAGGTTAACTCCCAATTCTAAGCCATTAGACATCAAAATCAAGTAATCTATGGTTTCTTTGATAGGGGATGTATCCCCTTATGAACAAACCAACACATAGATCTCTTATTCGATGGATTTTGTGCCTTTTGGGGAATATCTAGAAATACAATAAAAAGTTTATAATAAGACCTATTTGCCACAAAACCTTCACCAATATAGGGGTGATAAGGTAATATGCCCTGAAGGTTTCCTCACATGTACATAATTTTAGAGAGAATGGATATTTCACCTACATTTATAAATTTATTTAAATTAATCTTAAATTTCCTCTCAAGGTGAGTATATTTAAGGCTCCGTGTTTGTGATACAATCCTAATTTACCATTATGATAGGATCATATACCTAGATGGCTATTTTCTTGGATGTTGTGTTAAACCAATTATATTTTTAAAACCAAGTCAAAACTAATACATTTTCAAATACCAAGTCTAAACATTGTTATACCACACTTAAAATATGAGTCATTAGTCTACCTAATTTTGGGTCATCTTTGTCTCATATTAGCATTATTCTACCCAATTTTACCAATACTATGTTTACATGTTACCATTATACTTTCCAATTCCAAAGAAATTCCAAACCAAGGTCCAAAATCTTGTATAAACCATTACCATTATGCCATCTATTTTATTCCAAACCTATTCCTAGTTCCATTAACAATTTTTAATTTCCAATCAAACCAATTCAAAACCAAGGTCTAAATTCTTATATAAACCATGTTGTTATGTCATCCATTTTAATCTAAACCTAGTCTTAGTTCCAGTTCCACATTATAATTTACAATTTCAAACCAATTCAAAACCAAGGTATAAAGGCTTATTTAAACCATGTCATTATGTTGTCCATTTTATTCTAAACTAGTCCTAGTTATAATTGCAAATTCTAATTCCAATATAGTCTATTATGTCATGTTTAGGGCTAGGTCGAGCCAAGATAATTACATTGAGCCAAACTGATACCAAATTTTTTTGGCACATTTTATTAAACCAAGACCACTCTATTTAGGCCCATCCTAATTAAGACCAAGTCTTCCCTCTTTGGGGCTAATTTATTCCAATCCATTCCCTTTGCATGAATCCTTGCTTGGGGGAATTAATTTAAGTTTAATCTAAGTCATGACATCTTGTGATACTAAAATTATTATAGTATGGCCATTCATATGTCAAAATGTGATCGATAAAATATTTCAACTTAGATAAAACCTATCTCATTTTCATCTACTTTTGACATTTTGTTTAGTAGTTCATAAACAATTTAGTCTTACAAACACAAAAAACTAACATTCAATACCTATTATGCCATTTCCCATCTAAGTTAAATTATCTATTTATTACTTGAGTGTGTCCAAGTTTGATAACTACTCAAAAGGTATATGTCATGATCCCCTTCTTAAGAATGATTAAATATATCCATTTTTAAAGCAAGATAAAGATAGTCAACCCATTATCAATTTTTTTGTCAAATCATCCATATTTGGACAAACCCAAACCATTGTTTGTCCACATCTATTTAACATAGGATCCATATTCAATGAACCCATGTTTAAAGGGTCCATTATTATTTATCAATAAGACATTATTTACCCATTGCCGAAAATTCCCCATTTTAGTAAATTCTTTCATCCCAAATATTTCATTTCCAAGTGAAATATGAATAATGTACTTGCAGAAAATGCAACCCAACAATCCCTCTTTTTTATATATTTAAATTAAAATGAGGTCCCATTGTAGAACCAACATTATTTTTAGCATTAACATTATAATTAGGTTTTATTTTAGAATAAATAAAAAAATTTGTGTTCTATTTTATAACCAATTACATATTTAGTATTAGAATAAGAATCAATATCAGTCTTAACATTAGGTTTAGATCCTCTTGAATTAGAATATGCTTAAAAATTAAAATAAATTAGTGGATATTATGAGATTGGCTATACACTTTTACTAAATCCATTTGTGTTAGAATCAACTTCAGAATGAACATACAATAATATTTATTCTAACATCAGCTGAAAAGTTTTGGTAGATCCACTTAAACACATTTATGATCCTTTTACATTAGTCAAGGAAATTTTCATCAACATCAACATAAGTTATACTAGTATCCTCTATGAGGAGTATGTTTCATTTTACCCTTACATTGATATTACACATGCCATTAACATTAACTAGCCTAACCATTATGTTGAAATCCATCCTCCCACATCCATTGATTGGGAATGAAAAAATCACACATTAATAAACTTATTCCATGTTAAAAATCAATGGAAAATTTTCTATGTAACTACTAAAACATTTAGGAAGATAAAAATCTCCTGATGAAAACTTTTTTGAGGTCATATGGGACAATTAAAGTCTAAACTAAACATCTTCTAATGAAACTTTATTTTATGGTCTAGATGATAATCATAATAAAAAATTAGAATCCTTTAGTGAAACCTCACATAAGGCACTAAGGGACAATCAAAATTAATTATCAACATCCCTTAGTGAAACCTTATTCAAGGCACTATTGGACTATCCAAATATGAATAATCAATAATATTTTGTTGGTGAAAACCTCTTTGAGGTGATAAAAGTTGAGCCAATTAGTTTCCCATTTCTTGATGAAGACATTATTAAAGATAATATTAGCATAAAAAACAATTCATACCCTATTGTTTCATCTCCCAGGCCTAAACAACAAAAAAAAAAATTGGTCATATTGAGATAGTTTTTAGAGAACATTGGCTTTGCCACAACCAAAAATATGTCAAATCTAGAATCAATAACAATGTGTATGACTAAAAATGCCAATATTCAATTAACCCCCAAAATTCATACATTTCGATGTGATCCTACTATTCATTCAAGACCTATATTACATTCTCCAATTAGATACTTATTACAATACCTATCATTCTTTACCATTCTTGGTGGCATTATTTTTTGTAAGGGATACAAAGATATCTTGTCTAGATATTTTAAATAAGTAAAATTAATAACTAACAAATACCATGAAAATATTAGTATAGTTCACATTAGAAAAAGGATTCAAATAGAGATACTAGTATGAGTAGGTATTAGTTAGATAGCAAAGGGTCCAAATTATGAATCTAGTAATCCTCCATTGAATTGATATGCTAAAAATAAAAATAAAATCAATTAAAAATAAAAAAGAATCAAAAGACAAAAATAAATAATTCATCTAATGGTGAAAACCATTTTTATGGTGCCTTGAGGAAGTACCTTGATAAAAACTAAGTTTTTGGAATCATGCATACATAATTTTTTATATACAAGTAATTTGACACTTGGGGGAAACCTCATTTTCATTACCAACCATACCATTCCATTCTAGCCATTTTGACCATTCAATCATATTCACTCTGACCCATATTATTGTGACCATTAGTCTTCTTAGCTTAACCTTATTAAGAAAGTGGAAGATATATTAATACCCATTTGTGAAACATGCTATAATATTAACCACATGATACTTTTATGAGTAGACACATTTATTTCTCGTGTGACATGGTCCTTTGAGACTCTTCATCCTTTCTCTCATTTTCATAAATTATTATCTAGCATTTTATAGGTTGAACTTCAATGGTTGGAGGTCCATTTAGACTATGTAGGTATAAATAAATTTTTGAGGTCAGCTCATCCATCCTTAGTCTAATCTCTCTCCATTTTATGAGTTAATCCTATGCCATTAATCTTGTTTTGCCTTTTTCATACCTCAACCTATTATTGATTAGTAGTATATCTTACTATAGGTTAAACTACAATGACTTGAGGTCTATTTGGACTATATAGGTAATGCTCAATTTTTGAGGTTTGATCAATCACCCATGTTCCATGTTATTACCATTTTTATATAATTTATAAGCCACACTCTCAATGTTTTGTGAGCTACAACATTCTAAATATTGTAATCCTCTATTGAGTTGAGATGCCAAAACCTAAAAGCATTTCCAAATAGTGTACATACATACATACATACATACATACATACACACACACATATATATATATATATATATATATATATATATATATATATATATATAATGTCAATGTTTTGTGAGCTACAACATTCTAAATATTGTAATCCTCTATTGAGTTGAGATGCCAAATTATTGTCTTAAATCTAATCATTATCCTTGATTTTCATAAATCCACTAATTTTAACATCCATTGGGATGTGTCCTTCCCAAATCCACCCTATTCAGGAAGATTCATTATTGGTTCCAATCATTTTAGCCACCTTGAGATGCATCTTTCCCTTACATGTATCATTACTTGGGGGCACCATCCATTTATCATTTGATTAAGCCATCACATGTGGATTTTGACTTGGTTAAATGATAAGATGTTTTTGTTTCTTTTATTTTCAAGTTTGTGTGTGTGTGTGTCTGCTTATTTTTTTAATTTTAGTATTGCTACCTAGACTCAATACATTGTACCAATAGGGCCACTATCATGGCAATCCATATCACATAGCTATGCTTGAGTCTATTCACTATCATATGTTAACATTAGCATCATAATTTTTATCATTGGTGTATTATAATCAATTTTATATTCGATTAGGGGTCAATCCTTATGTACATTTTGGTCTGATAATTATGGTGTTTTATATCATGGTGAATACCATCATATGCTACATCAAAAATTAAGTATTGGAGGTCTAAGATCCAATGTTGTAGTAAGAAACTCCTTGTCTACCAATTTATACATATTAAACTAAACAAATGACTAATATATATGCTACTCATGACACATTTGATCATATATATAAAATCATAATACTTTCCTTTATTTCCATTTTCTCCCAATTTATTGGGAAAACTACATTAACTCGAGGTCCCTATGAAATATATAAATAGTGTTCAATACCAACTAGTTTTTGAGGTCAACTCAGACACCCTTTCTTCATTATTATTAACATACATATTAATCCAATTTAATAAAAATTATTATATTATTATTATTCATCATGATCTCATCACTTTGGCCATCCTTGTGTTTTTGATAGCTTTTTCATTACCTGAAAGGTCATTATACCATTTAGCACAACATGTTAATATCATCATTAGTATGTTCTTTAAGTTAAATACTTTATTTATCCTTGCAAAAAAATCAATTAATTATCCAATCAATTTATCACAATGAAAATCCACCCGACTAGTGTAAACCATTTAGACCAATTAATGATCAAATCCACCTTGATAGGGAAAATCATTTAATTAATGATCAAATTTTCCCTACTAGGGCAAAAAATTTAGTTTAATCATTGATAGAATCCACCTTATTGGGTAAAATCATTAGTTAATTATTTTCCCCTCTTTAGGGTGATTTAATTACTTAGTCTTTCTTCTAATTCCAAGCTTGCAACTTTCACCCTATTTTGGGAAACTCAAAGCATGCAATTTGTTTCACAATAGATAATCCCATAATCCCACATATCTCACCATGTTTATGGTATGTTAAAGTTTTCCACTATCTTGGGATGAATCCTTTAACTTTTCCCTACCTTGGGACCAATTCAATTTTATTAATCTCCAACATTGGAAATCAAAGTGTATAAGCATTAGCTCACTTGGATTCAACTTATCCATGGGTTAATATCCCTCTTGCTCTTATTTATTCATATATTTTTTGAGATACCATCCACTTATTTTACCCCTACATGCGCTCTTGAGGGGGTATCATGGGTCACTAATTATTTTTTCATCTAAATTTTCCAACTTCTTATTAATAAATTTTTCATTATTTGAAAAGATATTACTTTGTATGTGTCTCACAAGACCTTATCAAATAGAGGCAAAATGTAAACACTTCATTTTCATCACTTCTATGTCAAAATTTCAAATGGGATGAATTTCCAATGCAACACACAAATATAGTTGTAAATTGATAATTAATCTTATTATTTACATAATTATATATTTAATCTAAATTTACAATGACACATCCTTGGTTGGGACAATGCATTATATCACAAAATTTAATTTAACATCAGTATACCAAATCAAATTAGTCCTTTGAAAGTGTTAATTTAGGATAATTAAATGAATATTTGATTAGAAAAAGAACATTTCAAAAGGCCACTATTATTATAATTAAATATTAATCATAATTAATTAGTCTAATCTTCTTCTAATGAAAAATTACATGGATTTGGAATTATTTATTTTTGAAATGAATAAATTGAATTACTTTCTCACCTAAGATGACATAATCATACCAAGTGTGAAAATAAGAGCTCAGACATGCATATCATACACTTATTATAAGACCCCTCTTACACACTCCAAGTGGAATAATGATTACAATTTTCTTCTGAATATCTTTCACACTCTAAAATAAATTTAAACAGAGTCTCTTACACACTCTTTATTTTTAAATCATGAGTTTGAGGATTCCCTCTCCACCATTGATATTGATATTGATATTAGATCAATGGTCCACATTCAAAATAAAAATTCTATAACTACAAGGACCTTTGGCCATTATAGATAAGCTCTCTTGAATTAAACTTGCTATGCTAAAACCATTCTAGATCTTCACATTTATTAATATAATATTTAATCCAAATCAATTGTAGAAAAGGGTAATTATTTCCCTTGCATGGGTTTGACATTTATAAATATATCTAATCCACAATATAAGCACAAAACTCTTCAAATTGGTAAAAAGAAAAAAGAGTTTCCAAGTAAGGCATAACATGTTTGTTTACCTTCTACTTGATTCACCTCTTGTTTGACCTTGCTCAATCCTAGTGAACAGGGTTAGATTGTTATGTTCATTCTATTGTTTTTGGTTTATTCACTAAAAATGACCTAACCCTATTTGGATTGATGGTTTATATATTTTAATCTACTTTTGAATTTTTGACCTCATTATTATCATTAAAATTTGGAGTATCATTAGCCTTATATTTGAATATTGATGCATATGTAATAATAATACATCTATAGTTGAGCATATTGGCCTCTAAAATTTTAATCAAATTTTTTAGACTACATATAAAATATCTTAAAAATATATTGCTAAGTGTTAATCATGACATTTTATTTAAGTGGCTGAAAAAACTATTGGATTTTTTCAATTCATTATCATGTATTTAGTGAGACATTTTCATAAGCATAATTTTGAATCTAAGAACATAGTCACTAATATTATAATTAGGTACTTGTTTAAGTTGAGATTTTTTCTTAAAAAAATGACCTTTTGGTTAATTTCAATAGAAATATGAGCTAAGAATAAATCAACTAAATCATTAAATAAATACATGGATCCCATAGGTAGGGTGTAAGACTAATCTAAGTAATAAACTTTAATACTTATATGATAAAATTTGGTCATTAGCATATCATCACCTGTAAAACCAAATTATGAGGAAAATAAGGATTAAATGTGATCCACAATACACTTCTCATTATTTATTTTAAATTTAGGCACTATAAAACTAGTGGGCAAAGGGTGAGTGAGGAACGCATGAGACAATGTGTTGTGTAGTATATTTTGATAAATGATCACATGGATAGGTGTTTTAGATCCTTGGAATTTTAAAAAAAAAATATTGTATATCTTTAAGATAGTGTTGACTAAATACATGTTTAGATGTACTAAAATGTGAATGAGCCAACATATAATCAACATTGGTAAGAATAGAGGATTTAATATTTTTACTAAGACTAGGAATAAAAGGTAAAGCATTATAAGCAGGTTTCTATGGTAAATTAACTATATTGAATACAAAATATGTAGTAGGATATGTAGGAAGAGAGATATGAACCTGAGGAATAGTAATGATAGGTGAAGGATTAAAATTATTATTATGAGCATTATGAACACTAGCCTCACCACTTGTGTACAAAGAAAGCCTCCAATAGGTGGATTAGGAACATTAATTAGGTTTTTTGGTAATATATCCATTTTAAGCTATATATTCCTTAGCCATAAATTTATTTTGTATTTGATTTAAATTTTTAAGCTGTATATTCCTTAGCCATAAATTTCTTTTGTATTTGATTTAAATTAAGGAACATCAACTCTTGATATGTAATGTTTTTATATATTAAACTTATAAACCAATAAATTATATTAAATCTTCTAGGATGTACATAATAAAAGTCACTCACATCTTCAAAATCATTTTCATCATAATTGTGTTCATCATATGGAGTTTCATCATTCTCATTTATGTTATCAACAACAATAGAAGATAGACTAAAATCATTAATAATTACCATATCTATATTTAAAAATAGAAAGAGTAATAGGAAAAAAGAACTAAATCGAATCACAAATAATACAAATTAATATATTACTTCACCTAATTTTGATTCAAATATATGAAATAATCTACAATTATTGAAAAATCAATGAGAAAGGTTAGCTAAATTTGAAAATCAAATCCAATAAGTGTAAATCATACCCTAGAGGGATAAAGGAAAAGGAAATCCTAAGGTTTAAAAATATTTTAAGGGTAGGGGGTTCACTATTTTTTCATACTAAGTTTTGGCCAAGGGGTGATTATGCTATACAAAGAAATAATAAAACAAATGCATAAAGGATATCTACATAAATATAGTAAATATCAGCATTTATATCTTGTCTAATGTTTAATTTTTAAACTAAAAATGCCATTAAAATGATTGATGAGAAATAGTAATGAAAGAGAGGGAAATAAATTTTAAACAAACACACTTGGGAACTGTATATAGATTCTAAGAGTAGGAACAAAGTATAAAAATATCACATAATATTTCTTAATAATTTGACTATATTATTAAAATGAATGAATTAATAAACTACCAATTATGACATTGTTAGAATTACATAGTGATCGATTGTGACCTTGAGTTATGATTTTGATTTCTACTATTTTTCATATTCTATGGTTTTTTGTTTTTATCCATAGATAGATGATGATATAAATACTAGCTTCACTTGGTGGAATTTGTGGGAAGATTGTTTTTATTTTGTTCTTCTTTGACTTTGATGTAATTATCCATAATATCATAAGAATAATATAATGTGCAAGTTAGTTGTATAAAGAAACCACTTAAGGAATTTTAGCTACATATATTACATTATTTTAATTATGAATATATGTATTTATAGTGATTTAGAGTGAATCCAAACTCAAATGAGATAAATAACTTCACCTCCTCTCCCTATACAATTAAATGTAACTATATGTTTTACTACGACCTTATCTTGTTGCAATAAATGATGGCACAATACTTGGAATGATGTTGATGCAATTTAGAATCAAAGTGTAGACTCTTTAGTTAAATTTACAAACCTATTGATAATACTTGATCATTTTTCATGAGAGACTTGACTTGTAATAGATCCAAATGTTTCCAAGGTCAATACTTGATCACTTGATATCCTAATTAGTATGGATTAATTAGGTTATATATATATATATATATATATATATATATATATATATATATATGACTCTATATAACACATACACACATAGGTTAACTCTAATAGATAGTGATAACTATCCATTAAAGCACAAGGAATAAACTCAAGGTGGTAATTGTTATCACTTTGAGTTTCACCCTTTGAGGAGGTGTTTTATATATCCTTACTCAATTAACACAATGAGAACTCTCTAAGCTTATGGGTTGCTTATAACTAAATAGAACCTTTAGGGAGGGCTATTTCCCTTGATGTTACACCTATATTGTTAATACACCTACTCAAATTATAATCAAAAGGGGGAGAGAAAATAGAAATTAAATAGAAAAAGGGGTGTTACACCAAATTTAGGTCTCCTCCTATGTTATATGATTTGATAAAAAATCTAAACAAGGTTGAATATAATCATACAATTTCAAACAATTCTCTATCTTAAGTATTTCAATATGGAGGTTACAACTGATACATTAACTAATAGGGGTAGTCAAAAGGATTTAAATGAAGCAACAATGAGAGTTTCCAAAACCTAAAATTTTAAAAACCACTTAACACACACCATATTAATTTATAAGGGATAACTTACTCATGAATAGGAGGAATGAAAAGAGATTGAACATCAACAATTTATCATGAGTATAAGTACAAGATGAAAAAGGAAAAATCAGTTTTGAATTCACTTAAAATAAAAATAAGTATCAATTTTAGTAGGGATTCACAATACTAAATTGGAGAATATTTTTAAAAACCATTCAAGGAAAAATATATATAATAAAGGAGAAGAGATAAAGGGATATGAGGTAGATAAGGTCCATCATGAATGTCATCTATCACAAAACTAGTTAAAATGTCAAAATAATGTGTAAAAATAGATCTATCATTTGTCCTCAATATGTGTTATCTTTCTTGATGATGATATCATGAGAGATGGCATGGAATTGGTTCCTCATCTCCTATGAATCATTTTCCTTCACTTGAAATTGCCCTTTCTTGGATGAAGGAGTTATAAGTTGTTAGATGGACACATGGCATGATTAAACTCGGCATATCTCTATAACATCCTTTGCTCTTTAAATTCACATCCAATCTTGGTGATGATGATACTTAATGATAGACACATTCACACTTTGATCTTTGTCATCAGAACCTATATTAAAAACTCCTCTCATGCAAGGTAATGAAGTTAAAGTGATCTACCATACAAAGTCTAATATTTTACTTTAAGATTGTCAAAATAATATTTTAAACTCCATGTATGTCTTGTAGGATATTATTCCATCTTTGTCTAATATTATAAACTATTTCAAAAGAGTCTTCACAACTTATTAGCAAGAGGTTTGGAGAGGCTCTAAGCATTAATTCTATAAAATTTTCATATAAAATTAAGGAATATATTAGGGCCATATCCATGTTTAATGTTTTTAAAAATAAATTTGCAAGTTTTTTATGCCTTATTAATATTATTAAAGAGTATGTTTATCGTGAGGTGGGCTTCACAAGTTCATAGAGACCTATAGTTGTCTTTGAAGGTTTTCAACACCATAAAATCAATAGAGTTCCCATGAGTAAGCCCTTCAATATTACTTAAAACCATTGAAATGGGCTTATATATGACTTAGATAGATATTAAATAGGTCCATATGATGTTATCAAGGATTTATTGATGATTTTCATATCCTAAATGACATTAGGAAGGTCTGTAAATTCATTTACCATATGTAAGCAATGATATTCTTCATCATGTCTTGGTATAGATGCTTGAAACCCAATTTTTGCATCTTAAAATTCCATGGAATTGTAAATTGAGGACTATTAGACTTATAAATAGGTTTTAAAATCCCATAAAAGTGGTTAGGAAGACCTCACTCTTCTAAACACTTACAAATAGCCCTGAAAGTGCATTTTTAGGCCTTTTTCATGCATTATGTTCTTCACATGTGCCAAATTATGGATCCAAAAAATGCTAATGAGACATAGATATGTCATTTAGGTGTTTCTAAGACCATTAATGTACATTAAAACCAATTAAACCCTCATTATTAGTTATCAAGTTCTTTCTAGGGTGTATTGGTGATTTTGACCTACTTATCTTCTTAACAATCATTTATATAGCTCATGTCTTTGATAGATTGAAAAAATATATTAATTTTTAGGGAATATAAAATTTCAGCCTCAAATGAAGTCATTTTATCAAAGATAACATCCTCATCAAACTTCTCACATAAGCAAGTTGACCTTCTCGATCCTTGTGAACATATAGGTGTCTACTCGAGTTAAATGTTTCAAGCAAGAAACCTCCTCTATGATTTTATTTATTGAGATGATTATTATAGGTTTTTTTCATGTATTATTATATCTAAATATATATTTATAATTCATTTTACCATTCAAACATTTTTGACACCTGATCAACCTA
Source organism: Torreya grandis (assembly GCA_037957365.1). NCBI lineage: Eukaryota > Viridiplantae > Streptophyta > Pinopsida > Cupressales > Taxaceae > Torreya > Torreya grandis. The sequence goes on along the minus strand of JARHVA010003502.1, from coordinate 392,400 downwards.
TGTCTAGGGTTTGTGGGCAGTGTAGCAACCTTAACCCTAATGACCTCCTTTTGGTGTTTTCTATTCATCTAAAGGAATATATTGAATGTATAAAATTTCTAGTTTTTTTTTAAAATATTTAATTAATTTTAAAAACCTATTAATCACTCCAAAATTTCATTCTCCCTTCATAAATTTATTCACATACTTGACACAGTCAAGTTGAGTATGTATGTTCACATTGTTCTCTTAATCATTTGATATGTAGATGAATTATTATGAGTAGGATGGTTTAAAATATTATAAGGGATGATATGAGTTATTTTTAAAGGATTTATTTTATTTTTAAAATTTATTAATGTTCTTTTCAAACCTTAATCTACATACCAAAGTATTCTAGAACTCATGCTTGCTTGCACACATTTGTGTGCATTCTCCCAAAAAGGGTGGTCATAGAATATTTTCAATTTTTTTTTATAAATTTAATGATATTTATTATATCATATTAAACAATAATAAATAAATTTATTATTGGTTTCTTGAATATTTAAACTCAAGACATATTTGTTCTCTCTAGGTCTCTATGGGCCTCATATTCCTTCTTCAAAAGACTTTTGCTCAAACTTATGGTTTTCCATCATTGAAAGAGATATAAAAATTATTGGAATTTTTTTATTGATTTAAAAACTTTGATTTATATTTCATGCCTCATAGTAATTACAAAACCTTCCTCTTTATACACATTCTTTTTGTACATGTTTGTAGGTGCTTATTCTAGACTTAAACACTTACTTCAAAATTACCATAGGAATGATATATCATAGCTTTGATGATATTAAATAGTTATAAAATAAATTTGAGGTTAATTCTAATTATTTAAAAAACACTCTTAAATTCATAAACCATGTAAAACTTATTATGAGTTTCTCAAAGCTTCCTACAGACTTACATAATCCACCTGTAAGTGTCTAACAACATTCCTCTGTCATCTTGATCATGCATGATCATGAAGAGGTTTGGATATTTTATTTATATTTATAAAAAATATGGAAACCATAAGAATTAATTAATACCTATCCATTAATCATATCTCTATAACTTTCTTTTTCAATACTTGAAGTCCCTTGCTCAAGAACATTAGGTTCAATGACCTTCATAATTTACCACCTTCAACTTGTTATAAAGAATGATCCTAAAGTTTATAATTTTTTTATATGTCCTATTTTTGTTACAAAAACCTATAAATTTGTGTTAAAAATCCTATTTCATATGTATTTTTACTCAAAACATTAAACATTCTTTCCTATAAGACTGTATTTCTCTCACTTGAGGTTTGTATGCTTGGATTAGTACAAGAAAGACACTTTGGGAATGAAATAAATTGGTGGAGAATGGGATAGATATTTAACTACCATTAAAAATGTGTGTCATATTATTTTTATTTTATTATAATCCCAAAACCTTTCAAATAATTTCAAATAAGCTCAACACTTACACTCTTAAAACCCTCTAGACCTATACATTAGCATTTGGCTCATTCATACCTATGAAACTTGCTAAAAAAATATTTATAAGAATTATTATGACTTTTATAAGGTATTATAAATCATTAAAACTTAATAATAGTGCCCTTCATTCTAGGAAATGCCTCATAACCCTTTGTAACCATGCTTGTCATGCCTTGAATAATAAAATAAAGACATTTCTTGATATCATCACCATGACCATTAGTAATTTGGGTTGATTTTGATATTTAATAGGATATGGACCTTAAAGAGACACTTATAAAAAATTTAAATGCATTCACCAGTCACAAACTTTCCATTTCAAGGAGAAAATCAGGAAAGTGAGTTTTAGGAGAGGTTTTAAAGAGGTGTAACTTCTTAACGATAGTTCATAAAGATTTTACCCTTAATCCCAAAAATATTTCCTTGGATATAAGGGGAATAGGTGTGGTCAATATACCATAAGATTATTTTATTTTAAACATCTCCTCCTTTATGAACCCACCATATCAAAATAACCTTTCTCAACTTGCCAATGGCCCAATAGATACGTTGAGTCATTTTTTATCTTTTTTGGACTTGTAACTTCTATATTTTCATTTTTTTAATCTTGAGGAGGTTTTATAATGCCTTGTAAATGATTATAAGTTGATATTAAATTTAAACCCTTTTCATGAGACCTTTACATGCCCTTTTCCATAAAGAAAACTTGCTTGTCCTACCAAAATACCCTATTAAAGTTATGAACTAGGTGGTCATGGAGTCTCTCTTGGATTGTATGGTGGTGGTGTAAGGTACCAACATCTCTTCATCTTATTTTACATGCCATATCTTCATTAATTAACTTTTTTGGATGTTATAATGACGAGTGAGGTAGTTTCAAATATGATTTAACTTTGGAAATGGAGTATTATAACATCTTGACCAAGATGTACAGGTAAGAAAGATATGATATGCTATTAAATAAGTGTCATATGACCCAAAAGACAATTTTTTTACCTCTATATATGATATTATATATTCATATTTGATGTTTATTCAAGGAGATACATTACAACATTGAAAAAAATAATAAAATACAAAACAATGGAAACCTTAATTTTTCCAAAAGTACCTTAAATTTTCCAAAGGAGTAAAATGGCAATATTTCTATCTTCATTAGCTTTGATTTTAGGTCTACCTATCCATATTGGAGAAAATTGATTTATTTTATGATCACCACCTCCTCGTATTCACCATGGATCAAGTCTACTTTAACTTTCACAAATAAACCTTAATCTTTCCAAAGTTACATTAAACTTTGTTAAATTGTATTAAAAAAGACCTCTTAAAATATCATGGTATGAAACTGATCGGACAAGACATACACATAGAAATAACATCCTAATAGGATTTTATTTAGACCTTGATATGACATACAAAACTATAACAATGACATCAAGGCATGATTCTAAAAAAGACTATTTAAAGGTTAGATGACTTAGTTACTTAGTTTTAAACAATCCTTGGTCATGTGTGACTTATTAGCCAATAGTAATTCCCACAAAAGTATGAATGTTAGATTTAGTAGACTACAAATTTTTACCCAAATTGAAAAAGGCACAAAATAGAGATCTAGTTAAAAATAATATGACTGACTAAGACATTTATGTTGAAAAATAACATAAATGATATGTTAATGAGGAAATATATATTAATCAATGTTAAGTGGAGTCTAATGTGGACTAAATGTGTTTAAATAGATAAAAATATACATAAACATACTAAGTGTGATAATGTATAACAAATAAGTAATGAAAAATGGTCTTCTACCAAAATTAGGTGTTTAGAATCACTTTCCAATTATGCAATATGGTACAAAGTGCCATTCTACATCTCAATGCATCACATCCATATATTGTTTCACATAAATAATTTGTTTTAAAATAACAATTGAATACATTTAAATTGGTTGAATTTAGTAAACTCAAAGAGGATATGACACTTGAAATTATAATATATATGATAATTTTTCCAAACTTTAGTTTACTCCAATAATTTTTTATGGAATATATATGGTATGCATACCTTCAATATTGGTAAATTATATATCACCTCTAAATATTGTATAAGACATAATAAATCATATGTTCTTATTTATACACCATCTTATGATGATAAAATTAAAGAGCCTCTAGTGGAAACTTGTTTCATTACTAATAATCCAAAACAACCTCTTATCCTAGTTTAATCTATTTTATAAAACTATGGATTTTAATTATAATGTATAAAAAATGTGATACGAAGTTCAAGGTTTATGAAAACATGATCAAGATATAAAAGAGTTAATAAAACCAACCACTCATCAATTTTTAAAAAGTTCAAGGATATAATGTAATTATCAAGTAAAAGAGGTACCCTTCTAAGTAGATCATGGGTATTTAAATTATCATAATCATTCTTGTGTTATCAAGATCAAATATTTACATACTTTTCTAAATCTAATACAATTCATGCACAAAAAGTAAATATTGTCACAATACTACGACTTGTATATCCTAAATTGATAGAAGGGATGGCTTTACTTGAGATTGTGAATCTTGATGCATTTTTTAATGATGAATCCAATAAAAAATATTTGAGTTAGAATGTATATTTACCTTATTACCATTATAATTATATATTTTTATTTAATTTTCATATTTTTTGGAGTGTAATCCCTCGCTTATTGATGAAAACATAGGAAGTATTTATTTACATATTAATTCATATGATAAGGATCAGTTTACATAATAAAATGAAGACAATAACTAATTTAATTATGGTACTATTGGTATTGACACATTCATAATGGTCCATACCTTAGTTTTCATTTCTAATACCATACTAATTAAGCCAAAAATTAGAGATATGCATCCTAAAATTTATTTATTGGTTAAATATATAATCCAAAATTTATTAGATTCTAGTTTTATATGACTTTTTCATTATTTAAATTGGATTTTTAACATTGTATTAGTTATTTAACCAAATGGGGACATCAAAATTTGTAAAATAATTAGAGATTCAAATAAATACCTAAAGATTATATCTAATTACCCAATATTGAAATGAGATTATATTCTACAAGTGGGTATGAGATTATATTCTTTATAAATGGATTTACTAGTTAGAATCAAATCAATATTCATCCTAGTCATTAATATAATTTATTTTTAAAACTCCTTACTGTATATTTTGTTATGTTTTCAAGCTTTTCAGTCTTAAAAATGTTGGTAAAACTTATCAAAAGGATATGAAACATATATTCCATTATTACATGTATGACGTTTTATAGGATTATGTCAATGATATCTTGAGATAAATATAATAATCATGAAAATCATGTTAGATATTTGAGGATAATATTTGAATGATTAAGAAAGTACAATATGAAGTTAAATCCTAAATAATACATCTTTAGTTTTACATTGAGAAAACTATTATTTTTTATTATTTATAAAATGGGTATACAATTTGATCCTAAAAAATATAAGCTATTATTGGTATGCCTCCTCTTAAGTACTTAAACAACTAAAAAGTTTACAAGGAAAATTTCAAGCCATTAGATAGTTTATTTCTTTGTTAGCTGATCAAACTCAACCATTTTAATTTTTTTACAAAAAGGCACTAAGTTTTTGTTGGATAGTTATTAGCATTATCATGGAGGTGTCCTGGTGAGTGGATGAAGTGATTTGATGGCCTAAGTAACAATGACAACGTGTATAAAGTGCTTATCCTAGTGTGCTTGAAGTTGGCTTGGTTGATCTTTAGTTTTAGCATTATTAGAGATGTTCAGGGATGAGTATAGTGATTTGATCATGTGAAAGGGGTCATATAAATGGTAAATGATGATTGGAGAGCTTGTGTGAAAAATTATAATTAATTTTTTAGTCCATAGTTTTCATCTAGACAATTTGGGTCTAGTGGCAAAAAATATGAATAGGTAGTTTGATGACATCACCATTGCCACATGTGGATGACTCGAGGGGATTTGGTCATATGGTTGTGATCACATTAGTCACTATTTATTATTTAATAAATATTAGGTAATGCACCTAAGTGAATTAAAAGATATGTAAGTACAAATTTGGGCTCCTAAGCATTTTGACATTGTTTTCCCATACTTAGGTAAATTTGCATGAGGCAAGAAAGAATAGAGTAAGCATATTAATGGTGGAGTATATCACACATGTGGATGTTTCATGAGAAATTGATCATATTGGTTTTTTAAATTTTATTCTGAGTTAATTTTTTCTAATTTTTAGGTTAAGCACCAAAGTGAAACAAAAGATATTCATGTTCAAAGTTGGCCTTCTAGATAAGTTTTTGACATAGTTGGCTCTATGGCAAAAAAATCTAAGTGAGAATTTTAATGTTATTATATCTCACATGTGTGATGATTATAGGATTATTTTTTCATATTTTTGTATTATCTTAGGTGAGGAGATGATATGGTCCAAATTTGAGAACATGAGAGTGAGCGAGGTAACAGATATGACTATGCAAAGTTGGGCTTCCAAGCAAATAACCAAGGTTCCCATACTTAGTCTATTTTACACAATGTTAAAGATTGGGACTAGATGAATATATGATATCTCATAGGAAATTTTAAAATTAATATCTATGGTGTACAACTAGTTGAAGAGGTCAAAGTATTTGTTGGTTAATGAAGGTAAAGATCAAGCTCCTTACAAAAGGATCAACGAAACATGTTTGTTCTAGGGACTCATGAAGCAGTGAGATGAGGACAAGTGCTCGATGGTTAATGGTATACAAGATAAAAAGGAATGTGAGGGTGAAAAGTGTCATGATAATGGTGTTTTGAGCAAGATAAAATGGTGAGTGCTACATGATAAGGACATAACTGATCTGTAAAGATCAACGGTGTATGATGAGTCAACATTACAAGATTGCATGAGATGAGGTCAACGTGTTTAAGGTTTAATGTTTGAGAATCGATGACTATAAATTATAGTTAAAAATATATTTCTAGTGAATTTCGTATCTAAATCTATGAGGACATGAGATGAATACATGGTGTTTGAGGTTTAACTATGATCGTTTAAATTCAAATATTTTAATTTAACAAAGGATTGACTAGTGTCTAGATTTTTAGCCATAACTTTTGATCTATGAAAAATTTGACCATGTAGTAAAAAATAAGTTGTATAAGACTAAAATTTTCATATATAAATATTAATTTAAAGGTCTAATGTTATTATAATCAAATTTATTGACCTCAAAAGTTGACTATGTGTTTGATTGTGTTCTACATGTGACCCAAGAAGATTGTTCGAGCTTGTTTTGATATATCTTCATGAATTAGATTTTGGGGAGTATTTTATAATATATGAGGATGATATGTGTGAATTATGAATTTTTTATCAATAATATTTAATATAAAAAAAGTTTTAGAATTTGACTAAGTATTTGTTCATGGTGACTGTGTGCATAAAATGTTGTTTGAGCAAATTGTGCTTAAGCAGAAGGGTACTATGTGGGTTGTTGGCACTTAAGGGGGAAAGATAGATAATATGGAATGTCTCCATACTTTTGGTAGTGTTTTTTTTCTCTTTTTTTCTTTGATAAAGTTATAAAGGAGTGAATGGGTTCACATGAGACCTATAAGGGCTACAAGGGCCTTATTAAAAGGTGTAGCTACTTAAGGGTGACTCATAGATGATATGGATGACCTATGAAGATTGTATTGAGATATGTCTTTGTATGATATAATAATTAAGGGTTAAGGCATGCCTAATTTCTGACCAACATTTTTATTATCAAGCATGCTCTATAAATAGTGAAACAAAAGATGATGGTTTCTAGACTTTGAGATAGACTTGAAGTCAAAGACTTGGGAGAGATTAGAGAGAGGCTTGTATGTGTAAATTATGGATCAAAAAAGGGTTAGAGTTTCTTATGGATTATTTTAAGATAATAATCAATTGAGGACTATTTATATGACTTGTAGGTCATAATTATGTTGGTAGAATAGTGCTCTTACTATTTGAGTATGAGCAAAGGTAAAGAGTGATAATCAGAGGTCCATCATCAGGTGTTGAAGACATCAGTTCATAGGTGGATGTGTTCATATGTGTTATTATGTAATATCAAAATCTAAGAGGGTTAAATTCTCCTTGTAAGGTAAAACTTGCTACAATTTTAGTTTTTGTTACAGCTCAAATAGACCGGGGTTGTAGCACCTTGTGGGATTGTAGTCTCACTAAATAGGGATTATAGTTCCTTGATCAATTAAAATTGGTCTAAATTGGTTCTTGTTATTATATGATAGTAATATAATTGTAGGTTTTAGTGGGTTTTCTACCCTAATAGGGTCTCCCACATATGTCATGTGTTATGTGATTGATCTTGTATTGTCTCTCTTAATCACTGCTATGAATGATGTGTATGCTTCATCAATGTTTTTGGTAATTATGTTTTTGTAAGGATTGAAATTGAATTTGGATTATTTGGGATCATTAATTAACCCAACCTTCTTATTTATTTTATCTTTAATAATTGGTTCATATCAGGCCCTTTGGTAAATGCTTAACAACTTGAAGGTGATCCAAGGTACAATATGGGTAGTCATCAAGGAGATTTCTATACTTAGCAAGCACTAATGTTCAATGGATCCAGTTATGATTTTTGGAGTGTAAGGATGAGGATATACATTATGTCCTTAGGTCTTGATGTATGATAATCTATTTTGGATGGTTATGTTACTCTTATTACTCCTCCATCTAATGTTGTAGACAAGAAGTTATTTGAGAACAATTTTGAGGAAATGAATGCTATCACTTATGGTATTTTAGAGACTAAATACACCAAGGTAATCCATTTTAAATACAATAAAGAGATATGGGAAAAAATGTATATAATTTTTTAAAGAGATTAAAAGGTTAATCTTGATAAGTTATAGACTCACAAAGGTAATTTGAAAGTCACAAGATGAAGGAAGAAGATTGTGTGGTATCCTTTCAACAAAAAGTTGTTGAGACTATGAACATCATCAAATGTCTTAGAGAGAATTTTTAAGAGGATATTGTAGTATAAAAGGTATTAAGGTCTTTATCACTCAACTTTGATCCAAAAGTATCTACTATAGAATAAATTCATGATCTTGATTAGTTGAAGATGGATCAATTACATAACACCCTTACTACATATGAGATGAGAGTAAATGATGATATAAAACCAAATAAGGAAGAAAAATTCAAGATAGATATGAATCCTAAGAATAAGTTCTAAGGTAATAAATCCAAAGATGATGACATATCTGATATTGATAAGGATGAACTAATTGCTTTGATTACTAGGAAATTGAGCAAAGGCTTAGGGAAGTATAAGGATAAATTAACCTTGAAATGTTTCAATTTTGGAGAGATAAGAAATTTTTGCTTGTAATTTCCCTCATAAGAATAAAAATATTGATGATGAAGAGGATGGTAAAGGTCAAGATGAAAACAAGAAGACATACAGGAAGAAAGGATTTAGAAAATATAACAACAAGAAGTCCTTTAAGAGCAAGAAGAGTCTCTACACCAAAGAATATTGCATATCATCAAATGAGATTGAATATAGTGATTTAGAATATTATCATGAAGATGATGGTGTTATTTAAGATGAAGCCTTGATCGTGACTGAGGAAGGAAGTTGCTCACATCAGAAGGTGTCTAATTTGAGTGATTTAGATAATGATGAAGATAAGGTGGATTGTGAGACTATATTAATTAATGATATATAAGAACTAAATATTGAGAATGAGATCAATAAGAATATGAAATATAAACTCAAGGACTATGAGGAGCAATTCAGTGTGTTTGAGGCAAGATTGGTTGAAGATTCTAGGGAACATGAAGGTTTTTTTTTTTTTTAAAATTCTAAGTTAGAATCTATGTTTGAAAGTCTAAGAGCCAAATAAGAAGAATTCTCAAGGTATGATTATAACATTCAATCTTGAAAGATGAGTTAGAGAAGACATCTAGTAAGGTAGAGTCATTTTTGAGATTTGAAAAGAGCTAATGTGATCTAGACAATATTTTGAGTGGCTAAAAACATGCTAGTGATAGAATTGGTCTTAGTTATGAAGAAGAACAAAAGAATGTAAATCAAGACTAGATGAATAATAATGTGAACAAGGTCAATCATAATTTGAAGATAAATCATCAGACAAGGAAGAAAGGTGTTGGAAAAATGAAGATAAATTAGATTAGGCAACCAAATGCCATGAGGTATGAAAGATTCAGTGGTTACTATTATACATGTAATAAATTTGGTCATAGGGATAGAGATTTTAAGATACATATTAGAAATAATTTTTCATGGAACTATGATGGGGGTCATCAGTCAAAAGGTGTGAATAGAGTTAAGTGTTTTAATTGTCATGACATAGGACACATTACAAATGTAGTCATATAAAATGCAAAATTTGGTAACTTGAGTGTGGCTAATGACACCCAATCCATAGGTCCATATTTTTTATCTCATGACCCTCATAGGCATGTTTTCATTGATTCTTATTCATCTATAGCCTCTTAGACTAAACCCTTGCAAACCCAAATTGCTCTCTCCATTCTTAATATATCCCCATAGGTCTCGTCAACCATGGAAAATAACACCTAAACTTAGACTATATTGATGCTTTTAAATGTACCACATGTGCTTTCAGTGTTCAAAAAACACTACTCATTTTAGAATTCCTAAATTTAGAGCATGACTTACATGTATTTGGAAATTAGAATGCCTATGGTGAGATAGTAGCATATAAAAGTAGACTATTCAACAAATTTGTATTATTTGGTGGTTGGGAGCCACCTTGGTTCATCCCTTGCCACTCTTGATAATCCTTAGTCAAAGTTTGATGTTATTCTGAATTAAATGGATATTAACACTAAAATCTAAGCTATAGTGAATATCTTTGTAAAAAAAGAGAAAAGAGGAGAGGGTAAGGGAAATAAGTGTAATTGTGAGTCTTTACCTTAAACATTATGACAAATTTTTAGTTCCCTAAACATGCATCTAAACTATTTTATAATGTAAAATATACAATGCTTAATTTTCATTACAAACCAGGCTAATTTTTGATGATGAACTGAATTTACAAGTAAGAATCAAGTGTACTTTTAATATTTTGTTACTACATCTGAATAGCTAATGCACATCTTTGATGTAGAAGAAATTAAAATGAAGCAAATCAAGATATTTTCAACTAACCTAGAATAGCACAAATTAACAACCTTTTAAATGAGAAAATGTAGTTCAAGAATTAAAGAAACCATTCAAATTTAAGATCCAGACAAATAATTGAGAGAAAAGCTAACAAATTTCAACACAATAAGATGGACAATCTTTGAATAATTCCTTAGCTATATTAATTGGTGTGAGTATGATTTTTTTTCCCAAAAATATCTCCCTTTACACAATGGTAACACTACCTATTTAAAGAAAACATAGGTGGTGTACTAGTCATTTTTTAAGATATATATGCTTAAATTAAGTACAGTTGTCCTTATATGACAATTCTATTATACACATGGCCTTCTACATTAGACTAACCTAAAACTATGCATGCTAACAAAATAACATATTTTTATATAATAGAATATTCCATTTTTACAAAATGTATGTAAAATTACAATATATATAATATGTTATTAGGTTGGTGGTGAGCCTCTTGGTTGTCTTTGATATAGGATTTTCTTAGCCTTATTATGTTGTTCATTGATCATCTCAAGATCTACTATAGGCTTCATCAAACATCCCTCTTCTTTATTTGTCAATATGTTAAATTCTTTATCATTTCTCGACATGGCCTCCTTAATGCTATGGGCCTTTGTTATTTTCTCACCTAAATTGAAGATGAGATCCATTATCCTATAGTTCTCATCACTACATTAGCCATGGCTTCTCCCTCTTATCTCCTAGATGGTGGTAATGGCTCTTTGTTTGAACTCTTCATCATTGATCAAACCCATATTAGTGGGTTATGAAGGCTCTATCAACATTTTTCCTAGGAGTTTCTTAGTCCTACTAATCAAATCTTCATCTTCCCTTATGATTTCACTGACACTATTGTGCCATGTGCTTAAATCCTACACCTTATCACCAATAATGCCTTGGATTTCACTTAAGTGTCTTAGACTAATATCCTTGAAGTCTAGGATATGTCTCTTCACTTGCACATTGATGAACTCAACAATTTGGTCCTCTAAAGCTTGCCACTAGATGACCAAAGCCTTAGCTACATGATTTTGTTGCATTAAGGCATCATCTCTAAGCTTCATAGCCTTTAAGGCTTCAAACATGTCAAAAAAGGACTCATTCAATAACTTGATCATATCCTCAAGCATAGAGAGGATGGCTTGGGCTTCTAAGTCCTATTTTCCCCTAAGTTATTAATTTGTTGCTTCAGTCCCTTAATTCCATCCATTTATTATACTAACTAGGGTCCAACTAGACTCTCCACATCCTCTTGGTGGATGGGATGCTCTCCCACTACTTTTCCTCCTACTAGAGTTAGGCCTATGAAAGGTTCCACCTTTTGAAAGGTGAAATATTCTTTACTAACCACAAATTTCCTTATGGTGATCTTTTCTAACCTTATGGTATTTGGATTTAAGAAAACTATAGTGGTAAGCTCAGTTATCTAGGTGGCTTCTAGGATTTGAACTTTGGTTTTACTAGACTCTCCTAGAGTATCCATTCTCTTACCACCAGATCCTTTTGCTTCCACTATTCTCCTTTCCTATTGTTTTTTCATCATCTCTAAAATCTAGGGTTGGAGGTCCTCATCAATGTTGATGCTTTAAGTCAACAACCATGAATGGGCCATGGTAGGATTATTTTGTAATTTCCCATAAATGAGCCAATCAGGAATGACTGGCCTATGAATAGGGAACTCATCACTAAACAAGTTAATTTCTTGGTTTAGATGTATAAATGGGAGTTTTAGCATTTTTTAACTAGTAGGGACAAGTTCTAACTCAACCTTCCTCTTCCTTTGGTTAGTAGTTGTGGCTAAATCTATCTCATGTTCTTTCCCTTTATCCTTCTCACCCCCACTAATTGTCTAAGAGTCTCAACAAGTTATCATGCTTGGGTAATAGGTTATTCATCTATTTATTCCTTATCTAAATTATAAACATCCTCAAGAGCTTTGAAAACCTCCTTCACTATCTCATATGGCTCAAGAGCCACCATGTCTACCAACTCCACTAGATGTGGTGGTTATTGTGGAGGACTTGAAGATGATGCTCCCTCTCCTAGTCTTTATTCTAATTTCTAATTACCAAGATCTTGAGGAGGTGGTGAAAATATCTAAGGGGGTGATTGTGATGGTGACAACTCTACTTGGGAAGATCCTTATGGTGGTCTTGAGGTAGAAGGCATAAAATGATATTGAAGAGGGTGTAATTGCCAAATGTCCTCTATTGGATTTTTCTCATGTATCAACCTATGATCTAGTTTGACATTATACTCTTTCAATCTTGCCAAAACCTCCTCAAAATTTCTTACCGTAGTGTACATGTGGTAAAAAAACCTAAGTTGATTCTCATATATTTATTTGAACATCTTCTTGCCTTGTAAATGATTATTTATTGTTCCTCTAGGGTCCCACATTCTAAGTTCATCCATTTGGAAGATAAAGGCTCCTCTTTGCCTAGACATAATGTCTATTTTATTCCAATATTTTAGTGTGGTTCTTAAAATCATAAGAGGGAAGGGATGGAAGAGGTCCTTCTTCTCTTCTTTACACACTTCAATTTAATTGAGGATTTGGAAAGTAATTTCTTTCTTAGCAAGCTTAGGTGGCACATAGATAGGTAATCTAAAAGGTGAGGATATGGTTCCCTCAATCCTTATTATTATGTAGTATATATAGTAACATACATCCCCCATCATATCCACATATCTCTTGATTAGGGGGTGGATCATAAGCATGGGAAAGCTAGTGATAGCCTCAACCAAGGAGGGATAGATGCCACCACAAATGAATTGCATGTGGTTTCTATACTTGAAGATTTGGAGTTTAGAGTAATGGTGAGAAACTCAGATTCTACTATTGGGATACTAATTATTGATATGGGGGAAAATATTGGAGGCCATCAATGCATCAAGCATGTAAGACATCATGAAATATTGTTTTTTGGTCTTTCTCTTGATGGCTGTGAATTGCCTACCTAGGTGAATACTTATCATTTCCCCAATGGGAGGGGTGAGTTGTTGATCTATTAATATATATAAATATGAAACCCAAGTGGGGTTAACATAAGTAGTTATGGTATTCCTATAGATTATATTTATTAACGTCATGATAACCCTAATCCCTTCCCTAAATTGGGCAATTGGCATTCTACCTTGGAAATTTTTAAAAACAAGTTTCCCTAATTAAGCCAGGGTCTAAAGATAATATCTAGGTCATTTTTGGTGGTCTAATCCTTAATTATGGGAAAATTCACATGGGATTGAGGAATTTATAGTAGCCCTCAAAGGCTATATGGGAAACATAAGCTATTATCTTGGATGTGCCATCCCTAACAATCCAATCTTTATCTACTCTGTAATCTACAAAAAGAGGAACAAACACATCAATGTAATGAAGTAACTCTAGTTTGGTAGTCACATGGTGGAAACTAACAAATTATACTACTAATAGGTCCTTGTATTTGATGTTGATTTCTTTAATTATTCTTTTACTCTGGGTAAGGGGCTACATCTCATCAATGGTGAAGAAAAGATCAAATGAATTCTTGCACCCATTATTCAATGCCTCAGTGTCCAACTCTATATCCTTGAAAAATCTACCCAAATGGTTCATAGATAGGTATATTTCAACCTCTTCCCACCTTTTTGTCTAATCACTACCATTATTTCTTAAACCTTTAAAAATACTTAGCACAAACTTGATAGAAACCTTTGTATTACTCTTTTTGCATTCAAATCTGATTAATAAGCTTTAATTGTGGTTTGACCACTCACAACTTCCCTTTTTATGAAAGTCTTAGGTTTTTGTGAGATTTAATGGTGTAGTTGATTGGGGATTTAGGCTTGTTCATGTCTCAATATTTGATTGAGACTTGATTTTATACCTTTGCATTTCTAGGTGGATAAAATCCAAGCTTTACCACTTTTTGCCTATGTGGATCCTATGTGGCCTCCATTTGACTTATTTTCATGGAAATTTTCATATTTTTCTAGGGGAGAACTAGCCATGAGCCTTTGATTTATTCTTTTTTTTTCACTTTTGGATCAAGATCTAAGGATTCATCATGAACCATCGATTGTAATCGTAGTCTTTTTATCTCATTGGTCTCTATAAGTCTTAAGTCCTAGTATTACACCACCTGGCATGTTGTCACACCATTGATCCCTAATCCCTAATATTTATCCACATGTTAAACTTTTGCCCCCCCAAGTTCTGGTTAAACATTTTTCACCATTGGATCAAATTGGTACGATCACATGAGGGCTAATATATCTTGAAAGATACACAATGTTTAAGTTAGTCTAAGGGTTTGAATAAAGACTTATGTTAAATAAACTACTCTAAGTTTACTCAAAATATAAATGCAAGGCTCATTAAAACACTAAAAACATTCCCCATGCCTAAGCAAAAATTTTCAATTAACTTAAATTTGATGGTTTCACTACCATCATAGATGTCTTCACAAGCATTAAATGTTGTGAGCATGAATGTCAAATTTAAGTCTGTAAAGTCTCTATGGTATAATGTGAAAGTGTCATGTAGCACCCTCATGGAGCTTCTTAGGATCAGGGACTTAATGCAGTTTGTTAGATCAGAAGAGAGATGTTCTTTGGATCAAGATCTAAGGCATTACACATGATTGGCTACATTAATTAGGTGAGACCCTTGTTGATGTATTTTAGTACACATGGTTACCACTTGGCATCCTCATAGGGATTTGAACTTTCAACCCTTAGCTCATACCATTAGATTGGACCCCATGATGAAGCACAAATCATTGGATCTTCCTTTATCATGCATCATTAGATCAAGTTTCACATTCAAATGTGAGCCATTAGATCTTGTAAGATGTAATAAGTTTAAGTTAGTACCTTTAGTTAATAAAACTTAGGCTAAGATTTTATTATAAGGCTCTATTCATATTAATAAATATGAAGGGGGTGTTAGGATAAAGACTTACGCTAAATTTTAATTAAAATGGGGATCAACTTAGGAAATTAAAAGGGGACCTTGTTAAAGTACTTCACGGGGTGGTTAAGATAAGTGAAGATATTTAAAATAATATACAAGGACTTAATATTATTTTTATATTATGGTTTAGTAACATTAATAAACATGACTACACCCTAAAATAAATTTAATCTTAGGTCTAAAATATTATTTTAAACATCTTTTCCAAAATACTCTCACCAAAATTTGAATTCAAACTTGAGGGTCTCAAACCTAGGATTTTAAACTCAGGTTTTTTTTAAAAAGAAAGGATCAAGGTTAAGCCTTAGAAAAATGACTATTAGTAGAAATCTAGTGGATCCTTTACCTGATCAAAAACCTTTATTTTCTATGAATCCTACATTTCTTACAAAATAAGGTGAAATGTTAGAAGCATTTAGCACACTAGGATTTAAATAAAAAATGCCACCTTATCACAAAGGATGATCTTTAAATTCTAATAAAACCTATAATCATGGAAAAATTAACAATAACAAGGTTTAAAACATCTCAAGGGACCCCAATTTTTAGAATTAGGGGTATTATAGCTCTAATAGACTATAATGCCAAAACTTAGAGTGTCCTATTTTTGGCACTATTATTTAAGTGCATTTTGGCTTCTAACGGTCACATTCTTCTAAATATTTATCCTAATTCATGTTGGCCTAATGAAAATTCATTTAATCCATGATCATTAAATCCCTTTAAAAAGGCCATTTAAAGTCAATTTATAAGAGTTGGAACTCATTTACAAGATAGAAGCAAGAATACAAGCCAGACTACTCAAGCACTTTTCTCTATCTCTGCATATAACCATCCAATAGTATTTCAAGCTTATTCAAACCTTTACACTAGTCCTTAGTCATTCCAGGTACACCTAGTTTTGAATTTTTAACATAATATTGCACCAAGCACTTCAATAGGAGAACTATATATAGCTTGATCCCTCATTAGAGTATTGGTATGTAGGCAATGTGCACACACATGGGGTGTTAAGTGCATCTAACTTATCTTTTACACATTAACCCCTCCTCTCCTTTCTCCAAATTTTACATTCAGGTTCAAACATAAAGAAGACCTAGGGTATTGAAGACTAAATCAGGTACATAGTGAGCTCTATAGACTTTTAGGCTTTGATATTTCATAGGTAGGGTCACACAGACCTAATGCTCAAAACCCAAAAAGATTAGATCACCAAGATAATAGTGACAAGATAGGAATATAACACCATAACCTAGGGTGTCCCACTTTATATGCTCCTATCCAATCAAGAAATGAACTCTAGATTCCTATTTATGATAGTCTCCCAAGCCTACACATAGATTTTTAGACCCTATCTTAGTCGAAACAACACAAAATTAGATAAGTTTAATTCTCTCTCTCTCTCACTATTATTTTTAGAAAATCACTAACTACATTCAATTTTCATAAATTAGTAGCCTAATTATTATACATTATTTACTAATTTTATCTACTAAGACCCATTTATTATTTAGGAATTAAACATCTAATTTCCAAAAAATAATAAATCATTTAGTGAACCCGACGTACTTCAATTTTCACATTAAAACCCTAGGGTAAATTCCTACCTAATTTTCCAAATTAATTTTTGAATTTTTTCTTGAAAATTAAAATAAAAAATTCCTCTCAAAATTTTAAAATTTGTAGTAAATTTTAATATTTTTTCCAAAACCCTAGTTGCATACACTAGGTCCCTGTAAATTTTTAATATTAATCCATTAATTTCCTAATTTTTTGATTGCATATATAAATTATAAATTTAATTCAAATTCTCAAATTCAATAGTAAATTTTCAAAAATAAATTTATTTCAAACTCTAGTTGCATCAACTAGCTCCTAGTAATTTTCCAATCATTTTCTAAATTTTTAGTTGCATATTAAAATTAAAAAATCACCTCAATATTTCAAATATACATACTAATTTAAAATTTTAAAAAAATTAAAACCCTCGTTGCATCTATTAGGTTCCAATAGATCAAGCACTTTCCCATAAATTTTTGAATTTTTTGAATACTTAACTCAGAAATTCAATTTCAATTTCAAAAATTCATAGTATTTTGCAAAAATATTTTTGAAAAATCCCTAGTTGCATGTACTAGCTCCTACTTTTCTTCTTGAGGTATCACCTTACATCCATACTCAAATTGCAAAAATGTTTCTCATTTATTAACAAACTTTTCTTAAATTTCTTGTAAATAATAAAGAAAACATAATGGGTCCTATCATGTACATGAATGATGAAGTCTATCATATGTTAGAACAAAGTTTTATCATTTTCATTTCATGCTTAATTTTTATAATAAGGGATGATATTACAACATTTATGAGTAAAATTACACAAGATTTAAATATTCCTTTTTCATACTCTCTATCTCTCATATGGAACAATTTTCAAGTTTATCATGTTAAACATGTTAGCAACATTATGTTACAAGTCAAATCTCTTTATGCATTCAGGCAAAAAATCATGTTCTCTATCCTTTAATTTCTATTTGTCATTTAGAAAAGCCTCTAGATTTATCATACTTAACACATACAAAATGTTATGTTGCATATCAAAATTTCTATGCATTCATGCATAATGTCACATTCTCTATTTCTTACTTTCAATCTTTCCTAAGGAATATTCTTTATAAGTATATCTTTTCACAAATAATCACTCAAATTACATTCATTTCACTCTACATTCATGCTTTTTGCCTCAATGCATATAACTCATTGGTTGCTTTTGAGTATCTCCCTATCATTACTAGACACCAGCAAAACACTAGTGGTTATATCCATCCCTCCTTCCATTAAACTTGGTACATATAGCTCTTATCCCACACCTATTATTATCTCTATGCCTAGATTAGATCATACAATACATGTTATCACCCAAGTTTATAAATATAGGCAAGTTAATTAAACCCATGGCTATAGCTTTCTCACTTAGACTAGCATCCCTTTAGACACAATTTCCATTATTGAACTCCTTCAATAATGCAATATTTACAAATATGTTTTGTATACATCCCTTCATAATACTAAAGTTCCTATTTCAACTGAGCTAGCTTATGTTGCATATATCCTCAACACAATACAATGGACTGAAGAACATATTTCCTTTGAGAAAGAATATTTACCCCCATAACACATCATTTCACAACACATCCCTCTATATATTCATTTACAAATCAATGATGTAGGGGTCAAATGAGTGTTAGTTGATAATGATTTAGGACTCAACATCTACAACATTTCTTTCTTAAACATCTTAATATATAACCTCATGATCTAGATCAATTTGATATGAACATCAGAGGTTTTGACAACATTCAGTGGAAAGTCATGGGTCAAATAACACTTAATCTCACATTAGGGCCTAAGACACTACCAACTATTTGTTAAGTCATGCCAAATGACCTCAACTATAATTTATTACTTGGTCATCTTTAGATTCATGATATGCATGTAGTCCCTTCTACACTCCATGCCTATCTCAAATTTAGTCACAAAGGCTACATATACACATGCCCAATTGATAACAAACCTTTTAATTACTTTTAGCTTGCTAACACTCCATAGAATTATATTTCACACTTTAATCTTAGCTATTTACCTATGTAACCCATTATTCACAATGTACCCTCGAACCATGTAACACATCAACAAACTCCAAATTAGGTATTAACACCAACACCAAAGCATCAATTCACCTCAAATTTTGTACTTAAATGCCTTAATAAAATGGGATATCATGGAAAAGGCCTTAGAAAGCATAAACAAGGAATCATCAATCATGTTGAGGTATCTACACAACATGGAACATAAGTGCTAGGATATCAATTTACCTATCCGCATAGTAAACCCTCTTCTGCCACTTAAAAGCATATCAATTTTTGTCCACCCACTACATTGGTAGATCACACCATTAATCATACTTCAACATTATCATTAATCTACCCTAATTTCATTGATGATGTAGTTTCTCAAGACATATTCACATTAGATGAATTTTATAATGATGAATCCCTCCTACAATTTCTTGGAGCATATGAGGACCTCCCACCTTGTTATCATAAAAATATATTTCCTCATCACACAAATGCCCATTCATATTTTAGAGAAAGTATAAACTCACCCTAAGACATACTAATCAATTCAAATGATACTGTCCTTACCACTACTTACACACTTGATCGTTCCACATTGCTTAATGAAGAAATTATAAATTTCAACTTTAGAACTGATCAAGATCCCCACATTATCTTATTAGTTGATGCCCTTAAAAAATAATAAGATATAGATATCCATCAAAATTTAATATATTTCACAAAAAACTTTGCTTGGTCTTACTCAGATATGCCAAGAATTGATACATCTATCATCATCCACCAAATTCCCTTATACCCAAATGCTAAACCAATTAAGCAAAAAAATCACAAAATACATCTTAAGGTGGCTCTCTTGGTCAAATAGAAAATCCAATGCCTCTTAGATGTTGGATTCATTTGACTAGTAGCACACCCAAATGGATTTCCAACATAGTCCCTATAGTCAAACTTAATGGACAAATTTAGTGTTGTTCTGATTCTTGAGATTTAAATAAATCATGCCCAAAAGATGATTTATTTTTGTCTAATATCGACATGATCATCAATTTTATAGATGGGCATGAAATTTTATCATTCATGGATGGATTCATTGGGTACAACCAAATCAAGATTACTGAAGAAGATCAAGAAAAACATCTTTTACAATTCCCTAGGGCACATTTTCTTATATTGTCATGCCTTTTAGATTAAAAAATGCCAGAGCCACATATGAACATATCATGACAAATATATTTCATGATTTAATTCACTATACAGTTGAGGATTATGTTGATGATATATTATCTAAATCCAAATAATGAAAGCATCATGCTATTGATTTATTAAATATCTTTCAATAAATCAAATAATATAATTTCTAATTAAACCTAAAGAAATGTGTGTTCAGAGTCACATCAGGTAACTTACCAGGTTTTATTATCTCTCAGTGTCACATAGAAGTTGATCTTAAAAAATTAAAATAAATTATTGATATGCTACCTCCCACCAAATTAAAATAACTTTAATCACTACAAGGCAAGATCCAAGAAATTTTCCATTTCATAGCTTAGCTTGCTGATAAAAATTAGTCATTTACTCGACTACTAAAGAAAGATACAAAGTTTATTTTGGATCAAGCTTGCCAAGAAAGCTTGATATAATCAAGAAATATCTTCTTAATCCACCCATTTTAATACCACCTATCCTAGATAATCCTTTCCTATTATATATCTTACCAACATATCATGCATTAGGAGCACTCTTGTCATAACACAATGATTAAAATACTAAATAATTAGTTTATTACATAAGTCACACATTGGTTGATTATGGAAAAAAACCTCCCCAGTAAAAAAATAATGTATAACATTAGGTTTTTCCACACAAAAACTCTAACATTACATGGTCAATAATGAGACTCAAGTTATCACAAAAGTAGACCCCTTAAAGTTTTTACTAGCCAAACCACATCTTTCTGGTCACATTAAAAATTGGGTTATATTATTAATAGAATTTGAATTAAAAATAGTCCTCTAGAAATCAATAAAGGGCCAAATCATTATAGACCATTTGGTAGTAGAACCACTATTAGATACCAACCCTCTTAATGACACATTTAGAGATGATTTCACTGCCTATTCTACTCATTAGGATATTTAGACCATGTTCTTTGATGGCTCCCGATGTGCATCTAGAGAAGGGCCAAGCATTGTCTTTATTGATCCTTTTAGTCACATATTTCCCATAGTTTACCGATTAAGTTTATCCTACACCAACAACACCATAGAATATGAAGCACTTATCTTATGACTATTCACATCCCAACCTTTCCAAATCAAATCTATTCAAGTCTTTGATGATTCCCAACTTGTAGTCAATCAAGTCAATGATGTTTATCAAACAAAATAAGAACACCTTATCACATATTGTAACATGATATGGTGTCTATCATCACAATTTGACTAATTTTCTATTGAGATCATCCCTAGAAAAGATAACAGACACGTAGATGTAATGGCCAGTGTTGCATCTCTAAATCTCATCGATATCAACAATGATCAAGAAATATTTTATAATTAAATGATTAAAATCACCATCAATATCCAACATGGATTTGATATCTCTTTATGTTTTAGCTACTACACAAAGTATTGTAACCCTAAAATGGTTCTCTAATATTTATATCTTTCTAAATAAATCTATTACACCAGACACTTTCTACCTAAATGACAAACGTAAGTTACAAAAACAAGCAATTCATTATGTAATCATTGGTAGGAACATTTTTAAATGGTCCTTCAATGAACAATTAATATGATTCTTAACCTCACTATAAACTAAAATTGCTCTAGCTCAAATACATGACAGTGAATGTGGTGGCCACTTTAGCAAAAAATCCATGTCACACAATTTACTTCAACAATAGTACTATTGGCCTACCATGGAAGATGAATGATTATAATATGTGAAGCTATGAAATTAATGTCAATAACATAGTAATATACAACATACATCATCACAATAATTAAAACCTATCATCTCTCCATGGATGTTCATGTTATGGGGATTGATCTCACTAGAAAAATTAACCCTATATCCACCGATAGGCATAAATTCATAATCACAACTACAAAATAATTTACCAAATGGGTGATAGTAGTTCCACTTCAATCTACCAGAGGTGAAGACATTTTTAGTTTTATCATGACTCATATTATATCAAACTTTGACCTACTGGGAGATATCATTTCTGATAATTGAACATCATTCAAGAACAAAATTGTCAATTTATTTTAATACCAAATACAAATTTAAGCACACATTCTCCACTCCATATTACCCACAAGTAAAAAATCAAGTAGAAGCTAATATTAAAACTATCAATAGAATTTTGAGCAAAATAGTGATAAAATTTGGAGATGATTGGCATAATCAACTAGTTTTAGCATTATGGGCCTATTACACAAGTATCCATACACCCATAGGATCTAATATTTATTCACTTTTTTATGGAATAAAAGAAGTTTTATTATTAGAATAAAAAATCCCATCTCTCCACATCTTTATTAAAGGTATTCTCACTAATGACCAGTATCATGAAAAACATCTACACCTGCTTAAATAGTTAGACCATACATGCATTCAATATACAAAACACCTCAAAATCTACCAAAAATGTATACAATGATCCTAAAAAAATGTGTTCACACCAAATAATTAAAATTTAATGATCTTTTTCTCAAATAAAACCTTCACAATATCAATGCCAGAGAAGAAATCAAAGGAAAATTCAAACCAAATTCGCTAGGTCCATCTATTATTACCAAAAATCTTGGCCCTAAAGTGTATCATATATGCTCACTTGAAGGAAAGAAACTCAAAAACCAAATGAATATCATACATTTATGTAAATTCCATGTCTAGCATGCCATTTTACATATTACAGTCTACATAATTTCTATTCAAAGCTTAATTGTACATAACTTATTTCAAAATACAAAAAAAATATAAAATATCAAAAATACCAAAAACATTCAAATATATCCAAAAAAACAAAAACCTTTTGATTTTATGCATCATCCATGCTTTACATTGCCACTATTATTCTAGACTTACATTTGTTGTTCTATGCTATTATTTGTCAATTTGTCTACATTACCATTCTTCACTTGATCTTCTTTGAGTGTGTGCAGTGACATCCAGATCCTTGATTGCTTAACTCTACTCATTGAGTGGGAATCCTACATCTACATTCAAGACATACTTAGATATACACACCCATTGGGGGCATCTTCTACATGATTATACCATCTAAGTTATGTCACTCCTACACTACACTCTCCAATTTATCATGTTGATGTACATTACTTACTATATTACACAAATTATTATATTGACATTTCACTATTATCTATCACTTATATATATCTTAGCATATACCTAGTCTTTTACTAACCATGTAATGCATACTTTCACTCTTTCTTTGATTAGTTAGATGTGGTTATATATTTCTAGTTATTACATGCTTTCTCTTCTTACTTAACATAACTTGTTGGATTGCATTTCTAGTTCCTATTTGTCTCATGTATGTGCCTTAGGACATTTTATAATGTCCTATTTTATTCATGTGTGTGCCTTAGGAGATCTACCAATTTCCTTTGCCTATACTCCTCTATGTGATTATGGCTTCCACACCAACTTGATTTTTTCAATTGTACATGTATGTGGCTTTTGAACATGCCTTGTATGCTTGTTTTCTAGTTTGAGTGACATGTTCTCATGTCCCTTGATTTCTTATCCCCTTGGCTAATCTTGTATGCTTCTTGATTATTGTCTTATATGCTTATTTCCTAATTTATTTTCCTATTTATAATGTCATGATCCATATCATGCATTTCCTTGCTTTCTTGGATGTTATGATGGACATCATGCTCCATCCCTCCTTGCTAACAAGCTAACAACTAAAAACTAACACTTTAAATTTTAGTTCATTTTATTTCACATGTTATTACATTGTTACATCCATCTAGGCATATCCCTATTGATCTAACAATCTCTCAGATCAAACCATGTTATATCTTGAGATATATTATTGATTATTATTGCTATATCATGTATATTTCCAGTTTAACACACTTACAAGGCTCTTTCTTCTAAGGATAATCATTGAGATGTCTTCATTCATACCCTCAAAAGAGGGGGAAATAAATAAGGTTTTTGTCATGGATATCAGATCTCTTAATGGTAAAAAAATTAGTTCTTAAGACACTCAAAATAGAATCAAGACATTAGACTAGGCAAAATAGACCAAGTAGACAATAAAGAATATTAAATAATTACCAGATTTGGCCCTAGACAATAGTGCCAAAGTTAAAAAATAGTGCTAGACACTAAGGTGTCCTATTTTTTGTGCTCCTATCTATATATAAAAAAATTAGTTTTTCCAAAAATAAAGAAAAAAGTGAGTTTAGTCACAAGTTTGTCAGCTCAGTATAGTCTAGATTTAACATGTTTTAGTACATTTTTTTCTTAGATAATCTATATATATGGGGAAACATATGTGGCATGATGGATCTCACTTCTATTTTTAGATTAGGTAATTTATTTATCTTCCAGATTAGAATCCATGTTTCATACACTAGTGATTGGGGGCAACGTGCACAGCACATTGATCTTCCCCTTTTTCTGAGTTCAGTTTATTTCCTAAGTGTTTCTTAGAAGTTGTATGCCTTACTCCATCTAGAGGTGGTTGGCATCCTTTTTTAATTTTGGGTTATATACAAGCTTTTCTTCTCAAGTACCTAAGTTCCTGAGTTGGTTTCTACATAAGCCTATTACACTAGTTTTAAAGTGGCTTTCATACAAGCCTAATATCTATCTTTAGAAATGGCCAAGAGTGGCCTAGTTTTCAACATACATTTATCTATCCATGCAAACATTTTTAGATCATAGTACATTCATGGGATTCATAATCCATCTCATATGACATATATTCTATACCGATATCACCTCATAGCTTCAATTCATAGGACAATGATGGAGCCAAAGGGCTAACCTTTGTATTATTGAGCCACTTATTCAGAAGGATTGGACACATAGTCCAAACATTGATTGACACATGTATGATTCATTAGCTTGACTCAGTTAGAGATGATGGAGCCAAAGGTCCTACCTTTTCATTCTTGAGCCACTTCCAACGAAGTGAGCACTCAAATCTATTCATGATATTACTTTGTGTATAACACACACTTGGCACAATCTAACATCATAATAGGTTTTGTATTGGTTCACATACCCAATGAGGTTTATTCATTCCTTTTTCATCCTCTCTCTCTTACCTATATTTTGTACATTCTTATTTTAGATATATCATATCTAGTAAGGACTAATTTAATCTATGTTTTTCATTATAGATTCACACCTCACACCATGCTCTCTCTATGCACATCCAATGTCACACAACTTTATGAGCTTCACCTTTATAGGTAAGTTCATGTATGCTTTCTATTTTTCATTTATCCTAGAATTTTACTTTGTTTCATCACTAGAATAAAGGTGGGGTAAATGTAGTCATGTATAATGCAAAGTTTGGTAACTTGAGTGTGGTTAATGACATCCAATCCATAGGTCAATCTTGCTTATTCTCATGACCCTCATAGACACATTTTCACTAATTCCCAATCATCTGTAGCCTCCCAAATTAAACACTTGTAGACCCAAATTACTCTTTATATGGTTAATATATCCCCCCAAGTCTTGTCAACCATAGATAATAGCACCAAAATCCAAGGTGTCTTATTTCTGGTGTTGTTGTCCAAGTGCATTTTGGCTTCTAAAAGTCACTTTATTTTGAATCCTTATCTTAATTCATGTTGGCCTAATACAAATTTATTTAACCCACAATCATTAAATCCCATATAAAATTCCATTAAAAATCCATTTAGAAGGGTTGGCACTCATTTATAAGAGAGAAGCAAGAATACAAGCAAGGCTACTCAAGCACTTTTTCCTATTCTCTACATATAGCCATCCAATAGTATTTAAATATTTTTAAAACCTTTACACCAATCCTTAGTCATTTCAAGTACACCAGATTTCATATTTACTTGAATTTTCATCACACTATTACACCAAGCACTTTAATGGTTGAACTACATATATATTGATCCCTCATCGAAGTATTGGTGTGTAGGTAGCATGCCTACACATGACGTGTGAAGTGCATCCAATGTATTATTTACACGCTAACCCATCCTCTCTTTTCTCCAAATTTTACATTTAAGTACAAACATAAAGATGACCTAGGGTATTGAAGACTAAATTAGGTACAAAGTGAGCTCCATAGACTTTCAAGCTTCAATATTTCATAGGTAGAGTCACACAAACCTAATGCACAAAACCTAGAAAGCTTAGATCACCAGGACAATAGTGTCAAGATAGGACTATAACACTAGAACCTAGGGTGTCCCACTTTTGGCACTCCTATACAATCAAGAAACAAACTCTATATTCCTATTTATGATAGTCTCCCAAGCTTACACATAGATTTCTAGACCTTGTCTCAGTCAAAATAGCACAAAATTAGATAAGTTTAATTCTCTCTTTCCCATTATTATTTTTAGAAAATCCCTAACTACAATCAAATTTCACAAATTAGTAGCATAATTATTATACATTATTTACTAATTTTATCTACTCAAAACCATTTATTATTTAGGAATTAAACATCTAATTTCCCAAAAATAATAAATCAGTAAATATGTATTCAAATAAGGTAAGGAAAGATAGTTTCTTGTAAAAGGTATGGTGTGCTACAATTGTGAACAAAGAGGTCACATTTCTAGGTTCTATAAGTAAGGATCTACAAATTGGAATAGGTTTAATCAAGATCCTAGAGTGAAAAGAAGAAGGCAAGTCAAATCATGGAAGCCAAAATTGAAAATTATAAGTCATGATGAGTCTACAAGTTCAAGTAATTTTTTTGATATGGTGGAAAAATCTACAAAATTTGAAGAATGCCAAGAGGTCTCATTATCTGCTCATGCTGAGAGTGAAAAGACCAAGCTTAAGAGAAGACCAAGGTGCTAGTTGAAGCTAGTCTTGAGGTATGTATGGATCCAAGTGAAAATAATTCTATTGATTAGAATGTATCATGAAAATAACATCAATTGTCTATGCCCAATGATGAGGTTACAAACTACAAGGTGGATTTTTTAGATGAAAAGGTATGTCATGAATATTTTTTTATCTCCATGTATTGCCAAACCAATCCTAGAAGAAAAGGAGAATGTTGTGGTGGTTGAGAATGTTATTTCTCTTAATTTTAAGAAGAAGAAGAAGAATAACTAAAAGTATTAGATGAGCAAATAGCAGAAGGAATATAAGTTGTGGACAACTCCTAATTTCACATTGTTCTAGGACATTGTGAAGTAGGGTGTCTCTACCTATGCATCTTAGGAGACATTTTTTTGTGGAGAATAAAGTTTAAGTGCTCAATATTATATTTTTAATCTAAATAGAGACTTATATTGATCTTAGAAGGTCTTTGGTTAAGGGGGTGCAACAAATTTATGATCTTTCTCTAGAGGTTTGTGAAGGAGCTATTATACAGGGTCAAAATGAGTGTTTTCAAGTGGCTTAAAGAGATTGAGGGAATGCCAAGAAGTTTTTTATGCTCATAAAGGTCTATTAATTGTTTTGGGATGTTATCTAGGTTTTTTTTAGGTCTAAAGGTATGTTTATGCCAATTAAAGATATTTTTGTGTGCTCTTAGTTTTCCAATTTTTTGGCTTAAGGGCAAACAAGCCTAAAATTGGTTATAGTAAGTCAAGGTTCTCAAAGGTGTTAAGGCTCAATTTTTGGTCTATAATCATGTGATGGGTGTCTCTATGTGTGCAATAAGTTTTAGAGGTGTGAATTGACTAGAAAGAGGTTTTTTGACCTTGTTTATTTTGAGATTCAAGCGTTTTAATATATACTAGAAAAGTGGATTGCCTTGTGAATTGAAGTATAAGGATTCCTAATAAGTTGAATGGGATAAATGGGTTATCAAATCAATATTCACATAAATTTTAAGTTTTGTGGTTCTCAATTTATTTATGTTTTTGTTAATATGGAGGGTGAATTGGCTAATAGGTTTTTGAAGGAAGTATGTTTCAGAAGATGATATTGGTGATGAAAATTGGTGTGGTTGAGGGGAAATATGAGATTGATTTAGATATGAATTTTTAGGTCTTGAAGATGTGTATACTAAAAATTATGGGCTTTTTCAAGTTCTAGGTATAGATACAAGGAGGCTAGACAGGCCTAGTGTGAAGAAGAGTGCATTTTAATCAAATTATCCAAAATATAAAGGAATGAGTATTTCAAGGTGAGTTATAAATTTTTTTTAGTTCATTTTTCCTATGTTGGTGAGTGGTATGAAGTTCTATTGGTAGTTCTTGAGGTGGCTTGAGAGAAGAGGCTAGTAAGAATGTGTGGTGATTATTCATGATGTATAGAGATCTGAAGATGTTTGAGTGATGCAATGGACTATAAATATTATTGGGAGTCACTAAAATATGTTTCTTGGTAAGTTACATCATATTTTAGTGTTTTTTTGTGTTCTTTATTCATTGGTTGTAATGCTTGGTTCAAGAGAGTGTTAGCCTGAAGCAAGAGGAAGTTGAAAAGGTAAAGAAAATGTAGGCTCAAGGTAACAAAGACTTTGTATCATATTTTTAAGGTGGTCCTTTCTGATGGTATTTTTAAGTACTAAATATTAGTTGGTACCCACTTTTTCATTGTTTCAAATGGGGGGAAAGTTCCTATTGTAGAAGTACTTGAAGAGATAGAAGGTGAGCTAAATGATGTTTGTTGACATCAATGACAAAAGAGATATTGTTAAATAATTTTTAGTGATGTCATGGTAATGCCATAAATGTGTCATGGTGATGAAGTGATCTAATAACTTAAGTAATAGTGACAAAGTGCGTAATGTGTTTATCCTAGTGTGTTTAAAGTTGGTTTGGTTGATCTTCAACTTTGGTATGATTAGAGATGTTCAAGGATGAGTATGGTGATTTGATCATGTGAAAGAGGTCATATAAATGGTCAAGGATTATTTGAGAGCTTGTGTTCATAAGTGTAACTCATCTAGTATTCCATAGTTTTCATCTAGATAGTTTGGGTCAAGTTGTAAAAAATCTAAGTAGGCAGTTTGTTGACATCACCATTACCATGTGTTGATGAATCAAAGGGAGTTGGTCATATAGTTGTGATCACATTATTCCATAGTTATTATATCATAAATATTTGGTGATGTTCATAAGTTCATCAAAATATATTCAAGTTAAAATTTGGGCTCCCAGGTATTTTGACATTATTTTCCCATAGCCAAAATTGCATGAGGTAAGAAAGAGCCAAGTAAGAATATTAATGGTGCCATATCTCGCATGTGTAGAAATTTCATGATAAAATTATCATATGGGTTTTTTAATTTTTTTTCCTATTTTATTTTAGATAATTTTAAATGAAGCACTAAATTATGGTAAAATATATGCATGTTCAAAGTTGGCCTTCTAGATAAGTTTTTGACATAGTTGACTCCATGGTAGAAAAATATGAGTGAGCATTTTAATGTTATTATATCTCACATGTGTGAGGATTACATGATTATTTTGTCACATTTTTTTATTATCATATGTTATTATATCATATGGTCTAAATTTTATAACATGCGAGTGAATGAAGTAAAATATATGACTATGCAAAGTTGGCCTTCTAGGCAGATAAGCAAGATTCCCATAATTAGTCTATTTTGCACAATGTTAAAGATTAGGACCAGATGAAGATATATTGGATCATTGGAAATTATAAAATTGATATATATATATATATATGGTGAAAAAATATTCAAACAGGTTAAATTTTTCATTGGTTAATGAAGCTATATATTGAGCTCCTTACAAAAGGATCAACATAGCATGTTTGTTCTAAGGACTCAAGAAGCAACGAGATGAGGACAAGTGCTCAATGGTTAATGGTATAAGTTATCAGAAGGAATGTGAGGGTGATAAATGTCATGATCATTTAGGTTATGATTATAATCAAATGGTGAGTTTTTAATGATAAGGACTTGACTGATCCACAAAGATCGATGGTACATGATGAGTCAACATTGCAAGATTGCACGAGATGAGGTCAACATGTTTAAGGTTTAACATTTGAGCATTGGTTCCTATGTGTTAAATTTTTGAATAGATTTATGGTTCATTTTTTATCTAAATATATTAGTACCTAAGATGAGGACATGGTATTTGAGGTTTAGCTATGACCATTTAAATTCCAATATTTGACTTTAACAAAGGATTGACCAGTATTTGGTTTTTGAGCTATAACTTTTGATCTATGCAAAATTTGACCATGTAGTAAAAAATTAAGTTTTATATAATTATAAGGAACATTTTTAAATATTAATTTATAATTATAATTATATTAAAACTTATTGAGATGTAAATTTTACCTTGTATTTGACTGTGTTTTGCATGTAATTTGAGAAGATTGTTCGATCTTGTTTTGATATTGTTTTAATATTTATTGCTTAATTTGATATTGGGGAGTGTTTTAAACTCCATGAGGATGATGAATGTGTATTATTAAGGTTTTAACAATCATATTTATTATGAACAAAGGTTTATAATTTGACTATGTATTTGTACATGGTGACCGTATGCATAGAATGTTGTTTGAACAAATTATGTTTAAGCAAAAGAGTAATATGTTGGTTGTTGGAACTTAAGGGGGAACTATAGATAACTTGTAATGGTTTCATTCTTTTTTTAGTGTTTTTGTGTTATTTTTAATTTTTATAAAGTGCTAAAGGAGTGAATGGGCTCACATGAGACCTATAAGGGCTAGAAGGGTGTTATTAAAAGGTGTAGCTACTTAAGGGTGACCCATAGATGCTATGGCCAACCTATAAAGATTGTATTGAGATATGTATTTATATCAAATATGTGTTTCTATCACTAATTCACTTTCTACAGATTATAAAGTAGAGAAGAAACTAAAGAGATAATGGACAAGGCATGTGAAGTACCTGGATAAAGATCGCGCACCGTAATCCAGACGTTTGTGAGCACCCCTCTTTGGCTGTGGAGGAATGACACCTGCAAAGAAGAAAACTTGGACAAAAAGGCGTTAGATGGATAGGCGGTGGGTTGCCAAGCGAAAGCTTGTTCCCAGAAGTATGAAAACTTCCTCAAGGGAGGTCAACCCACTATTTTGATAAAAGATAAATGACTGATAAATGATAGAATGCTAAAATAGATTGAAATGATAGCAAACTAAAAGAGAAAAGAAAGCAAAGGCTTACCTGGAAGAAGCTATCGACCTGGTTGCAGTCGCCGGTGTCGGTGGTCTCACCGGCAACGGTTGTCGGGTCTGCCAACGTCGGTTAGTCTGCCGACGTCGGTGGGGGTAATGGCCGGCATCGGTCGGGGCAATAAGCAGCGAGTCTGGTCTGGGCTTGGTCTATGGACGGGGTTTTTAGGTAGGTTCTGGTCGAGTCTAGACAGAGTCTGGTCTGGGCTTGGTCTGTGGATGGGTCAGTGGATGGGTTTGAGTCTGATTTGAGGCAGTCAGGGGGTCTATGCAGAGATACAGGAGAGTCAAATGGACAGAGAGGGACAGAGAGATAGAGGAAGCCAATCAGGGAGATAGGAATCTGGGTCTGACTAGTTTGGTTAGCTGTCTGGGTTGGGGAAAAGAAATACTGAATCTAGTTAAAGAAGATGACTAGAAATCATAAAGAAAACAAACAGAGTACATACCTGTGCCCTGCTGAAGAAGGTGTTGATCTGGTTGCTGGTGATGCTGGATGTGAAGCCTGTTGCTGATGAAGAATCCCTGTTGTTCACTTGCAGAAGCTTGCTGTGTACCTGAGGGAGAGAGTCAGATTAATTGGGAGAGAGGTCAAGTGAAAGGATGGATACAAGGGTCTGATACGAAGGTTGAAGAGTCGGGATGCCAGGGAGAAAAACGTAGAGATGCGAAGAGGAGCCAAGAGGAGGAGATAACGGTACAGAAGCCATTATGAAAGGTGCCGACGCCGGCAATATCACCGACGTCGGTTGATGGTTGACCGACGTCGGCGGCTAAAAGGCCGAAAAAAGGCTAAAAATAGCCTTCTATCCATTTTCCAGCTGCCAGGTCAAATGAATGCGAGGATGAAACGGTCGACGGGAGTTAAATGGGCGAGAGGAGAGATTGGAATGGGAGACTTAGGCATTAAATGGCCATGTGGGGAATGAAGGGGATCCAAGGAGGGTATCCTAGGGTGGCGAGGTGGCAAGGAGAGGGAAAAATAGACTTATTAATTAAAAATAGATGATTATTCTCAATTAATAAGACCTAAGTAGGTTAGGGATAGTCGAAGTGGCAAGGGACCAAGGGGAGAGAGGAAGACCAAGGGTTAGACACTTTTTAGGTGTCTACATTTGCCCCTTTTTGTCTTGTTGGTTATTCTAGACAAACTGCAAGACAAAAATAGGAGGTGGTTGCCCCAGGTGAGGGATGATGTGGATTGCCCCGAAGTAAGGATGAGGTATTCCCCCTCAAAGCGGGAGTCGAGGGAAGGAAACCTGATATCGGGTGCTGATTTGACAAAAGGTGGATGAGAAAGATGAGAAGAAGTGAGTGAAAATGCTGCAAAAGTCATGATTGCACGTATACCACATCACGGGATAGGTAGGGTCAAATTGTCGCAGGTCAAGGGTCAAAGAGTGCCAAAATTGAAGTAACTGGGCCCCAGCATTTAGTCGTCTGCTGATCGGGTCACTCAATCTAAGCTGAAGCTCCAAATGGTCATCGTGTTCCAGGTATCCCAGGCTCAGGAATTGCTCCCAGAGACACGAAAAAGCCACAAGTAGTAGGGATCAATTGGCTCACGATCCTATACTTGCGAAGGGTCAAAAATAGTCTGCGCACAATTCTGCTAACCAGCTGTGAGGTAGCACACATGTAAAAACAACCAAGGCAACATTGGCTTGGAAGTAGTCGAAGGTTGAAGGAGATACGCATGATCTCCAATGGTCATTGGTCAAGGGGATGGATGGACGAAAGATGTGGCCGAGCTAACCTCAGAAAATGTCATGTGATCTGAGTGCTGCCTACATAGCCCTGGTGATAGGGCCTCAGGCCAATGTAGTTCTCCCTAAAAGGGAGGAAGGGTCAAAGAGGTTGATTGGTCTTGGTCAAAGTCGTAGAAGGGAAGGTTTGTCCATCAAAGAGATGAACAAATGGGGGTGGTCGAGCTAACCTCAAAAGATGTGGTATCTGAGTGCTGCTTACATAGCCCTGGTCATAGGGCCTCAGACCAATGTAGTTCGGACTACGAGGGTCAAAATGGTCGATGATGAGTTTGGTTGAGTGTCAAAATGATGAGGGTAAGATGATGCTACAGATGTCACAGTGGGGTCGAGAGGCTTTCATCTCTAGCAAGTTTCCATAGTCGTGATGGATGCATGCTAAAAATGAATGGAAGTCTATTTATGCTTCAGCAAGTATTGGTTTATGCTTAACATAAATTGGGTCTGGTCGGTAGTTTCCATGTGTATTGGTGTCCATAGAAACTATGTGAAAAGGACAAGGCGATGCCGGTTGAAAATGATGAAAATGGCTTGGTTAAGGATGAGTCGACAATTGATGTGACCAAAGTGTAGAGAAAAGATGAAAGGCAAATCGCTCTTTCATTGACAAGGACCAGAAAGGGAGCATAGATAGGGGTTATAAGAACAAAAGCCCCATTCATGCATTACATCGTTGACTAGTGTGGTGTTAGAACGGTAATCGAATCACTTTGACATTAAAGTGAGCTCGAAGTCCCTTGAGCAGGTGATAGGAGGAGGAAATAGGGTAACCCGTTTTAAGAGCAGAGATAGCTATGCCCCTTTTTATAGGAGACCCTGAGACAACTACAAGCCAAGTCCATGACCCTTTTTTTTTTTTTGGGTGCAGGCTGATCGATGCGGGAAGCCTACATAGAGATGTCTTTTGATGTAGTGGTCAGGTTGCGAAGCTGATCAATGCGGGAAGCTTCTAAGAAAGGTTGTTGTTTATTGCCAGATTAGTCATAGCCATCCTTCGAGGGAGTGGTCTAGATTTTTACTTAAAAATGTTTGAATAGCTGTCCTTCGAGGGATCAGTCTATTAGCTATAGCAATGATAGTACAGCTATCCTTCGAGGGATCAGTCTGTCTTTTTGATTTGATTTTGTGACCTTGGATATGTTTTGACATCTTGATTTTGATTTTTTGATTTTTGATAGGAATTTGAGTCATGGACAAGACTGTAGAAGTTCAAGGACTCCCTTTTATGAGGACAAAGCATCCATACATCATAAAAGGGTTATAGGAATTGTTAAGAGGAATAGGGTTGAAAGGGAGGAGGACTAAGAGGACGGGGATTGCTCAAGGGATGAGCTCAAGTAAAACGTCAAGTGATCGAACACTCGACTAACAATAGAAATGGTCGAAGACACAAGACATAAAAAGGGGTTTAAGGTCTAATAAGACCCTGGGCCATGCTTGTATGTTATGATAAGGTCCAAGTCAATTAGGAGCAAACTTGCCCCAATTTGCCTCTTTCCAGATTGGTCAGGTGTTGATTGATGGATGTGAAGTTGGTTGACATTGTCGTTGGTTGGTTGAAAAAGGTTGAATGTTTGGTCGAGAGGTCTGGTTGATTGATATTTGGTTGAAGTTTGGTTGAGACTGGTCGAATAATTGGTCGGGGGTTGGGTCGATGGACACTTGGTCGAGATGAGTGATTGATATGTGGTAGAGACTGGGTTGAAGAGTTGGTCGAGGTTCGGATGAAGGATGAATTCCCCCAGCAGGTAGGGAGAATGTTTGAAAGATTGGTTAAGGTTGGTTGAGGTTTAGTGGTCAGATGGACGGTGTTAATGTCGAATAAGGGGGTCAAAGGCGGCAAAGGGACCATATTCCAGCGTGGAGATCCCGATTTAGGTGATGAGGTTGGAGAGACATGAGTCGGGGTTGATGTTTTGTCAAAAAGGTGGTCAAGAGGATCCTTGATGAGAAGGGAATCCTTTTTCTGGTGTTGACGAATGACAGCTTTGAGAGCGCAACAACGCTCAGTGTCATGTCCCAGAATGTGATGATAGTGGCAGAATGTAGAGTTGTTGAACCAAGAGGGTTTTGATCCGAGAGGTGATGGGCGGAGTGGTGTTGAGGGTTTGTTGATAATGTGGTTGAAAAGGGAGGTGTCATTCTCCAAACATTGGCGAATGGCGACCTTGAGGGCATGACAATGCTCCGTGTCGTGCCCAGGCGTGTGATGATATGCACAAATGCGAGTGTGGTCGAACCAAGGTGGTTTTGGTCTGAGAGAGTGATATTGTCTAAGAGGCAAGAGGTCGAGGCGAGAGGACTGCAACAAGTGCCGTAAGAGCAAGGCATATGAACCTGCTAACGGGTCTGGATGTTTTATTGCAGTGAGGGTTGGTGACGTTGGTTTGGGAGGTGAAAGAGGCATAGGTCGAGGGTTTGGATGAGATGTATGTCTGATGGGTTGAGGGAGTAATGGAGGCGATGTGCCTCTGTGAAGGATGGGAGTGGGAAGCACTCCTATTAAAGTGGATGGGTGCGGGCCCAAAATAGAGGGCAATGACGAAGGTGGAGGAGGAGTCCTCTGGTGAGGTCGAGTAGCTTTCGTGTGTTTGGGTCAAGGGCCACCGTTGTGTGAGGCAAGGTTAGATATGGGTTTGGGTTTAGATGTGGACGGAGGTGCGTGAGATATAGCAATCTCAGGCAAAGGGCAGGAGGAAACCGTGACTGGGTCTTCCTCGGTTGAAATGGGTGGAGAGACTGGTTCTTCTCTTGGTGGAGAAGAAATAAGAGAGGGCGGCTCCTCAAGTGAGCAGAGGGCATGGATGATCGTGCCTTCTACTTGTAGTTGAGGAGTAGGCAAGGTAGGGTCTTCGGATGGAGGTGGGCTTGATGGCGTTGATGTGGTCAAAGCGTCCTCCAATACAAGAGAGGTAGATGGAGGACTAGTAGGAGAAGAAGGTTCTTCATCCTTTAATGGGAGAGGTTGGTCAAGGACAAGAGGCAAGATAGTGCTAATCGTGTGAATGCCATGGTTTTGAGGGTCATTGGTCGAAGTCTGGATGTCGTTTTGAGTAGGCGGATGATTCAGAAATGGTTGTTTGAAAATGTCGATATGTTGGTTAGGAGGGGCGTTCGGGTTATCTAAAATAAGATTCCCCTTGTCGAGCATGTCCTGGACAATGTTTTTGAAGGTTCGGCAGTTGTCGATGTCATGGCCTTAGACGTGATGAAAGGGACAGAAGTCGGCCTCCCTATACCACGTAGGGATGGCTTTTGAAGGGTCAAATTGAGGTGGTCGGATTGGAGGGAGATTGAGGACCCCCTGCTTGAGTAGTTTTTCCAAAACAGAGGCGTATGGTTCTCCAAGTGGAGTGTAAGAACGCTGAATGTACCATTGTTGGAATTATTTGGTGATGCTTGGAGATGTTGAAGGTTGGGAGTAATTCGTTGTTGTCGAGGATGGTGATCTAATGACCACAGTATTGGCCACTCCTTTAGATTCGGAGTTGGCAGAAGAAGAAGGTCTAGAAGAAGAATGGCCATTGGTAGATTTTGCGTTGGTATTACGCAATTTGACCTTATCTTCTTCAAGGGCGTTGAGTTTAAGATTTCGAGCCATGGTGAAAGCTTCATCAAAAGTATGGAATGTCTGAATCTGCAAGGTAGAAGAGATGTGTCTGGCACATGCTCGAGAGAAGAGCTCGATGAGCTCGGGTTGAGGCAAAGAGAAGGAGAGCTGGTTGATCAGACCTCTCCAACGAGCGACAAAGTCGACTATTGATTCTTTGTCAAATTGCCTGATAGAGTAAAGGTCTGTGATTGAGACTTGTTTGGTGATGTTGATTGAGAAATGGTCAAGAAATAGTTGGGCAAGTTGAATGAATGAAAAGATAGAGTGTCTGGCAAGAGAACTATACCAGTCAAGGGCAGGGCCAGAAAGGGACATAGGGAACTTGCGTAAAAGCAACGCATCATCATGGGCAATAAGATAACAGGCATGTCTAAATGCCCGTAGATGTTGTTGTGGGTCTTCCTTACTCTGAAAGCGAGTGAATTTAGGAAGCTCCCAATGGTTAGGGTAGGGTCGAATGGGGACGAAAGGATGGATGGGCTCGTTGCAAATTTGCTCATATGACAAAGTATTGTTTGAACCGGAAATGGAGGCTTCGAGACTGGACATTTTATCCATCAACATCGTAATGATGTCTGCTGACGGATTGGCGGGTTGAGCGCCCCTAGGTTGTAAGGCACTTGGAAGAGGCTAGAGGAGGTGTGCGACATAGTCGGTTGTACAATGTACAGATGACTAGTCGCAGGGGCAGAAGTGGAGGCTAAAGGTGGTTGCGTTATGGAGGTCGAAGGTATAAGTTGACTGGGCACCGCCAAAGGTGGTTGAATGGCGGCACTGGTAGAAAGATAGGTTGGCATGCCTACATTTGTGGGCGCAAGAGTATGAGGGGTCAAGACAATCAAGTTCTGATATGATGTAGAACTTGGTTGAATTGCAGGTGGTTGAAGGGGTAATGGAACCCCGATGGAGGTCGGTCTAAAAATAGGTGGGGAGGCCAAACTTTACGTATTGGCCATGGTTGGATTAATAGTTGAGGTGAAAGGCTGAGTCATAAGGGGTTGGGTGGTGAATGGTGTGGATGTCGTCGCCATGTCACACGAAAGGTCTCGCGTTGGGTTTCTCATGAGATAGTTTTGGAGGGCTGCGGTATTGAGGTCCAAGAATCTCTCGAAATCTTGGTCCCCTTCAGGGATGATGGGAATTTGAGTTGGGGTCGGGGTCAGGGTCGGTCCTGTAGGAGTTCTTTCAGTCTCCGAGTGGAACTCCATGATAGGACTTGTTAGGGACGGGGTAGACGGAAGCGGTTGTTGGCGAAAGTGGTTAAGGAGAGAGTCTTGGTTCCAGAAACTGTGTTCTTGCAGTCTCAGAAAACCAGAATGTAGTTTTTGACAGAGAATGGACAGGTTTTAGGCTGCTGGTTTTGAAAAAAAAGGACAGTGATAGAGACTGACGTCGATTTAAAAACCGATGTCGGTAAGGCAGATAGCCGACGTCGGTCAGATAACCGATGCCGGTAAGAAATGAAAGCCGACATCGGTGACAGAACCGATGCCGGTGACAGGGGAAAGCTGACGTCGGTGATAGAACCGATGCCGGTGACTGTGTCTTCCAGAGAACAAAAAGATTTTGAGATTCTTTGGAAAAACAATGAAGAAAGCGTCCTCACTCAAACAAACAGATGAGAAGAGAAGAACAGAGAGAGACAGACAAGCCTAAGCGATAAATCCTAGGAATTAACCTTAGAAACTGTGGCTTATGCCTTAGATGAATGTTTAGGGAGATGGGCTGTCAAGAAGGTCCTAGAAGAAGTAGTCTAGAGCTGGTTTTAGGTCTTGTTTTAGGTGCTCAAAGTCTGTGTTAGGTCTGGTACGTGGCCTGGTGCTAAGGAGCAAGCTCCCCTCACTTCACGATTCTAGTGGTTAGCTAGTCTCGCTTAGCCAAGATATACCTCGCCTAGAGTTTATCCTCCGCCAGAGAACGGAGTGGGCTTCCCCCTTGGTGATGAAATCCAAGTAGGGTCACCGGGATGGGTAAGGTATCCACTGGGGGATGAAATCCCAGTCGGGCCTTGTCTCAGGTAAGTTTTATGTTCGTTTTAGTGCATGTGGTTCGGTAGTGTAACATCAAGTGTCTACGATTTATTCAATATGCGGATTTAAGTTACTAGATGTGGACTAAGAAGATGCAAGCACAAGCAGAGATGAATGCAAAGTGTTTTAATGCCCAAGTCGAAATGTGATGTTTGTTATGAAGACAAGTTTGAGAAAGGGTTGAGAGTATGATGTTTAGACTAGTCTAGAAATGCAAGGAAGAAAGATTCATTTTAGTCCTACTTATAGTGTCATTGAGAAGAAAAGAAGGAGGAGAAAAGGTAAGAACCTAATGCTCCTAAATGAATGAAGAAGAAAAGGAACCCAGGAGGAAC
Organism: Torreya grandis; assembly: GCA_037957365.1. NCBI lineage: Eukaryota > Viridiplantae > Streptophyta > Pinopsida > Cupressales > Taxaceae > Torreya > Torreya grandis. The sequence continues at coordinate 352,995 of JARHVA010003502.1, read as the reverse complement.
CTAGTGTCCCACCGGGCGTGCCAGAAATGTTTCTATCGCTAATTCGCTTTCTACAGATTATAAAGGAGAGAAGAAACTAAAGAGATAATGGACAAGGCATGTGAAGTACCTGGATAAAGATCGCGCACCGTAATCCAGACGTTTGTGAGCACCCCTCTTTGGCTGTGGAGGAATGACACTTGCAAAGAAGAAAACTTGGACAAAAAGGCGTTAGATGGATAGGCGGTGGGTTGCCAAGCGAAAGCTTGTTCCCAAAAGTATGAAAACTTCCTCAAGGGAGGTCAACCCACTATTTTGATAAAAGATAAATGACTGATAAATGATAGAATGCTAAAATAGACTGAAATGATAGCAAACTAAAAGAGAAAAGAAAGCAAAGGCTTACCTGGAAGAAGCTGTCGGCTTGGTTGCAGTCGCCGGCGTCGGTGGTCTCACCGGCGTCGGTTGTCGGGTCTGCCAACGTCGGTTAGTCTGCCGACGTCGGTGGGGGTAATGGCCGGCGTCAGTCGGGGCAATAAGCAGCGAGTCTGGTCTGGGCTTGGTCTATGGATGGGGTTTTTAGGTAGGTTCTGGTCGAGTCTGGATAGAGTCTGGTCTGGGCTTGGTTTGTGGATGGGTCAGTGGACGGGTTTGAGTCTGATTTGAGGCAGTCAGGGGGTCTGTGCAGAGATACAGGAGAGTTAAATGGACAGAGAGGGACAAAGAGATAGAGGAAGCCAATCAGGGAGATAGGAATCTGGGTCTGACTGGTTTGGTTAGTTGTCTGGGTTGGGGAAAATAAATATTGAATCTAGTTAAAGCAGATGACTAGAAAGCATAAAGAAAACAAACAGAGTACATACCTGTGCCCTGCTGAAGAAGGTGTTGATCTGGTTGCTGGTGATGCCGGATGTGAATCCTGTTGCTGATGAAGAATCCCTGTTATTCACTTGCAGAAGCTTGTTGTGTACCTAAGGGAGAGAGTCAGATTAATTGGGAGAGAGGTCAAGTGAAAGGATGGATACAAGGGTCTGATACGAAGGTTGAAGAGTCGGGATGCCAGGGAGAAAAATGCAGAGATGCGAAGAGGAGCCAAGAGGAGGAGATAACGGTACAGAAGCCGTTATGAAAGGTACCGACGCCGGCAATATCGCCGACGTCGGTCGACGGTTGACTGACGTCAGTCGACGGTTGACCGACGTCGGCGGCTAAAAGGCCGGAAAAAGGCTAAAAATAGCCTTCTATCTGTTTTCCAGCCGCCAGGTCAAATGAATGCGAGGATGAAACGGTCGACGGGAGTTAAATGGGCGAGAGGAGAGATTGGAATGGGAGACTTAGGCATTAAATGGCCATGTGGGGAATGAAGGGGATCCAAGGAGGGTATCCTAGGGTGGCGAGGTGGCAAGGAGAGGGAAAAATAGACTTATTAATTAAAAATAGATGATTATTCTCAATTAATAAGACCTAGGTAGGTTAGGGATAGTCGAAGTGGCAAGGGACCAAGGGGAGAGAGGAAGACCAAGGGTTAGACACTTTTTAGGTGTCTACAATATGAATTGAGGGATAAGTCATGCCTAATGGTTAACCATGGTGTTGATTATCAAGTTGATCTATAAATAGTGAAACAAAAGATGATGGTTCCTATACTTTGAGATAGACTTAAAGTTAGAGACTTGGGAGAGATTGGAGAGAGGCTTGTGTGTGTAAATTATGGATTGAAGGAGGGATAGAGTGCCTTGTGGATGAGTTTAATATTATAATATAATTAAGACTATTTGTATGACCTATAGGTCATAATTCTATTAGAAAAATAGTGTTCTTGTTATTTAAGTATGAGTAAAGGTGAAAACTGATAATTAGAGGTTGATCATCAGGTGTTGAAGAAATAAATTAATAAGTGGATGTGCTTAGAGATGTTGTTATGGTATATCACCATCTAAGGGGGTTTCATCCTCCTTTCAAGGTGACACTTGATAAAATTCTGGTTGTTGTAGCTTAGTTAGATAGGTGTTGTAGTACCTTGTGGGATTATAGCCTCACTAAATAAGGATTATAGTTCCTTGATTAGTTGCATTTGGTCTAAATTGGTTCTTGTTATTATATGATAGTAGTCCAAATTCAAGTTCTAGTGGGTTTTCTCCCCCAATAGGGTTTCCCACATGTGTAATGTTTTATGTGATTAATCTTGCATTTTCTCTCTTGCTCATTTCTATGAATGATGTGTATGCTTCATGAATGCTTATGGTAACTGATTAAGTGTTTTTAATGATTGAAATTGAATTTATATTATTTGGGATCACTTATTCACCCCCCTCTTAATGATTGAATCTCTAATAATTTTAATAGGATGAATTATGTAAAAATTATTTTTATGAGATTAAATAATATTTACCTAATATCATAATTATGACACTGCTTATTCCTAATCAACATTTTATATTATACATATTTATCACCAATCACATTTTTTGGAAACTTGATTGTAAAATATGATGATAAATATATAGAAAATGATATTTAATTCATCAATTGTACATTGGTTGATTATGAAAATGATTATAGCTTGATGGAAAATTTATGCTTGGCTATTTTTTTTCTAGACAAAAACTTAGACATTACATTCTTAATATTGATACTCATGTTATAGATAAGATTGATCCTTTAAAATGATATTTATTTATCTATATGAATAGCTAAGTGGGTCATGTTACTCATGGAGTTTTATCTTACATTTTTAATATATAAATTTATAAAAATAGTAGGTCATCTCTAACCAATTAACTACATATCTCTTATTAGACCATGTTCTTATAGATGACTATTTTTGTGATGAGTTTTTAATTTGTACCAATGTAATTAAAACTTGGACCATGTATTTTGATGGGTCCAAATGTGCTTCATGTGTTAAGATCAACATTTTGTTAATAAATTCCAAAGGTTAAACTATGTTATTAATAAAATATTGATTGAGCATTTCATGTACACATAATATAGTATAATATGAATATTTGATTCTGGTACGTCACATTTCATATGATTTAAAGATTAAATATATCAAAATATATGGTGAGTCTCAAATTTTATTCAATAAATATATGAGTTAATATCAAATAAAATAATAAAAATTAATTCCATATAGTGATTTAGTTTTTATATTTATCATATTCTTTGATGAATCTGAGTTTAGTAATATTTTTATAAAAACATAATCATCATGTCAATGCTAAGGTGAGTCTTTATTACCTTATTAATATTTATATTATAGATGATCATGTTATAATAAGTATTTTATATTTAAAAAAACTAATTATCACTTTAACATATCTATATGGGGTTGATGGATTTGCCATCATGTGTGATACAAAAAAAACATAGTAGTAGGAATTTTTTTATGAATTTTATTAGATGATATTATTTCACCCATTTTTTAAATAAATTATATACAAAATGTTTTAATATATGTTACTATATATATATATATATTATTAAAGGATAGGTAATGTTTAATATATCTTTTGATGGGAACTTTATTAGATTTCTTGGGAGTGAACTATCAAATTGGGCCATTACTGAGGATTAGGACTAGATAGACATGAATCCACAATTATCTATAACATGCAAAAATGAACATGCATAAGAGATAGTCTATTGTATAAGTGAAATCAATATGATAAAAAAAAAATTGCATTATCATTAACTAAACAAAATATGTTTAGGAAAGTTAAATTTATAGAGAAGTAAAAAAAAATTCAAAATTAGAAAATAGGTTAAGACTTATTTTTATAAATAACCTAATATGACACCTAAGAAAAATAAACATAAGTAGGAAAAAAATATAATGGTATAAAAAATGTATACTAACACCCCCCCTTCCCCAGCCCACAAGTGTAGTGTAGGTGGTTAGAATAAATGGGTCCCGACAACAAGGCTTGATGAGGTACCCAAGTACATAAAAAATATCTCCAAAATAATAAATAAAAACCCCCATCCCCATAATAAGTAGAGAGGGAGAAAGAAGGAATTAAAAATCCCCCTAAAGGATGATGTTAGATATGTTTGAAATTAAATAAGTGGTTGAAAATTAATATACTTACTCGTAATGAAAGGTTTGGTGAATATATCAACAATTTACTCTATAGTATAGCAATAACATAGATCAATTACTTTCTCATGAATAAGATCCCAAATGAAATGCATGTGAATCTCAATATGCTTGGTACATTAATGAAGGAATAAATTCTTAAAAATATAGATGGTGATTTGATTGTCACAAAATATTAGTGTTGGTCATTGACATTAATTTTAGGCCACATTCCATGTCTATAGCAGACTTCAAATTTATTTCTACAAAATCATGTGAATTAAACCTAAAAGTAACCAAAAAACCAAAATTCATCTATGTATGGGATATAACTACCTACAATAATGTCAAGGCTTCCTTATTTGGGATATTAACCTATATTCAATGATAACCTATCTTAGATTCAACCTTACTCAAATTATAACCTATAAAATTGACAAATTGGCTTTTTTGATCTATTAATGTATAACAATAAAACAATTCTTAAATTTCAAAAACCCTAATCATGATTAATTACAAAGTAACCTCAATTAGTTGCTTAAGTAAAAATTTCAAGTTCAATTAGGAAATTAAATTTTCTAAAAAAATGATTTTTTCAATAAAGATGAGGTCAAAGCCCAAGGAATTAATAATATCTTTTATAAATGCCTAGCATTCTGAAAAAAGGTGAGTCACACATCACAAGTATCTTTTATGAGTTGCCAAGGATCACAAATATATTATATGAGTTTTTAAGCCTTCATAATTGCTTTGACCCAACCCAAAGTTAATCTACACTTGACCAAGGTTAATTTAGACTTAAAACTAAACATAACCACACCTAAGTTAGAGTTATTTTTATAGCCTATAAATACACATTCCATTTCCCCTATATATACAAGATCTAAAACTAATGTTATAATGTCAAATTATTCAAGTAGAAGAATCACCAAGCTAAGCCAAGCCTTAAGTGGTCTTAGATAAGTGATGCCAAAATATAAATTTCATTGATGAAAGTCTCCATGACCCAAAACTCATGCATGAACATCCTCTATGCCAATGAATGCATACTAGTTTGATAAGGGAGGTAACATAGTGTTTTATTTTAGCTTCTTTTTTTAATTTTTTTCATTATGTTAAGTTCATCCAAGTACTTAGGCAAGATTAGTTTAGTTTCTATTGTATTGTTTCATTTTAATTCTCTTTTGATTTCATTAACAAGAAGATAACAAAATTTGGCTCTTTGGATTCCTAATGATACATAATGGCACTCCTGATGGGACCATGCACCTCACATAAACCAAAGGAGTGACATGAAACCATTAAAATACTTAAAAATATCACTCAAAACTTTATGTTTTTAGTTTTATGACTTAATCTTCCATCATTTTATTTAGGTATTGATCGGTGACTTCGCCCTGCTAAACTATAATTTTGCCTATTTTCTCCTCTATCTTGTGATTGTTTAAGAAACGACAAATTCATGTTTGATTTTTAATGACTTCAAAAAAAATGGAGACTTCAACAAATAATGACATTGACTTACTGAGTCATCTATGTGAAATTGGTGACTTTGACAAAATAAAATGGTGGATTCAATCTTATGTTTTGGTAACTTTGCCTGGTAAATTTTCTCATGAATTGGAAGATTTCAATTTGTTTTTAGATATGGAGGGAGACTTTAACTAAATTGATCATTATCTTCATGCCTAATAAATTCTAACTTCACCAAATACTATTTTTTGTATATTTTGGTTCCTTAGGAAAATAATGACTTTGTTTTGTTTTAAAAACAACTTCACTCTATTCAAGAATTAGTGACTTCACTCTATAAAAAAAAACCTGAGAGATTGAAAATGAACGTTGCTTGTTGGTTAAATCTTTTGCATAAACATAATTTAACCCCCTAACATTTTTTATATAAAACTAAGTCAATAAAAGGATATTTAAACACTTCAAAATTTCATTCACACTTATGTTTTGGTGCTTAAAATTTTACTTAACAAATTTCCTTTTCACTTTTCAAATTTACAAGTGAAAACAATAAATCCAATGGACCAAATTTCAATTCACATCTTTTTTGGTGCTATCAAAAGAACAAAAAACCTATATTAGTGTTCCTAAGAGATTTTACTTTTTATTTTTTTGATCTTTCAAAAGTAATTAGTTTCCATTTCTTAGATTAATTTCTTTTTTGTAAAACTAACTTTGAGTGCATGCTCTCCCATCGTCCCCTTTAGGGAAATTAAATGATCAAAACTGCCTCGTTTATTATCTTATTTGGTTGAGTTTAGAAATGAATAAAAGTCATGTATGCTCTCCCTAAGCTCTGAGTGACTTGGGTGACACAAAGTTACCCTATAGTTCTTCTAATTTTTCATTTATTTATTTTTCTACATTGACTTCTAGGAGGGAATTCATCACCTCACCACAAGTTTTTTAAGGGAGAGTTGACCTAGGGTTTCATCTTCCAACATTGTTCCAATCCCACTCCATGGTGGGGTATATAAATTAGGCACATGATACTTTAATTTAATATTGGTTGAGTAGTTAGCTTACAATTCTAAAAAAAACCCATATCAGTTCATGTTAAACATCAAAATTCACTAAGTGGTACATGGTTGAAGTTATTGTGTAAAGAATTAGAACTTTACATAACAAGTTATCAAGTTTTAATACAATTTATGTGTTTTCCCTTATGTTATCCACACTTGGGACCATTTCGATCATTTTTAAAATTGTAGATTTTAGTAAAACCCTCTTTACTATAGAATATTTTTGCCAAATATCAAATGCTTCATCACTCCATGTTTCTTTCCAAATACCAGTTCTTGGGAGATAAAGGGGGGATTAAAAAACCTACCTAAATGTGATCTTGAATTTAAATATTAACACTTAATTCCTTTCAATATTGGTATATTAATGGAAAGTTTGGTATAAGCTACACACATCTTGTCAGTTCTAGGTTAGGATGTGTACTTAGATGGTTTTTCTATTTCTTTTAATAGCATGTATTTTTGGGTCTAAAATTGTTTGTGTACCAAAGTCAAAATGAGTCAAAACCTTCAAAATAAAAAATATCTTACACACCATTTTTAACCAAGAGGTTTTACACTATTGAAATCACTTAAAGCTTTTGCCTTGGCTTGATATTTCAAAAATGACTTTTGTACGACTTGTTCAAAAGAGAATTGTTATGCTATCAATTTTATTTCAAACCACTTGCCTTGTTCAAAACCTATTTGTACATTTATTTATAAAAATGCATTGTTATATTTATAATTTTAGTTTAGCATTTTGACCTTTAGAAAATCCAAATCTTTTATTCTAAATTTTAAATTCTTTCTTTCAAAGTTTAGATATCAAACTAATTAGGTCTATGCTAAATCCTTATCTAATTTGGGCTTAGGTGGTTTACCTTTTATGTTTGGATTGTGCAACTTGGATTTATTTCTAATTTGGTTTAAATAAATTTACCTATACTTAGGGGTGTTTTTTTGTCATGTGCCTAGTTTATATTTATTTATGCCGATCTCAAGAATGTCCTAGTTTAATTTGCCAAGAGTCATTTATGTGCCTAGTATGAGTTTTTTGAGCCAAATATATTAGATTTAGATTGAATTTAATTTATTATTTAGACCATATTATTTACAATTTTATTTTATTAACTTTTGACCAAATACTTAGCATTATTTTTCATGATTTAGACCTATTTTAGAAGTCTAAATTTGTGACATTTGATCAAAGACCTAACACCTTTCTTTTCATTGTTGGACCTAGATCAAGATTATTTTACCTTGCCCAAACACTTTGCCAAAGAATGGTTTCACATTTTCATTTACAAATTTTTTTAGACATAGAATAGACATTTCAAATTTGGACATCTTTTAAAGAGCTCAAGTTTGTTTGCCTTAGACCACATTCATTTACCACAATAGACCTTTTTTGAGAGAACTAGTCATAAATTCAATCATGCCTCACTATATATGTAGTGGTATAATGTATAATCTATATTGTGGTAACATTGTCACTAGTGACCCCTTTATTCAATAACCTTATGACGATGATGTAGTGTATCAGATTGATATCTATCCCTCTTATGCTAGCCATATATGTAACAAGGATAGGACCCACTAGAATAATACCTAGTTAACATACCTTATTATCCAAGATAAGAGAAAGAAAAAATGGATCAATATCTTGCTAATATGCCACATAACATTGAACATAGCCAAAAAATAACCCTACTATATAACCATGCCAAAAATTTATGACCCATACTTCTTTGATCGTCACTTTCTATAAAATAGAGATGAAATTCTAGTTAGGGTAGTAGAAGTAGGAGAAAAATTATTGATAAACTTCCCACACAAAATTCTATCTAACTTTATTAGAATAATTAACAACATGCCTCATTTATAATAGTTTGAACAAGCTTAAACTATCTATAATAAATCTCTAATACTAATACCTAAACATGGCCTAAATGCACTTGTAGAAAAAATGGTCTAATAGATGACCAATTAGAACAAATACAATAAAAATCTTGAACACATCTTAACTTACCTCAAAACTTCAATGCCATGGCTATTTTAAACATGAAATTCATAGAGTTATCTCCCCCAATAGGGGTACAAATTGAGGCTATGTAAATTAGAAAATAGACCCTTTTAGCCAATGCACATTGGTAGGAGACATGCTTAATGTCCCAATTATGAAATAAGGAACTAAAACTCCTATAGAAGACCTCACAAACAATATAGAAGATAACACACAAGTACATCCCAATTTGAACCAAAGTGGGTCTAGTATACCATAGAACAACATAGTAGATTCCTCATACCAATACCTCGAGTGGTTTATAAAAACATGGGGAAGGTACACCTAGTTCCCAAACATGGAAATCAACTTCCACTCTCCAACTAGAAACTTATTCAAACATGCAACAAGGGGAAAGTATCCAAAATAGACCAACATTGTACCCCAATAAGTGATTAACACTACACCATATCAATAGGTGTAAACTAATGTTCTACCAACACAAATGTAGACCAATATACAAAAACAATCGTAAACATTTCATAATAAAAAACATATTTGTTGATGACCAAATTTTACCTATTCTTATAATGGGGGCCCTCTTTTATTCAATTTTAAAAAGTTCCCAAGATGATAAGAGCAAATTAAATAATTGATAGCATGGATAATTGATTGAATTTACCAATACTTGTGTTTCTAAATTTTTTTGGTTAATCATTCTTTTTGCAATAAGGATTTATACTTAGAAATATTCAAATTATTGAAAGTCTTCTTCAAGTTTTATTCAAATTGACCATGGATGGTTCATTGATATGTAGATAGGATTTTGTTAAGGAATCACGACCTAACTCTCTAATTGACATGAATGCAACAAGATTAAATGGATTTTATTGAACTAATTTTATATTGTGTTTAAAGTATTTTACTTTGAAAGTTTTTCTTTAAACTTGTTTACTTTGCCTAGGATGGGAAATGACATCTTCAAGAATCTAAATTAGTTTCTTACATGACCTCACAAGACATCAAAATTAAATTTATAATTTATGATGACTTTTAGGACATCAAAATTTATACTATGGCCTAAGGTACATGTGTCTACCTCATCAAGATTTTTAATTACTTAAATATCCATTGTAACTTTTACAAAACACTTGGAGCCAATATATTACGTCTATGAGCAATGTGGCATCATGTAGAGGGATCAAAAAGAAGATATCCATTGGAATTTAAATTTTAGGGCTATATGTTAGGATTTTAGCCTCCATGAGTGAACCCATCCAATCCAATCCACCACACATCCACCTTGTATCCCAACATAGTGTAAAAGCTTACAAGATCCCACCATGTGTCTCAAAGGAAACCAACCAGACCTGTGTAATCTTCTAAGGTGATGCATGTTCCCTTTATGTATATCTGATGTCACCACATGTTCAAACTACATTACATGCATTTGGATCTTGTGAGAGCTTGTAAGGTAGATACATAGTTTCACATGATCCATTTCATCAATAATTAATGATATACAACTATCCAAGATGCCTTTTGAGAATGACATTTGGTATAAGAATAAATAAAATCCTATGAGAGAGATGTGTGTCCCTTTTGGGGTCCATCTGATGATACTACATGTCATTCCCACATTATTTCTATCTAAGATACATGAAATCACTTCTGATGGGTATGTATGTCTCCACTTGAGCCATGTGATTAGTACCAAGTTGTTGATAGTTGTCTAAAATCCTTTCAAGGGAGACACTTGGAAAATTAAGCTATGATTACCAATGAAAGAGACAATTGGAAAATAAATCCATGATTACCCATGAAAGTGATGAGTGGAATTCTGATAGCTAATCAAATTTTAATAACAACACCTAAGATCTCACTATGAATTAAAATATTCCATGTGGTAGGATATAATGGAGTCATCATGTAGAGATGCATTGCAAGAGTCCATGTGGTAATAAAAATGTGTCACATGTCTAGATTTCAAGCTAACTAGGTGGCTTAGTCATATTTAGGTCCTGATAGTACCTAGTTAGATCCAAAGTGGCATCCATGTGTTAAAATGTACAATTATTTAAATTTAAATATAAAATTGATGGTAAATCAAAGACAAATTAAAGATAAATTTTAATTCTAGTGTAATTGATTAACAAAAGCAATAGTTTGAAGTTGTTTCAAATATATAAAAGGTTGACAAACTTCTCATTAATATGACATGAACCAAGATCACCATCAACATTACATAATTTAGAGTGATCTTTTAAAAGGCTACATAATCAAGGATATTTCTATTTTTACTTCAAAGCTATACACATTTGATTTCTCTATTGTCTATGCTGTCATAGTTTGACAAAGCTCAAGTCGTTAGTAAATTTCATTCTCAATCTCCATTATTAGAGCTTAAGATTTGAAAGGATATCAAAAATACATTTATTTCTACCTATAGTATTATAGGGATGGCATAAGTAGGTCCTTATAATCTAGGTAAGAGCTATTCCTCCAAAAATAATGACTTTTTATTCCAAAATAGTACTTCAGTAGTCTTCAAAGATATTAAATTCATTCTTAAGGCCATAGAATCTAGAAACATGTACTATAGTAGTATATATTTTAATGTGGAATCATCTAAGGATGTTGATGAGGCTAATACCATACCTTATATAATTGAACTAGCTTTATATATCCTCACCATCAATGTAGTCAGTCTCCATAAGACCGTAACTAAACAAATGGTCATGCCATGCATTGACCTAGTTTATGTCAGGATCCCTACTCACTAAGAGCACACTTGATTACCTTTGTATAAGCAACTAAACACAAAATTTAACTAGAATGATAAGTAACTAGAATTCAAAAACAACACAGAATATGAGAGGTAATACACACTTGTATTAATACTTGTCCAGAAGGAAATACAATAAAGAGATCACACTCTTCCCACACCTCTTGAGCGTACCAATAATCTTCCCTCTTGAGTTCTCTCTCTCAATTAAAAACAAAACCAACTCAAACATAGAGTTGTTTCAACCAGTCAGTAACAATATTGCCAGTACCACCGAGTACACACACATACTCCAAGTCTAAGTACACCACATACTCCAAGTAGATCTCACCTAATCTAGCTCCTTGTTGTGTTGTTGATCTCCTTTGACCTTGCTACCCCACAGATCTCCTTTGACCTTTCACACACACACACACACCTACAGATCAACTAACCTTACTTACCATGTAGATCTCACTTGATCTTGCTATATCGCAAATCAACTTGGCCTTGCACACCTACTAACCTAGATCTTACACTCGAGAAGAATCCTTCTAATTCTATAGAACCCTTATGATTCTAAAAATTACAATATAACCCATGGGTCTCTTAAATAGATCCCATACAAACAATAATTAGACTTTCCAATTACAATAATTAGAAATGCAGCTCTAAGACTAAAATTAGTCTTTACATGCAAACAACTAGTTCGTTAAACAAACTATTCATGTAACTAACAGTTCTAGAACCACAAATGTGATCGACATCAGTCGCTATCTATCTAGAGATGACCAATGTCAGCTGATCTGTGACTGATGTCAGCAGCTTCTTGTCCACCTCTGACTGACGTCAGTTGGCTTGACTAATGCTGATTACTGTGACACTCAACACCTCCTCCATGTTTGCATCAGTGAAGCTTTTAGCTCCACAACCTAACAATCTCCCACTTGGAGATAAATATTTGCACCTAACCTATACCTGTACATCATCTAATTTTGTTTCTTGGCTTATATCCCTCTTCAAGTTCAATCTTGAAGACCAACCACCACACATCCTTTGTTGCTACGCTTGTCATCCAAGTAACCTGGCACATCTAAATCTACATACCCATGTAGAGAAGTCCCTGACCTTACATAGCATGAATCCTTGTTGTTGGTCCCTCTCAAATACCTGAGAATCCACTAAATTGCTTTTCAATGCTTCTTTCTTGAATTAGCCACAAACTCACTGACAACACCCACTACTTGGGCAAACTCAAGTCTACTACTCATGTACTCAACCTCATCATGTGATTAGGGACACTATTCTGTGAACTATGCATCCGTAGGTGTGCTAACCAATTCTTCATCCTACATATTAAACCTTGCCACTACCTTATTCACACAATCATCCTAAGATAACATCAACCTGTGATCTTCCTTGTCTCTAGGAATACTCATGCCAAGGATTTTCTCTCCTAAATCCTTCCTAGCACACCTCTGAACTGATTTTACCTTTAGCTTAGAAAATCCTTGCATGTATGAACCTACAACAAGCATATCATCCATATATAGTAACAAGATAATGTCGCAACCATTATCCAACCTGGTAAAATCAACACAGTGATTACATTGACATTGACTAAAGCCATGCTTTGTCATACACCTGTCAAACCTGTACCACTATTTTGGAGCTTGCTCAAGACCATATGACCTAGCCTTCTTTCTCATGTGTCCATTCTCTCCTTTCTTTAACCTAGGAATCCATTCATCTTTTAGTGATTTCATCTTGATTGGCAACTCTACCAAATCTCCCATTTGGTTCTCTTCCAAGGAATCCATTTCCTCATTCATGCCATGCCCCCAATGTTTCCTAGATTTTACCTACTCTTCTTCTTTAAAAATTCCTATTTCTTGACCATTAGTGATCAACAAGTAGTATAAAGAAGGTGAATAATGAATTTGAGGCTTACTTACACTTTCAATCCTCCTTATGGGCATTTGAGACTCCTTAATAGCTTATTGTCCACCCAAAATCCATTCTCTGGTCGACCCTGGTCTGCACCTAACCAATGTTGATTCCACCTAATCACCGATGCCAGTTTCTTGACCAACATCAGTGTCCACCTAGTCACCGATGCCAATTCCCTAACCGATGTCGGTATCCACCTGCCTAACACCACCGACTCTGGTTTGTACATGACCAATGTTGGTACCTACCTGATCGACATTCATTCCACCTGATCGACGTTGGTAACTGTGTTTTCCTATGAGTGATAAATTTTTACCCGTGAGCTCACCTTGGATGAAAACCCTGTCCAAACTACCCTACTCAGAATTATTCAGCCCTTTGAGCTGATCTCTATCCATCATCTCCTCCAAGAAAACCAAGGTTTTCCAGTTCTTAAGTTTGTCAAAGACATTATACCTCCTCTTAATAACATGCATCCCCTTCTTACTCATGTGACTAAGCCTACAAAGCCACATCTTTGCAATGAAAGGTGAATTAGTAATACAATAATACAAGTAGATAGATAAAGAATACCTACTTTCTTACCACATGCTAATTCAAGTGCATCCACTATGAGAGTTAATATGCATCCATCATCACCTAACTTTCCTATAGAAATTAGACTCCTCTCTAGGACTGGGACCTACATGACATCCTTCAACACCCATGTGTTGCCTATCTACAATTTCAGCCACACTTCCCCTTTGCCAACAATTTGACAAGGCTCACCAACCCCTAAATAAATCTTTCCAAAGTCTCCATGGACATAATCATGGAAAAATAATCTATTTGGGGCTGCATGGAAAGAGGCAACAGAATCTATAATCCAAGACTCTACTTTATCCAAGGAACATTCAAGAGCATCTTGTGAAACAACACCTGCAACATTTGCTTCTTCATTTCCTTCATGTTGATCTTCTACCAACCAACAATCTTTCTTTACCTGCTCTTTCTTTCCATAATTTAGTAATTGAGAATTCTTGCTATTGAGTTCCTCCATTCTTAGTGTACTTTCTTTTGACATTGCTATACTTCCACTCAATCAAAAACCCTTGAGAGTGACCTATAATAAACAAACACTTAACATGCTCTGACCACCTGTTAGTGTGCCTGACCTAGCTCTGATACCAATTGTTAGGATCCCTACTCACTAAGAGCACACTTGATTACCTTTGTATAAGCAACTAAACACATAATTTAACTAGAATGATAAGTAACTAGAATTCAGAAACAACACAAAATATGAGAGGCAATACACACTTGTATTAATACTCATCTAGAAGGAAATACAATAAAGAGATCACACTCTTCCCACACCTCTTGGGCATACCAGTAATCTTCCCTTTTGAGTTATCTCTCTCAATTACAAACAAAACCAACTCAAACATAGAGTTGTTGTTTCAACTAGTTAGTAACAATACTGCCAGTACCACCGAGTACACACACATACTCCAAGTCCGAGTACACCACATACTTCAAGTAGATCTCACCTGATCTTGCTCCTTATTCTGTTGCCGATCTCCTTTAACCTTGCTACCCCATAGATCTCCTTTGACCTTACACACACACACACCTATAGATCAACCGACCTTACTTACCATGTAGATCTCACCTGATCTTGCTATACCACAGATCAACCTAGCCTTGCACACCTACCGACCTAGATCTTACACTCGAGAAGAATCCTTTTGATTCTATAGAACCCTTATGATTCTAAAAATTAAAATACAGCCCATGAGTCTCTTAAATAGATCCCATACAAACAATAATTATACTTTCCAATTACAATAATTAGAGACATATCTCCAAGACTAAAATTAGTCTTTACATGCAAACAACCAATTCGTTAAACAAACTGTTCATGTAACTAACAGTTCTGGAACCACACAGGCGATCGACATCAGTCACTATCTATCTAGAGATGACTGATAGTGGCCGATCTATGATTGATGTTGGTAGCTTCCTATCCACCTCTGACCACCATCAGTTGGCCTAACCAACGTTGGTTACAGTGACACTCAACACCTCCTCCATGTTTGCATCAGTGAAGCTTTTAGCTCCACAACCTAATAGTTTATGGTATTTTTGGGAGGTCAAAGTATAAGGATTAGATACTTAAATAAATATCCTAAGGGATTCCCATTAATTTTATAGTAGGATCAATCTTCAAGAAGTATTATGACCTTCCCTCCCTATAGATAGAATATAACTAGGTCATCATCGATAATTGGTATGGGGTGCACTCCCTAGAGAAGGTCTTGGCTTCATGGGTGACTAACCCAATGGGAAATAGTCTCATGGATGATAAAATAAACTTTCCCATATAATTATTTATATAAGGATTTAGGATCATCTTATCCTTCCTAAATATAAAATTTGACAATCTACACATAACTTATGTAGACATAAGGGTTATTCCATTACTACAAATCATCCTAGAAGACTAGCATATTCCCCCTTTTGGGGAAATTATCAATAATAATTTATTGTATATAATTCAAGATACTTTCAAGAATGGTTCCCATTTTTTCATGATGAGATACTTATTGAATTTAATATATGTAAATGCCCAATTGGGTCAGAATTCATGGTATCCTAAACATCAAGAGGTTGTCCCTTAGCTCTTCTCTACAATGCATATTCATTAGTTTAGGTGCAATATCATAGTGATGGAAGAAGAGTTATACCCAGTGGTTTACAAGTCAATCACAAAGTATGAAATGTAAAGGGTTCCCATATAAATCAAGAAAACTTTGAGAGACATGGGTAGTTACATGCTATACACAGACTACATAGTCATCGAAATAGGAGTAATGGTGGCCCCTCGTAGGATATTAAGGTATGTGCCAATGAATATAGTTGAAGAATAAATGGCCTATCAACTTATTCATGGAGTTTATGGAGTCTTCAAGAACAATAAGAAGACAACCCCCCACAAGTTTACTTATAAACTAGGGATGACCAAAATTACCAAGTGGCATGATATTGTTGTAGATTATAAGCATAGATTCATATCTATTACGTAAAGATGATTTCAAAGCATGGGATCCTAATAATGTCATTACCAAGAATATAATCAAATTCAATAAATATGTAGTAATAGAGTATAATCATCAAGAAGTTCATGAGTGCATATATAGAGATACTCTAAACGATGAGGTGGTGCTATGCAATGCTACAAAGAAAAACATTGAATTGGAGATGAGACTAGATAAAGAGAAGAAAAGAGAAGATATTGTTATGTCTTAGCCACCACCAACCCATGGGAACACGTTTGATGTTGATTATGAGGAAGGATAATATGAAGAAGATGAATACAACATTCCTATTGTTAGGAACAAACCAAGGAGGCCTTCACAACTTGCCACTTCAAGCGATCATGACTTACCTCTAAGATTTGAGCAAGGAAGATCTAATAGTCAACCTGACACCTCCTAATGGCCCACATATATTTACATCTAATATGATAACTACTCTAAAAATATTAAGTCAACCTGACCCTAATGCTATTGACCTTAAGGAATTTCAACAAGGTATTGAAATCTCTATGGGAGAGATGTATGCACTGGCTTGTAGAAGCATTGAGAGGGTCTATAAGAGAAAAAGGGAGCCCAAGACTTGTACAAGAGGAGTAATAACCTCTCCATTAGCTTCTCAAGTGACTATTTTTACCACTAGCACACCTTAGGCCACCCTTGGAACATAGGCTCCCAAGATAAAAACCTTCCCATTATCTTATTTTCTAATTGCTATTACATCTACTTCTACTTCTATATTTACTCATCCTACCATTTCTCCCCCATTTGCCTAAACATCATTAGCCTCTACAACTAGCACTACCCAACCATCAGTTGATACTAAGATGGGACAAACTATTTATTATTTAGGATTTACCATCTCCCACTTCATTTCCCATACCACTACAAATATTACATCTTCATCAGGCTCCTAATGTATTAGTGTGAGCTAGGCTTTTGGTTCTACTTCTTCCTAGGGATCAATAACTAGTGCATCACTTGTTATTGGTTCCCCTACATCTACAAGGCCATTAAGGCCCATTTCAAAACTATTCACCTTTCCAAATCCACCTTTGAGTACATCCCCATTTAATATCACTAGAGCTATAAAGGTGAGTATGCCTCCAAAATTACCCACATCTATTCTAAATATGGGCCCTCCAAGAACTCTATATGCCACACTTGGGAAGATAGACCCAAAAAACTTGCATCACATTCTTGATATAGATTTATCCTCTACTTCAACTCAAGAACCTCCATTGTAGCCACATCCAACAAAGCTAATGCTTACTACTATCCCTAATTGGGTCAAGGATATTGTATAAGCACCAATATAAGAGAGACCTCATTTATTCCTCTCTATACCATATATTGGCATGAGATTTGATTTTTCTATAGGTATAATGAAAAGAGTGGTGAGGAGGTAGATTGAAAAACCCTAGTCTATCTTAGTCGTAGTTGATGAAGGTGAAGAGTCCCTCTTTACTTTAACAAAGAAGATATAAGTTATCCCATGTGAAGTGGATGAGTATGTATAGGAGATTGTGTCTATGATCCAAGCCAATACAAAATACATAGTGGATTTGATGAAAGGAATGCATTAAGAGATGAAGAGTTTATAGGAACAAGCATTACCTATAGTGATAAAAAACACCATAGTCTAGGTAATTAATGTAGTCATCAATGTCTTCAACTTAACAAAGTCATGAAAAGAAGGTAAGAGTATGGGACTATGTAGTATAATGTGGTCATTAAATATAACCAAAAACTTACACTCTATGATGCCAAGTTGTAAAACCTAGATAGGGTTACAAGAAGCAATAAGTTTTTAAACCTCAATATATTGCCACTTGAAGACATTATCCTAGCACAAACCATAGTGATGAACAAAAGAAGGATATTTAAAAGGTGGTTGGAATCAGTTAATGATGTAACTACATCCTTAGAAAAGATAGAATTCAAGATTTCCCTCTTATTGAAAGATGTTATGTTCACTAGGGTGACCAAACCTGATGGAAAATTCATAGATGACTAGGAATATAGGGCTCAAATAAAGGTATTTGTTGAAAAATTCTAGTAGAACATAGCCAATGCAAAGACTACCACTGAGGTAATGTACATTTTGGCTTTTTCTAATCAAAGTTTAGAGAGATCCAAGGCCATTAAATAATCACTAAGGCCTATACTTGTGGATCATGGAAAGCTCATTCAAGAAATGTCTGACTTATTCTAGCCTATAATCCTATATCTTGGCCAAATTCACTAGTATTACTTAGAATATGCATAATTCTGGACAAATTAAGAGGTAGAAAAATAAAGGAAACAACATCAAGATGGTTGGAAACCTTCTCTAAGGCCTTGAGAAATATTTGGTTTTATTTTGTAAATTAAATTTAGAATATTCCATTATAATATGTGGTATTTTAGCCACTTGGCTATACTTTTAATGGGACCACTTGAACTTGTATAGGAATTTTGAGGCCTATATAGGACTATTCCCCCTTATTGTAAATGAGGAATAGTTGTTTTATACTTAATGCAAAAGAGATAAGAATTTGAGAGATTGTCTAAGTGCTTTATTATGTGTTATGTATTTTTTGATTCTCATGATTTTATAGAATTAAAGGTTTCTATTCATATGACTAATATAGTAATAATATCATTGTATGCATTTTTTGGTTTGAGTTTAACACTAGGCTAACAAATTTGCTAGTATATGTGCTCTATTTTCATCTTATTTTCAATTGAATATGCTTATGCAATTTAATGTGAATGAGTAACTTTTGTGCAACATATGATTTTAGATATATGAATTTCCTTTCCTTTGAATATTTAATTTCATTCATTTAGCTTTGAGTATTACACTATGTTTGGTGAATTCTAGTTTTATATATTATTTTCATAGAGGTTATAAGAATTGACACCTATAACTATTTTAAGTAAACTTTCTTTTCTACCTTACCCGACTTACCCCATGATTCACTTTACCTTATCTCATTCTATAAATATTCATGGTTTATTTTTGCTTGGGAAATAATCGACAAAGTTTAGAGCAATTTCACAAAGATTAGCAAGAAATAAAGTATCATTGTGTATAACCTTTTGTCCCTACAATAGGGTCTACTTGTAGACTTAAAAGTGGTGGCCATATCTCTACTATTTTACTATTTAAATAGTAGTTATATCAACAACTCAAGCCCCAAGTCTTTTAGGACTTAAAATTGAGTTTATTAATTCTCCCATTCCCTGATGACATAGGGATCACATTAAGTGCATCAATAGGAAGGGAAACATTGACACTAGAAAGAGGGCTTCTATGCAATTACTTTCATACATATTAGTGAAACTGTAGTGTACTTCATTAAATATATGCATAATTTTTTCAAAGTACACAAATATTTTTAAATAACACTATAAATATGCAATCTTTATAGGAATCTTTGTGCTCTTGAAATATTTCATCGAAGTTAGTGTTCATTCCTATAAAATTGGTAAATAATCTAGATATTTGTCTAAATTTATCCAAAGATAGGTGAAATACCTCAATTTTTAGGCATATTGAAGGTTGTTTTGGTCATCTTTGCAAAGGTTAACTTAAATTTGGTATATAATCTAGATATTTGTAAAAAATTGTGCAAAGGTCAATTTATGAGACCTCACTTGTACTATATCTAGGCATTTAAGATCATAACTGCTCTAATTCATTTGGGATTGAGTAAAACTTTGTGTAACTTTGTGTTGAAATATGTTTTAAAATTCTCAAACACTATTATATTATTAAATTATATGTAAAAATGCTTTGAAATGCTGGTCTAACACTGATCTTTACAAGTTAATATGGAGAACCAACAACGTTGTGTAGATATTGAAAAATTTGAGGTTGCAACGCTTGAATCCTAAAATATCAAGGTAAATATACTTGATTGGAGGATTTTATATAAGAATATTGACTAATCTTTGTAATATTTGACACATGTGAATCTACCTTTGAAGTCCTATACTCTATATACCCATTCTACATCCTTGAGTTACCTAGGATTATAAACAAATCTTGATTTAAACCTAGGATTCCTTTAACATCCCTAAAAATTCATAGGAAGGTGAGAACAGACAAAAATAAGTGTAGGAAGTCCATGACCCAACCAAATTCCCCATCTAACCAAATTTTCCCACCCCTGTTTCTAATCATGGCATGGTTAGTTGGATCATCCATCAAGGTCCCTAGAGCTAAGCATAATTAGCTAAGGAATCTATAAAAATATTTTCCTCCCTTTACCCCCATTGATAGAGTGACCACTAAAGAGCATATAAAGCTATTTAAAGAATATTTGGCACTGCTTAATGTAATTCATGAGGATGTGGCTTGCCATTTTTTCCATTTACATTCTGAGATTTGGATTATGATTGGTTCCTCAACTTGACTAAATATTCCATCATAGGATGGGATTAGTTTAATGATACTTTTATTACCCAATTTGATAAGATAGTGAGCTCGAGAGTCATGTATCAATAATTCACCACCCTCAAAAAGGACATTAAAAAACTAATTAGAACATTAAACACAAAATTCCAAGAGATTTATAGCCTAACATCCCCACCCTATAATTTTTCAAACAATTTGGATTTAAAAATATACACAAATGCCTTAGACTTGATGATATTTGTCTTCCTAAGAAGAGCCTTAAATATTGAGATGTTGCCTTTACCATATGTTTAATCCATCTATATTAATGAGAAAATAAACCTATAGGAGCACCCTACATATGATATACCAAATAATTACCTAATGCTACCTAATCTAAATGTCATACCTAAAATGAATCAAAATCTACCTGCATTAATTCAAGTGCCAGTAATCAACTAGTTACCATTAAGCCATGTTGCACCCAACCAATAGCTAGGATTCTTCAACCAAGAAAATGTTGGATCATATCCCTAGATCAACATTAGTTAAGCATTGGTACCTATAAATAACATAAATTTTCAAATTTCAACCCAAAACAAGAACACAAAGCCTCCAAAGGAATAATTAGATTCAATATACAAAATCCTTTAGAAACTCGCTAATGATTTCTTGGATCTTAAGAAATAGATGGGAAATAATGGTGAGAGTTCCAATAAAAATTATAACTTTTAGAGATATAATAAACCATTTAATAGGATTAACAATAATAGATATCCCCCTTGAGAAATTTGCCTAAGATCAACATTTAGAAGTTAGCCTTGCCCAGCTAGTTTTGAGTATACAATATAGATACACATGGAAAACTAGATTGTATTGAATTTTGTTATGTATTTGAATCCATTCAGAGCCAAATAGAGGGGTTAAATATGAATTCCACTAATTAAATTAATGATAAAGGCTCTAAAAATACCAATCATACTTATAGAGATCCAAAAAAAGTCCTCATGGTTGAGACCTATAATTTTACCAGTCAATATGAAAATGAGCTTGAAGATAATGTCAAGGAAGTGCATGCTTTCTAGCAATACTAGAGGAGAAACTATGCTTTGATAAGTATAGGTAAAAACCCACCTCTGATAACTTCCACCCCACCTAATAAAATAGATACATCTATTTGTGGTAGGACAAACAATAATTCTCCAACCCCTAAAGATGAGGAAAGTCAACCAATAATGAACTATCCTTTCATAACATCGAGAGGTGGATACAACATAGTTGAATATATGAAGAAGATCAAGGAAAATATAATGTTACATGAACTCACTCAAATAATTTAATAGTGTGATTTTATATTGAAATCATTGAATGAAAATCCTAGCTCTAACAAAGCTAAATTGGCTCATGCAAATATGGTAATGCATAAGAGTAAACGTGAAGTTCCACCATTTCTATTAACTTTAAGGATTTTTGGTAAGAATATTCATAATTAATTTCTTGATTCTAGTGCTTCATCTAACATTATGCCTTTAGGAATTTGAGAAAAAATGGGATTAAACCTAGTCAAATTAGATAAGGTAGTGGTGTAGTTGGACAAATCAGGAGTGAAAGTGGTGGGTAAATTGTTAAACATTCACATGCAACTTGCTCATGAACCCCAAAATAGTTCATTGACATTAAATTCATTGACATACTTGAGGTTTATGTATTATTATTGAGTTATGATTGGAATAAATCCATGAATGGATATATGTCCACTTATTGTTCCTACATGTAGTTACCTTATCATGAGATTCCCAATCAGATTAGGATTGATCAAGAACCTAAAATGAAATACATGATCATTGAATATAATGTCAAAAATGAAAAGGAAAATTATCAATCCTATGACTTAGGTATTTATAGTTTGGAAAAAACTAATGTTTTTGAAGATGACAAGGTGAAATAAGAAAGTAAAGGTCTCTAAACATTATAATTTGATGGTACACAATCTATGCAAGGTTTTGGCATTGGAATTGCTCTAACAAATCCTAAAGGAAAATAATGTATGGCTTCTTATAGATTACAGTTTACTTGTAATAATAATTTAGTAGAATATGAATCTCTTATTTTATGACTTCACTTTGTAATCAAACATAAGGTAAAATAACTATTAGTTTATTATGATTCAAAATTAGTTGTTAATCAGGTTAGAAGAAGATATCAATGTAAGCTTTCCTATATAAGATATTAAAAATTTAGATCTTGGTATTTGATTGAGTATTTTGAATCATTTAATATTGTTTTCCTACCTAGGGAGTAGAACCAATTATTAGATGCTCTATCTTCAACAACAACAAACTTGTTGCCTCCAAAGCCTTTAAACTTGCATAAATTACTATGGAAATAATTTCATGCCACTTTATGCTAGACAATATCAATCACCTAAAAGTTTTTGATGATGATAAGAAGATAATTTACTTCATGTATAATTCTCATGTATTCAAATCCTACATTATTGATGAACAAGATGAAATTTCTATACAAAATTCAAAGGATAATTAAGATGGAGTAATCCAACTCAAGTAAAACTGAATACCCAAGGGCGTGATATCCTTAGAAAGGATGTTTGACTTAGATAAACAAATAATTAAAGATAAAAAACCCAAGGTGAAAGGAAAATATTATAAGTAGGTTAACTTGGGAAATCCTAAGAATGAGCAAAGTGTTAACATTGGTTTAGTTTGCACTGATGAAGAGAAAAAGGAAGCCATTACCCTTTTAACCAAGTTCAAATATGTCATTTCCTAGTCATATGATGATCTTAAGATATTTGATACTAGTGTGATTACTCACACTATCCCCTTGAAAGAGGCCTATAGACCCTTCAGGAAAAAACAAAGACCAGTGAATCTAGTGATATAACCATTGATTTATAAGGAAGTGATGAAATTTATAGATGTATGGATATTATTCCCCATATGAAACTCAACATGGGTTAAGAATCTTGTGTCAGTCTGAAATAAGAATAGATAAATCATATTCTATGTTGATTTTAGAAACTTTAATAGATCCTTAGAGAAGGATAATTATCCCTTGCCATCCTTAGATCAATTCATTTAGTTGGTGAGTGGTTTTATAATGATGTCATTTTTTATGGTTTTTAGGCTACAATCAAGTCTTAGTGAATAAGAATGATAAAATGAAAACTACCCTCACCACTAAGTGGTGAATGTTTACATATAAATGAATTCCATTCAAATTGATCAATGGAGGAGAAACCTTCCAATGAGTAATGGACTATGTATTCCAAGGATTAATTTATAAGTGCATAATTATTTACATGGATGATATAGTAGTTTTTTCTAAAAATATAGGGAATCGCATGATGCATTTCGATTAAGTGTTGGAGAAGTGTATAAGGTATGCCATTTATTTAAACCCAAATAGAAGTATATTCTATGTAACTAAAGTCAAAATTATAGGACATATAATCACCCAAGAAGGTATTAATATTGACCCTAATAGGATAAACACAATTTTAAAGGTAAAAATCCCCAACAGTAAAATAGAGTTGAAATCTTTCTTTGGTAAGATTAATTTTATAAGAAAATTTATCTTTGGTTTTGCATAGATTTTAAGACCAATCAATGCCATACTAAATAAATATGTGAATATATAATGGATTGTTAAAGCAAATAAGGCATTTTAAGACATTAAGGATGTTATAGTTCAAGCTCATGTTTTGATAAGTCTTGATTTTAGCAAAACCTTTTATCTATACTCTTTTGCTTTTGATCACACTATTTATACTATCTTGATGTATAAAGAGGATGATAAATAGAACCCTATAGTACTCATGAGAACCAAATTTAAGAATTCTAAACATAACTATCCTATTCTAGATAAGCAAGCCTACACATTGGTAAAGGTTGTCAAGAAGTTCAAACACTACATCTTATGGAATAAGATGTATGCCATAGTGTTTGATCTGGCTATCAAGCTAATGTTGGGACAAAATGAACTTGGAGAATTAAGAGGGAAGTGGATTACCAAACTCCAAGAATATGATATATAAATAAAATTTGTTAAGTTAGCTAGAGGCTAAGGCTTAATCTAGCTTATTACAAATATTGATCCATACAATGATGGTTTGCAGGTTGAAGCAGGTCAAATATATAGTGGAGATTGGTACAAGAATTTTTTTCACTATTATCTACATGGAGTGTGTCCCCCACACCTTAAAATGGAATAAAAAGGCCCTTAGGCTGAGATCATCCTATTTTATGATCAAAAGAGGATTCCTCAATAAGAAAAATTATGAGGGGGTTTATCTAAGATGTGTTTCTAGAGATAAATCCATGTAAATCATGAATAATTTCCATGAAAAACTAGTAATTGGTCATCTTTCATGGTATACCATAGTGCATAAGATATTGAGAGAAGGATACTATTGGCCAACCATATTCAAATATGCCCATGCTCATGTGTGAATGTGTCATCAATGTCAAGTGTTTGATTGATGAGAGATAAATGTAGTTATGTATTTATAACCAGTAATTAAAATGAGTCCATTTGTATAATATGGCCTCAAATTCATAGGATTGATCAATCTTAACCCCTTAATAGGGCACAAAATTTTACTCACTAGCATAGACTATTTCACTAGGTGAATTGAAATAGTGGCTACCAAGAATAGTAGAGTGATTGATGTCATCAAATGTATAGAAGAAAATATCATCACTAAGTTTGAGACACCCTTATCATTAATATGTGATAATGGCCCAACCTTTTCATTATCCAAGTTCACTAAGTGGGCATATGATAATAAAATAGTCATAAAGTCTACTTCAAACTACTACCCTCAGGGTAATGGAGTTGTAGAATCTACCAACAAAAACTTGATGAATTCCATCAAGAAGTTTGTAGAGAAGAAACCTAGAAAATGGTAGTCATTATTAAAATATGATTTATGGGTAGACACAATGAGATAAAAAAATTCACTCAAGGCATCGCCATTCCTACTGGTCTATGGGTAGTAACCTATTTTCCTATCATGTTGAAACTACCCACATATGAGTTTATGACCGACTATATGGAAGATGTTGTAAAAAGATGGTTTGATAAATGAGACAATTTTTTATCATGCTACATATAAGACTTGGTCCTACTATAGGATGAAGGCCATGAAATAATGGAAAACATAACAAGTTCACTCCTCTCTTAATTGGACCATATTAACTAGCAAAAATATTGGGCAAAAATGCATTCAAGCTCAAAGACATGTAAGGGAATGACTTAACCTTGTCATTCAATAGGCAGTACCTAAACATTATTTCTCTACCACTCTATCAAATACTCTAGAAGGATAATAATCTTGTTTAGAGTTATATTAGGTAGGACTAGAATAGTTTCCTTTCTTGTTTTGTTGTTGTGTTATTTCTCACTTTCTACATGCTATTTATTTTTTGTTGTGTGTTGTAGCTTAGTAATAAGTCCTTTGGAAAAGAATTATTTTTGTCAATTTGTATTATTCTGGTCCTAAAATGGGAATAAGGGATTGATTGTTTAAAACATTGATCATCCAAAGTTTGGAAACCTCTATTGATGTTCTAATTTAGAAATGCTAGGTGGGGTTAATTAGAAGTTAGTTTTCTCATGAAAATCCTAAGTCATTTTAAGACTGTAATATAGTTTAGATGAATGAAAATTTACTTGAAATAGAGTTTGAATCTATGTGGACCATCATACTATCACTTATATTCACCAAATAAAATACTAGGGTAGAACTAATATCTGAAAGTGAACTACATCCATACTATGTCTTGACAAAACCTTACACTCTACTAATTCTAGTTCCCAACCATTCTAGTTTATGAAAGTAGGTATAATAAAATAAAATAAATGATAAACCATAAAGTAAAATCATAAAATACCTTCATATTCCACCAATGGTGATTTAGGAAATCTATATCAAGGATATGGATGCCTAGTTGGTAGTAGAGCCAAAGGTATCTCTATCAGGGCTATGAACACCTAGCTAGCAGCAAAGCAATGCCCAGACCATCCTCAACTAATAAAAGTATAAATATATAAAAATATAAAGAATTATTAAGTCATTTCATGTTTTATGTCTTAAAACTTAAAAGTTATCATTTTTTAACCCAATGGCAATGATTAAGAAAAATCAAAGCACACACATAGTATGATTGTCTTAAAGGTTTAAACACTATTTCAATCCTGTGGAATTTCATTAGTTCTAAAAAATAGTTTTGATACTAAATGAAAATCATAATGAGATAAATAATTTTGTATTCATCTTTGAATATAATATATGGATTCTAACATTTTGCAATGTTTCCCCTGAGAGGTAGCCATTTGTTGATGATCAACATTCCCCTATTCTTAGAATGGGGACCCTCATTTCTTCAATTTTAAAAAGTTCCCAAGATGCTAAGAGAAAATTAAATCATTTTATGGCATGTATAATTGATTGAATTCACCAACGCTTATGTTTCTATTTTTTTTTTGTTAATCATTAATTTTTCAATAAGGATTGATACTTTAAAATATTCAAATTATTACAAGTCTTCTTTAGGATTTTTTCAAATTGACCATGGAGGGTTCAATGATATGCACATAGGATTTTTCTAATGAAAGATGACCTATCTCTCTAATTGGCATGAATGTAGCAAGCTTCATTGTGTTTTATTAAACTAACATTATGTTGTGTTTATAGCATTTTACTTTAAATTTTTTATTTAAACTTGTTTAAATTGCCTAAGATAGGCAATGAAGTCTTCAAGAGGCTAACTTAGTTTCCCATTTCAACTTGTCGGAAATCAAAATTAAAGTTGTGTTTTTTTACACCTCATAATATGTCAAAATTTAGACTACATCTAAGGGATATGTATCCACCTCACCAAGATTCACAATGCCTTAAAGATACATTACACACCACACAAGATACCTAGATCCAATCTACTAAGTTCATGAGAAATTTGGCATCATCTAGAGGACTCATGAATAATTTAGCCATTTGAATTCAAATATTTGGGCTACATGTCAGGATCTTAGCCCCCACAAGTGAACATATCCAATATGATCCACCATGCATCCTACCAAATTATAAAAGCATGTGTGATCCCACTGTTTGTCTCAAAGGCAACCAAATAGACTTGATTAACCTTTCAAGGTGATGCATGTTCCCTTTAGGTACATCTAAGGTCACCACATGTCCACACTATGTTGCACCTATCTAGATCTTATGATGACTTTTAAAGTATACACAAAGTTGCACCTGAGCCATTTGATGAAGGATAAATGATATATAACTCTCTAATATGCCTTTCAAGAATGACACTTGATATAAAAACAAAAAATCCTATGAGAGTGATGTGTGTCCCCTTTGGGACACATGCGATGATGTCGCATGTCATTCTCACACTATTTCTATCTAACATTCATGAGATCACCTATAAGAGGGATGTATGTCTCTATATAAGCTATGTTATTATCACCAAGTTGTCGATAGTTTTCCAAAATCCTTTTGAGGGAGACACCTATCAAATTAAGCTATGATTGCCCATGAAAGAGACACTTGGATAAGAAAGTCATGATTTCCCACAAGAATGATAAATGGAATTCTTAAAAATAATCAAGATTAATATGAATTGAAATATTCCACATGGAAGGATATAGGGGAGTTATCATGTAGAAATGCATTTTGAAAGTATACAAGGTAATCAAAAGGTGGCACATGTCTATATTTTGATCTGACTAGGTGGCTTAGTCATATTCAAGCCATGTGAGTACCTAGCTAGATCCACAGTGGTAGCTACATGTCTAAAGGTGGTAATATTTAGCTTTAAATCTAAAATTGATGGCAAAAAAAGATGAATTAAAGTAAAATTTGAATTTTGGTACAATTAATTGCCAGAAGCAATAGTTTAAAGCTGTTTCAAATATATGAAAATTTGACAAGCTTACTATTAATATGACATAGACCATGATCACCATCAACATTGCATTAATATGAGTGATCTTTCAAAAGGCTACATAATCAAGGTGATTTCTCTTTGCACTTTAAAGGTATACATATTTACTTTATCTATTGTTTGCACTCTCACATTTTGATAAAGTTCAAGCCATTAACAAATTGTACTCTCAACCACCATTATTAGAGCTTGAGAGTTGAAGAAGGATATAAAAAGACATTAATTACTACCTATATTATTGTAAAGATGGCATAAGTAGGTCATTTTACTCTAGGTAAGAAAATTTCATTTATAAATGATGACTTTTTGTTCAAAAATGGTACTTTAGTAATCTTCAAAGATATTGATTTCATTCTAGATGCCATAACATCTAAAGACATGCACTCTAGTAGCATATATTCAATGTGGAAGTAGCTAGGGCTATTAACGAGGCTAAGACCATGCTTCATATAATCTAATTGGCTTTAGATATCCTTACTATTAATGTGGTCAATCTCCATAATGTCACAGCTAAACCAGAGGTCATACTATGTACTGACCTAGTTTATAGTATTTTTTGGAGGTAAAAGTGTGAAGATAGGATAATTAAATAAATATCCCAAGGGATCCCCATTACTTTCATAGTATTACCAGGATTTAATAGGTATTATGGCCTTCCCCCCCATAGATAGAATACAACTAGGTTGTCATTAATAATTAATACGAGGTGCACTCCCTAGAAAGGTCATGGCTTCATGGGTTACTAACCCAATGAGAGATGTTTTCATAAATGATCAAGGAAGCTTTCCCATATAAAAATTTAGATAAGTAGTTAGGATTGGCCTAACCCTCTTGAGAAAAATATTTACCAATCCACACATTACCTATATAAACATAAGGGCTATTTCATTGCTACAAATCATCTTAGAAGACCAATATATTCCCCCACTTTTGGAAATTATCAGCAATAATTTAGTGTAATCAATTTGAGACACTTAAAAAAATGGTGCCCCTTTTTTCATTATGAGCTACTATTGGATGCAATCTATGTAATTTCCCAACTAGGTTAGAACTCATGGTTTCATAAGAATTAATAGGTCATCTCTCATCTCTTATTTATAATGCATATTCATCAACTTAGGTGCAATATAAGAGTGATTGAAGAATAGTTTTACCCCTTGGTTTATAAGTTGATCATTGAGTGTAAGGTACAAAGGGTTCCCTTAGAAGTTAGGAAAACTTTGAGAGACATGGGTAGTTACTGACTATACCTAGATAACACAATCATCAGAATATAAGGAGTAATTGTGGCCCCTCTTAGGCTGTCAAGGTATGTTTAATGAATTTGGTTGAAGAAGAAATGGCTTGTCAACTTCTACATAGATTTGATTGAGTCTTCAACAATAAGAATAAGATGGCCCCATAAGGTTCCTTATAAACTAGGGAGGACTAAAATTACCAAGTGGTATGATATTGTTGTAGCTATTAGGCATAGGGATTCATACCTATTGCTTAAATATCACTTTAGAACATAAAATCCTAACAAAGTCATTGCTAAGCATCTATTAAAATTAAATAAAT
Source organism: Torreya grandis (assembly GCA_037957365.1). NCBI lineage: Eukaryota > Viridiplantae > Streptophyta > Pinopsida > Cupressales > Taxaceae > Torreya > Torreya grandis. Next base: position 322,709 of record JARHVA010003502.1, on the reverse strand, counting down.
ATGTATCAATGGAGTACAAGAATAAATAATAAGTTCATGAGTGGATATATAGAGATGTTCTGAATGATGAGGTGGTATTCTATAATGCTGCAAAGAAAAACATTGAACTAGAGATGAGACTAGATAAAGAGAAGAAAAATGAAGATATTATTAAGTCTTGGCACTCACCAACCAATGGGAGCATGTTTGATGTTGATTATGAGGAAAGACAAGATGAATAAGATTAATACAACATTACTCTTTTTAGAAAAAAACTGAAGAGGCTTCCACAACTTACCACTTCAAGTAGTTAGGACCTACCTCCAAGCTTTGATCAAGGAGGATCTAGTAGTCTGCTTGACCCCTCCCAAAGGCCCACATTAATCTCTACATCTTCTATGGGAGATACTCTATAAATCCTAAGTTAACCTAAACCTACTACTATTGACCTTATGGAATTTCAAAAAGGTATTGAACTCTCCATGGAAGAGATTAATGCACTTGCTAGGAGAAGCATTAAGAGGGCCTAAAAGAGAAAAAGGGAGCCCAAAAATACAATTATAGGAGAAATAACCCATCCATCAACTTCTCAAGTGATGTTTAATACTACTAGCATACCTCATGCCACCCTTGGAGGAATAACTCCTAATGTAAATACCTTCCCATTACCTTCTTTTCAAATTTCTAGTATATCTACTTCTGCTTATGCTTCTATGTTTTCTCCTCCTACCATTGCTCCCCCATTTGATTAAATATCATCATCCTCTAAAAATACCGTTGTCCAACCTTTATTTGACACTATCATGAGCCAAGATAGTTTTTCCTTAGGATTTAACATCCCCCACTTCATTTCCCATTCCACTACAAATGTTACATCTTCATCAAGCTCCTAATGTGTTAGTGTTAGCCAAGTTATTGGTTCCACTTCTTCCTAGGTAGTAAAAACTAATGCATCACTTGCTATTGGTTCCCTTGCATTTCAAAGGCTATTAATGTCCATTTCAAAACTATTCACCTTTCCAAATCCACCTTTACCTACATCCCCATTCAATATTTCTACAACTGTAAAGGTGAGTGTGCCTCCAAAATTTCCCTCATTTACTCTAAATATGGGCCCTCTAAGAATTCTATTTGGTACACTTGGGTGGATATACCTAGAAAACTTGCCACACATTCCTGCTATAGGTTTAGCTTCTACCTCAACTCAAGCACCTCCATTACAATAACCTCTAACCAATTCAATGCCTATTATGCCCCTAAATTAGGTCATGGATATTATACAAGTAGTAAGATAGGAGAGACCTCAGGTAGTCCTCTAAAAACCATATATTGGCATCATATTTGATGATACTATAAGTATAGTGAAAAGAGTGGTGAGAAGGCAAGTTGAGTAACCCCAGTCTAGCTCAATTATAGCCCATGAAAGTGAAGAATCTCTCTTCACTTTAATAAAGAAGAGAAAAGTTGACCTAGGTGAAGTGGATGAGTAAGTAGAGGAACATGTGTCCACAGTCCAAACCAATGTAGAATCCATAGTGGCCTTGATGAAATGAATGTGGCTAGAGATGAAGAGATTGAAGGAGCAAGCATTACCTATAGTGTTAGACAACACCATAGTCCTTATAATTAATGCAATCATCAATGTATTCAACTTATACAATGTCATGAAACTAAGGCAAGACGATGTGACTCTACAATATGATGTGGTCATTAAATATGACCAAAAACTTACACTCTATGATGTCAAGTTATAAAACTTGGATAGAGTTTCAAGAAGCAACAAGTTCCTAGACCTCAAGATATTTCCACTTAAAGACATTATCCCATTATATACCATAGTGATGAATAAAATAAGGATATTGAAAAGGCTATTAGAATAGGTTAAGTATGTAACTTCATCCTTAAAAAGGATAGAATTTAAGATTTCCCTCTTGTTGAAAGATGTTATGGTCACTAGGGTGACCAAACTTGATGGTATCTTCATGGATTACCAAGAATTTAGGGCTCAAATAAAGGTATTTATCACAAAATTCCAACAATAAATAGCCAATGCAAATACTACCACTAAGGTAATGAACACACTATCTTTTTTCCAATCAAAGGCTAGAGATAGACAAGGCCACTAAAGAAGCACTAAGGCCTATGCTTGTGGAGAAAAGAAAGCTCATTCAAGAAATACCTAACTTATTATCACCTATGATCTTAGATTCTAACCAAATTAACCATGTTTAATTAGTGTGCATGTAAATTGGGGTAAATTAAGAGGAATAGAAATAAAGGCAATAACAACAAGCTATTCAACAACCTCCTCTAGGGCTGTGAGGAATATTTGGCTTTTTTTTATAAATTTAAATTTAGAACATTCCATTATAATATGTGGACTTTTAGCCACTTGGTTGTATTTGGACATCTTTTAATGGTCCCACTTAAAATTGTATAGGAGTTTTGAGGCCTATATAGGAGTATTCCCCCTCATTGTAAAGGAGGAATAATTGTTATAGAATTAATGAAAAAGAATTTGAGAGATTATTTGAGTGCTTTATGGTGTGTTCTATAGTTTATGTTTCTCATGATTTTATAGAATTAAATGTTTCTTTTCATATGACTAATCTAAAAATAATATCATTTTTTTCATCTTTTGGTTTGAGTTTAACACTAGGCTAACAAATATTCCAATATATGTGCTCTATCTTCATCTTATTTATAGTTGAATGTGCGTATGCAATTTAATGTGAATGAGTAACTTTTTTGAGACATATGATTTTAGATATATGCATTTCCTTTCCTTTAAATATTCAACTACATTCATTTACATTTGAGCATTACATTAAGGTTGGTGAATGTTAGTTTTATATATTATTTTCATATAGGTTAGAAGAATTAACACCTATAAATATTTGAAGCAAACTTTCTTTTTTGCCTTACCCTACTTACCCTTGGATTTTCCCCATGAGTCAATTTAGCTTAGCTCATTCTATAAATATTCATGGTTTATTTGTACTTGGGAAATATTTGGAAAATTTTAGAGTAATTTCACAAATATTAGTAATAAATTAAGTTTCATTGAATATAACTTGTTGTCCCTATAGCAGGGTCTACTTGCAGACTTAAAAGTGGTGTCCATATCTCTTCTATTTTGCTATTTAAATAGTATTTGTATAAATAACTCAAGACCTAAGTCTTTCAGGACTTAATATTGAGTTTATTATTTATTCCTATTCCTTAGTGACATAAGGAGCACATTAAGTGTATCAACAATGTTCCTACTGGTTAAATAGTGTTGATTGTCAATAATAAATACCTAGCCTCCAACAAGTGCCCAATTTATAATACATGTTTACCCAATAAAAAGGTCCCAACTTATAGTAGGTAATTGTTAGCCAATATTTTCCTTTGACCTTGTAATTAAATCATATACAATAGGTATCTAACTTGTAACACCTTTAAAAATGGGGATTTAACCAGTAATGAGTATCATTTATATAATAAGGTTCGATAAGTTCACAACATGTTCTTATCCAAACCCAACAAGCACAATAGATTCCACCTAAAAAATTCCTCCACCACAACCATAATTTTTAAATCAAATCCATGTTGCAAAATCTATCCAAAAATTTTATCAACAACAATGTATGTCTTACCAATAGTATAATCATAATGCATGTATATGTATTCCTAGTTGGTTGACCAATCAAACAAACATTCTAAATTATGAAATTCCTTCATCATACCCTAGTGAAGGTAATACAAATTTAAATTCATAACCCAAATCACAATAGGCCTCACCATCCTGCTTCCTATCCTAAGAGTTGTATAAAATGAGGGATGTGATTCTAACCATTCAAACTGGGAAGAAAATGAATAAGTTTAAATTGGAAAAGATATGTTCATATCCAATTAATATGGATTACCTCTAAATACCTTTTCCTCTAGGTTATGGGCCACCCAAATTTGATAAATATAAGGGAAAAGGTGACCTAAAAGAGAATTTAAAAGAATTCTTTGTTGCTTTCCAACCAATGGCCTAAAGTGATATGTATTTGCTTCTCCTCTTTCTTATAAGTCTAGTTAGATAATCCTTGAAATATCTTCTTAAACTAACTAATAATTTTTTCATAGACTTTGATGTCCTTTTAGATAAATTTGTACATCATTTCACATACAATATCAAACATCAGATTATAGTGGTAGATTTAGGTCAGTAAAAATAGAGAAATGGTGAAAGCTTTGTTGGTTACTTTCAATGATGGAGGGTACTTGATAGCAAGTTCACTCATAGTATACCAGACAAATAATTAGATTTATCTAGAGTCTAAATAATGATATATCCAATCATCTTGAGCTAAAATGTTCTTGTACTTTTGAATAAGTTATTGAGAAAGGTATACAAATTGATAAGGCCCTTGTCAACAAAGGGATTATCAAATTATCTTCTTCTAATGAGAACTAGATCCAAAACCAACATCAAGGTCAATAGTAGATCCAAAGCCATAATTAAAACTAGAACCCCATATGAATACCATCTTAGGATAATACTTCAAAAATACCAAAGGCCTATAAACATAAAAATAATGTTGTCAATAATGGGGCCATGAAATTGTGACATGTCCAAAGGGTGAAAACACTAGTTATCCATTTACCTCTGCCCATTTAACAACCATTGCATCCATTAATTTAGCCTATACCTTTGAAAAATCCTTCATATCTACAAACACCTCCTCCAATTAGAAGACCACCCATAGATAGAGTGTTCAATGACCTTAGAGAACCCATTAAGTTTGTATTTTATAATTTAGTTTAAGCCAATATGATTATTTGGCCTATACAAAAACCTTTTCTTGAAGGAATTACTTTTCTTGATATGTACAAAGAGAATGAGCTTTATGAGTAGCATCATGTTAAAGAAAACTATATGACATTGCATATAGCTAAGATAATTAATTAAGAACATGCTTGATAATGGATAAATATAATGTGATAATCATGCCCCTACATCCAATAATAACTTGGGTATCTATAAAACTCCTTTTATGCAACACAATAACTAATAAAAACAAAGAACACCATTATAATAGTGGCAAAAAACACCACTTTAATAGCAACAATGCCACCAATAGAAACAATAACAAAATGGTAATAACCAAGGTCAGACTGATCAATTAAAATAATGAGGTCATTATGCCATTACATATACTTTCAATAATGTTTTAAGACATGTCATCAACAATCATATTTATCTCATTAACATCAACCCTTAACCATACACAAATCAACCTAAAATAGTGCCTAATAATTTTTATCAACCTCCTTGTGTTGGTAATCCTTCTTTAGACCATGTTAGTAGCCAAGCTCAACATTACCCAAGAATTACCATTCTAGGACCTTTTACATCTTCATCTAGTTATAAAATCCTAGTACTTGATCGAGATTATGTAATCATAACTCAAAAAACAAGTCTAATATCCAAGGCCCAAAGCCTTCTTATATGAATGAACCCATCCAAACCTTCATTCTAATAAATAATAAACCAATTGTTAATACCAAATAGAAAACCTATGACATTGTGAAATTCTTAAAAAAGATGCTTGTGTAAATATTCTTCATGGATTTTTTGTGGATATCTAGCATTCAAAAGAGCATACTTAATAAATACCTAATTAAATCCCTTGTATCTAATGACATTATACCTAATAAATTTCAAACTAAAGTAGGACATTTAGCCCCTAGACAATGTCTTACCTTTGATCAAAGTGATATGTCATCCATGGTCTCATTGCATAACAACCCTTTAAACATTGAGGTTGGTATAAATATACATATGGTTAAATGTGTCCTTATAGACAATTGTTCGGGCCTAAACATTATGTCTCTAATGTTGGTGAAGCATATTGGATACACAATGATCTATCTTTAGCTAGATACCATTATCATCAAAGCGTATCATAATAAGGAATGTGAATCATAAAGAACCATCAATTTTATAGTGGTCATTGGGCCTTTAACCCATGACACCCTTTTCCATGTTTTCAACCTATAGTTATCATATAACTTACTCTTGAGTAGATATGGATTCATGAAATTCATTCCATACCTTCCATGTTATATCAATGATCAAATTTCCTTATTAAAGTATGGAAATAATCATGTTAGTGGATCTCTAGCCTTACCAATTTTGCAAGCATCTTAATCCAAAGTGAAAGAGTTATAATTACCATTTTGGCATGAATCATATGCCTTAAACTGATGGACTAAAAGTCGATAAAGCAAAATCCATTGCATCAAAACACAAATCCAATTACATCAATCTTACAAGCATAAATTCAACTTCATCTACACCTCCAATAGAGATAACTAACAATTTTTACATATAAAACAAAGGTAGAGGAGAATAAAATACTCATGACTCCTTTCATATATCCAAATTTCCTCAAAACCCAAAAGCCTATGGGAGATCTAAAGCCAAGACCGTCTTTATGGAATGACATGCTAAGGGAAAATCTCATCTCACTAAACCCATTGTTTTCAAGATAGCCTTTAGATAAGAAAATGACCCTTTAGTTGAAGATGATTCATGGATTTACAATGATAATATAGTTGATTGTTACCAAAGAAATGTAACAACCCCACTAGGTTTTACTAAAATATTGCAATAATATAAAAAAATAAATAAGTACACATATTCAACATATAAATTTCACCATGAGAAATCCTAACTAGTGATCTTTAACTAATTGCATTAGTTTAGTTAACCACTTATGTTATAGCTAAACCACTTAGCTAACTATCACCATGTACATATATATATAAATCATTAACAAACTAAATAACCATAATTACTATATTTCAACATAAATGATATAGTACAAGTTTATCCACTATTGATACAATATTATAACCTCTACTATAGTAGGTAGAATTCATAATATTGTAGTTTAAGGAATACATAATATATCTCAAATGATAAAATATGATACAAATCTCCTCTGCGTAGAGTCTCCATGACTCAAGTATTAATATGTAATCTCAAGTGTAGTACTCCAGCTAAGATGGAGAGCATCATTTGAAATATTTTTCATACCAACCATGGACCATAGATCCCTCACATTATCTTTTAAACAAGGGGATTTCCCTCTCTTCATGTATGGGTAGATAATGATGGTGTGGGAATCTAGAGTAATAAATTAGAACTCATGTTTCAAAAATATCTATTACATAATGTGTACCATAAATAATTTTTTTCTTATATGATATCACACAAATATGAAATATATATCAACATATGAAATGATAATGTTTATCAAACATTACTTTGGAAAAAGCTTTCAATAATAAATGATCTCTATGATTAGTCAAATTCATGCACAATGGTAAGGAGTTGTATTTATACTCCCTCAATGTGTGTGTGTGTGTGTGTGTGTGTGGGTGTGTGTGTGTGTGTGTGTGTGTGTGTGTGTGTGTGTGTGTGTGTGTGTGTGTGTGTGTGTGTGTGTGTGTGTGTGTGTGTGTGTGTGTGTGTGTGTGTGTATGTATGTATGTGTGTGTGTATACACACACATACATATACATGTGTATTTAATCTCTTGTATCTACCTGAGTATGTACATATATATCTATATTTTTATATATACTACACAATTAGTTTAATACAAGAAAACCTTATTTGAAATCTAAATAGGTTTACATAGTTTACATACATACATACATACATACATATATATATATATATATATATATATATATAAACCCAAGTTTATCCATATCCCTACATATGGATATATATCAACCGGTTCAAAATTGACCCACTTGTATATATACATTATCAAAACAATCCTTTATGACTAAGTAATGTCATCAAAAATAATAAGATGAAATTAAGATAGTGTTTAAAAAATCCATAAATATAATGGCCAAAACCTAAAACTCTATCTTAACCTACTCAAGTCATCTATAATGAATGCAGGGCTCTATGGAGGCCATGCCTTCCACAGGGCCCTTTACACACCCATTTATTTTCTCTACCTTAAAAATAAATAATATTGAATGAATATTAATTCAAAATACATTTCCAAATAGTCCACACTAGAATTTAAATACATAACAAACTTAGAAGTATGTAAATGATCTAAAGAGAATAATTATTTTCTCCTTTTTCTCAATGAATATCACCTATATTCTTCTAAATATCTCCTTTGAGTGCAATTCCATCTATCTCCACAACCCCATCTATCTCTTATTTTTATTTCCTTTTCTTAACCTCCTCACCATTTCCTTATCCTTCATGCATGGTACACTAACTTCCCACTTAAATGCATGCTTAGATTCTCTACAAGACCATTCATTATATTTCCCATTCACCACCATGTAGACACACAATGAACTCCATTTTTTCCCAAAAATGGAGATTAACTAAAGTCAACAGATGATTAGAACCTAATCATCTCAAGCCTTCTCCCAAAATTCCTAATCAATCATTTTAAATTCTTTTTTGAAATCTGCATGATAATAATAATAATAAAATAGTTTCCAATGTTTATTCCATGCATAGTCTTCTAACTAGATGATGGCCAACATATTCCCATGCAATGACCCTCAACCACACAAATAAAATAATGATTATACTTTATGATAATACCATTAGGATTTTATTTTAAATTAATATGTTATATACTAACATATATAGTAATACAATGATTTATTAAAATCAATAAATTATTATTATAAGGAATATATTTAAAATCAAACCTTAGGTTAACAATTAATCAAATATAAGATATTTAAAAACAATGTTATTATATTTCAACATTAAAAATCAATTAATATAATAATAGTATTTAATTATTATTATCCAAATCTATAAATATAAATAGTATTATCTATACTTTTTAAAGATCACTACATATACAAATTTACTCATTTAGTCAACTATTACATCAAACAAATGCATCATATATGATAAGCTAACACGTTCATTAAACTAATGAAATTACTTAACAAAAAAGCAGGTTCATTACCATTAATCAAAATCATGCTAGAAAACACATTAACAACACCTAACAAAAAAGTATAGAAAACATGATACATTATTCATATCAATCAATTAAAAACATGATATACTAAGTGGTGTGTATAAGGGTTTTTGGATGCCTTCTCTGTCAACCCTCAATCTCTCCATCAAACTACCCTCTCTGATGATATTCTCTCTCTATCATGATCTAAGGGAAGAATATATCCTATATCCACCTCATTCCAATGAAGGTCATTAGGCCTAAACACCATTATATCCATAAAATAATGCTATAAAATATCTAAACATGATCACAAAGTTCAAGATACAAAAGCACTACAAACTCATAACATCTAATCATATAAAATAAGTGACATAAATGTTCCATAATTAGCATATGTTATAAAGCTTAATCAAATATTATCTAATCAATTAATTTACTACCATAATCCATGGATATAATAAGTTATTTATCTTATAGATAAATTGGCATGTGACAAGAGCCAAGTATCCTATCCCTAATTGGATTATGGATAACCAAGATTATGAAGGCATAAGCATTGGGGTAAATCATTAAGGAAAAATTGATCTAATTTCCATGACCATGTATAATTTAACTCATGGTATTAGATTTAAACTACTTGGGGGTAACCCCACATACCTTATTCGAGTTCCTACACTAATGACTAGTGTTTATGATGTTGGCAGTGATGTAGGGTTTGATTATAGCATTTACAATTACCTTAATAATATTATTTATTTTAAACCTTATATTGTATGTATAATTAATCATGTTATTTCCCCTTCAACACTTTCCCTTCATCACCCCCAATTGATAGACTAGGACCTATAAGAGTATACAATGCCACTTGATGAGTTTGAGAATGATGAGACCATTTATGACATCCTGGGTTTTAAGGATCATATATATCTAAGAGATCACAAACCTGGTTTATCTATTATATTGGATCATGCTACCTATTTTAGAGAGTAGGTGAACTTCCTTAGCCAAAATAAAAAATAAAATCAAACGTTGAGGTCTAAAATTGAAAACATCTTTGAGGTGATTTTAGACTAGGTAAAAAGTAAATAAAAATGAAAGTCTCTTGGTGAAAACCTATTTCAGGTGCAATTAAATGGGGATGTTCAACCTTATTCATATAAAGCATAGGAGATCACTAGTATAAGTTCTATTTATGGATCTAAAATTAGTACTCAAGAGTAACAATATTTTGATCAAATTGTGCAAGAATGCCTAGAGGTATTTATTACATGGCCTTTGCCACCCTTGGAAGATTCAGATTCCTCTTGTTTGGGAGCACTTGAATATCCAATAAAGCTAGAGGAATACAACATTACCAACTATTCTATAAGATGGCTCTACTCTCCTTGTAGAGGACACTTCAAAGGTCCATATTGGAACTCTAGAAGACCTTAAATGGATTAAATTAGGTGTATCCCTCACTGAGGAAGAACATGAAGTCTTTACATCCATTCTAAGGGAATTTATTAATATATTTTTATTAGTCTATTTATATATGCCCTATTTGGACCTTGCCTTGGTTGTACACCATTTTATTGTACACTCTGATGCTAAACTGGTTAATCAAAAGCTAAGAAAAATTAATCCTCGTAATTTTTTATTAATCAAGAAAGAGTTGGACAAACTCTTATACATGAGATTCATTTGAACTATTGATTACTGAAAGCGGATTTCCAATATAGTACCAATCAAAAAGAATCTAGAGGGTATCATACTATGTACTAATTTCCATGAAATTAATAAGGTTTTCCCAAAGGATGAATTTCCTCTACCAAACATTGACATGATTGTTTACTCCATAGCTAGATATGAAATGTTTTCCCTTATGGATGGTGTTTCAAGATATAACTGAATTAGGACTGCACCAAAGGACCAACATAAGACAACATTCACCACTCCATGGGGAATGTTTTTTTAATTAGGTGATGCCATTTGGACTTTATAATGTAGGATCAATGTACCAATAGGAGATGATGGTAATTTTCTATGATATGATTCATGAAATTGTCAAGGACTCTATCAATGACATCCTAAGTAAATATAAGACCTAGCCTAAACACCCAACTATATTTAATAGATGTTTTGAGACACTTCAAGATTAAAAAAATAGGCTCAACCCTAAAAAATATGTATTTGGTGTAATTTCTAGAAAATTATTAGGATTTATTATCTCTCATCGAGGTATTAAAGTTTATTCTACCAAGATTTGGTCTCATTGAGGCATTGAAGTTTATTATACCAAATTTTGGTCCATTACCGAGATGCTACCACCATCTACCTTGAAGAAACTTTACAATTTATAAGGAAAAATATAGTCAATTAGATGCTTAATTTCATATTTGGATGATAAATGCCATCCTTTTACATAATGAATAATGGCACCACTTTTTCATGGAATCAAGATTGTTAAAAATCATTTGACCATCTCAAAGAATACTTGGACAGTTCAATTGTTTTTTATTGCCTATGATGGAAAGGCCAATTTTTACTTTACCTATCTTCCACTAAAAACACACTAAGGGAATGTTTGGCATAACACAATGAATAGTGAAAAGAGTATGTCATCTACTACCTAATTTGAACATTGGTTGTGTATGAAAATAATTATATGTTGATCAAGAAATCCTATTTATATATGGTTTTCATAGTTTAAAATTTACATCAATACATGTTGAATAATAAGACTATTGTCATTACCAAAGTATTTCTACTCAAGTATATACTATCTAAAATTTCTACAGGGCCACATGATGAAGTGGATCATACTCTTGAGTGAATATGAGATCAAGTATGTTAATAAAAAAACCATTAAGGGATATGTACCTATAGAATAGCTTGTAAAAGATCCTCTTACTAATACTCAACATCTTATATTTGGATTTATAGATGAATCGATCATGATATTAGTAGAAACACCTCCTGAATTAGAATAATGGTTAATGTGCTCTGATGGTTCTTTCATAACATACAAATCAGGTGATAGCATATTGTTTATCAATACATAAGGAGATGTTATTCCTAAGTCTTTTTTTCATTGTTTTTCCATGTAATAATAATATGTCTAAGTATTAGGCACTCATTATAGGGTTTCACCAATCAATTCAATGGAATATCTAACATTTGTTGGTTCATGGTGAATCATAAATTATAATCTATCAGGTTATAGATAAATATTAGATGAAGGATGAGAAATTGGTAACCTTATAAAGGTATGGTTGATAATCTCAAGCAATAAATTACCAATCTTAAAATTGAATGGATACCTAGGGATATTAATAAAATAAATAATGCCATGGCTATAACTGGCTATATTATCTAGATTATAAATAGAGCTAGAGACTATAATTTTCTTGTGGAATTTCTCCTAGCACTGGTGCATAAACAAGTAGCTATCAAGATGGTTTGTGATATTTTTGGTCCCACATCTACTTGGTATTCCAAGTCAAATAATTCCCATAGACCTTTCTCATAAAAGCTAAAAATCCTTTACTCATAAATCATTGTTACAGACCTTACTTGGACCTACCCTATATTGTATAAGATATGATGGAACCCTTCTTCATCATTTATATTTGATATAATTTGGATTGGAATTGAGGGAAGTTCATGAAGGAGTCTATGTGGCCCACACTAGTGGGGCCATCCTTTCCAATAAATTATTGTGCACTAGTTATTATTGTCCAACTATGGAAAGTGACATAGCCACCTATGTGAAGAAGTGTGTGAAGTGTTAGAAGCATGCTAATTTTATTTGTGATCCAACCAAAATGCTTAAGCCACTGACAACACCATGTATATTCTCAATGTGGGGACTTGAAATAATAGGCAAGATAAATAATACATCCTCAAATGACTAAAAACATGTCCTTACTACTATAGAGTATCTAACTAAGTGGGTGGAATCCATTCTCCTCACTTATGTGACTAGTAAGAAAATTTACAAATTCATCTATAACTTTGTCATTTTCCACTATGGTATCCCATCTAACATTATATTTGATAATGGTGGTTCATTTAAAAAAAGGTAACAACCCTTTGTGCCCAATACCATATCAATCAACACTTTTCCACCTCTTATTACCTGTAAGGTAATGACAAAGCTAAGACACCTAACAAAACCATTTTAAATATCCTCAAGAATATTGTTAATAATGATGATCATAATTGGCACTTTTAACTGTTTAATGCCTTTTAGGCCTACCATACCACCTTCTATACTCTAATAGCAAATACAACATATTCCCTTATTTATGTAACTGAGGTCATTCTCCCCATCAAGGTCGAGTTGCCTTCTCTCTATATTTCAATACAGCACATAATTGATGATGAGGAATATAGAGTAGCTCATTTTTAAGAGCTATATTTACTAGATAGAAAGTACATGGATACCTTGAATAACTTTCAAGTGTACCAAAACAAATTACGTGGTCATTATAATCAATGTGTAAATCATAGAGAATTTAATCTTGGTGATCTTATACTAAAATAAAATCATAAAAACATCAATGTTGAGACCAAAAAAGAAAGGTAAGTTTCAACCTAACTAGTTAGGGCCTTATGTGGTTATTAATAACTATGGTTCTAGAGAATACAGACTAACCATGCTAGAAGGAGATGAAATTGATGAACCAATGAACATAATACACCTCAAAAATTTTTACACTTGGAATACTTGAACTATTATCTATAAGGGTTATTTAAGTTATGACATAATATAACCATTCTTCATATCATACCCATATCCATTTCCCACCATACCTTAGCATATTGACTGCCAATTATATTAGTTGTTACCTATCACTTTTTCCCTTGGTTATGATTCATTTTTTAGGCATTTTCAGTGGTTGATATCATATGCATCTCCAGTATTTGATTCAAATTTAGAGTTTTCAAGGCATTCATTTAATGGTAGTTTATGAAAGAAGTATCATACTTGTCATAGAAATTGCATCCTTAAGTTATGTTGTGTTATATATCACTTTACATATGTCATTATTTCCTTATATCTTATGGGTAACATTTGCCATTCTACTTATGTCACTTTTTCTTATAGCCTAGGAACAATCACTTTACCATGCATTACTGAATTGTTGTTCCATACATTTCCATTTTCCTATTAATGAACATGATATTACTTAGTTAGATGCTTCATTATAGGGAGAACTACAATAGATTGAGGTCTATTTTAAATATGTATATAATTCTTAGTGTTTTTTGAGGTCAACCTAGCCACCGTTATTTGAATGCTCTCACCATTTTATGAGTAATTTAAGTTAAAATGTTCTTGTCATTTTATGAGTAATTTAGGTTAAAATGTTCTTGTCATTTTATGAGTAATTTAAGTTAAAATGTTCTTGTCATTTTATGAGTAATTTACATTGAATACTCTTAGCATTTTGAGCGCACCCTAAGTTATACTCTCACAATTTTACAATCCATCACCATTATACATCTCATAATTATAAATCGAGTTAAAATGCATTCAAAACCCCTAAACATTTGAAAATACCTATGAAAATCCTAAAAATCACAAAATCATGAAAAATTGGCATAGAATTTCCATCCGAGATATAAATCCTTAATTTTTTTTGGGTATGGACTATCTTACCTATCCAAATTTATTTGTAAACCAATTTTACATTTCCTCCCATTTCTAAGGGAAATACATTGGCCTAAGGTCCACATAGACTATGTAGGCAACACTTGGATACATGGGGTATCTTAGGTTAGCTCAGTCATTGGTTATTCATTACTTTATTTACTTTTAGAACTTATTTTCATCTCTTTTACCCTAAGGATTATGGGTATTATAGATATTTCATAAGTAATCACTTATCCTTTAGTTTCCCCATCCTTATTACTCTCTTACCAATCTTAGCTATACACTCTCATTATTTTATGAGTAGTTTTTGTGTACATTTTACATTTGAACTTGATGCACTAAAGAACACATGGCATTTCATAAACTCTCATCATTTTATGACTAACCTTAGACAAAATTTTAACCATTTTTGCATATCATTATCATTCTGAATTATCAATTTCAATTCAGTAGATTTAGATGTAGTAAATAATATGAATTATCAATTTAGCTCATTAGTAGATACTCATCTTTCATCTTTTAGTGCGGTTTTAGAAAAAATCCACAGTTTCATAGCTTCACAAATTTCTTGTACCTAATTA
>JARHVA010003502.1:175000-305000 GCA_037957365.1 Torreya grandis | reverse complement strand
CAATGATAATAGGATGCCTCATACTTATACTAAATGATTTCAAGTACCACCTATGAAAAACCTACCTATGTATTATCTCTATAAGCCTCACTCATGTTAGAGCCTCTATATATCTACCAAGGCCTAATCCCTATTTTATATAGATTGATCTCTCTTAGCTTGAATATGTATTTGTACCTATGTCATCCATACCTTTAGTAATGTAATAACTAACTGAAGGGAAATCCTATCCTCATCCATGATATCTAAATGTTTTTGTTAATCACCCACTCTCCTATCTAAGCCATAGGTCTTGCCTACTCTAGTTGTGATCTTCTCCTCCAACATGGCACTATCCTTAGCTACCATAGCTATGCTTGACAACATTTCCTAGCCTAGATCATTAAAATATCTTGATATACCTATAGTAATAGGATCCACCATCATAGCCTAGGTGTCATCCTCTCCATCATCTCCATACCCTCCATCACCTCCATCATCATCATCATCCTCTCCCCCACTACTATACCAGTTGCTACCACTATCACTAGCCTTTCTACTAGTCTCTACCTTCACCTCATCCATGTCCATCAACATGTGGCCCTATGTCTATGCTTGTACCTATCTAAGAGTAGTAAGTCTCAATGGAAAAACTTGTACCCACTAGTACACATACTCTAGTGTCACCCATAAATTTGTTGGACCTCATTCATAATCCCATGCCACTAATGGAACATTCTAAAAGATAACCATAGATATAATCATTTAAATCCATGGGGTGGCATGACAAATGTCTTTTGTAGCATGTGTAAACCACTTGGGATATATTGGAATATCTTGTATCATGTCAAACTATTAGATCATTATATTAGGCCTATACTCCTTAATCACATTTGACTACCTCCCTATAATGAAGCATATGGTCATAAATGAAAATTACCTTACATCCTAAGGATAATAAAATTGATATAGAAGATAATTCTACCAAATAAAGAACTAGGTTGTCAGCTCATCAAATAGACATTGGTAAAAGTAAAGCTCCTTGTGATGTCCTTTATGTCATGTACCTATCTATGCCCATCCATAATCCAATAGCTCATGTAGGTCCCTAACTTATCTCTAACCCACTAGACACTCAATAAATATGTGCTCCCATCCCCAAACCATTAGTATGTGGAATCCCCAAAGATTCAGCCTCCTTGATAGGCTACCATGTGCAAATACCTATATAGTTAGGCTAATAATTCTAGCCCCCACAAAAATATCATAGCATCATCCATCATGGTATAAATCACTCCTCTCATGCCATGTTGAATAAATGGCCACTCTTATCAAGAAAAAATATGACATTGACAATAGCCATTAGTAAAAAAACATCCCTATCAATAAATGTTGGTGGTGAGGGGTCCCTAGGGGCTAGGTCATCTAGATGCAAGTCTATATATGTCTCTAGTAAGTGAATGCCTATGTTCCCATGAACCATGGGAATATGTAAAAATATAGTCACATCATCTAAGACTACCTGTTGTCATGTTTGATCTATCTAAATAGCCTACAGCCTCTCATGGGTAACTTAAGGATCCACTAGGTATCTTCAAGTATAACTATGGCCTCTCCAATTGGTGGGTAAAATGTCAAAGTCTAAGAGTGTGATCGCTCAACCAAGGCACCTATATATGCTTAGTCTACCCAAATCATAAGCATCCACGAAATGTTATATAATTCCAAGGCCTATAAGAATGCAACCATACCCACTATCCATATCTATATAATCTATAAATAATGGGAACACCACTCTCATTTTTTTAGTACCACAAGTTGCTCCTACATCCAAAACAAGATTATCATTAGTATATGCTACTATCTAATGAATTGAAAGTGTTTAAGTATAAAACATTGAGTCACCCCATGCCATTTTATCCTACCAATGCCTTATTATAAGGTTTCAGTGAACTCACCATTTTCCCTTTAACCTTAAATAATGACTTCACATAGTTTGGTAAAATCATTGATTAGGTGTTTTTCAATGTTTTTTAAAGAAGTCACTGATTCAATGAAATCCACCATTTTCATGCAAAATCATCATTTTTGGCACCCATAAAATTAATGACTTCACATATTTTCATGAAATCACTAAATAGGAAAAATATATCATTTTAAGGTAAAATCATCAATAATTTTTGGTGAAGTTGCCATTTACCTTGGTCAAAGTTGTTGTTTTCCCTTCCAAGAAAATGATGGCTTCATCATTTTCATAAATAGGGAAATAATTAAATGCACTAAAGGTTAAGGGTGAGGTCACCTATAGGAGGCCTGTTGTGTGGAGGTTGCCCATGTTCTCTCACTTTGTCACTAATGTGTCCCTGTCCTTATTCATGCACCATTTCTCATCGATGACTCTCATGAAAAACTAGAGTTAAAGTTTATAAAGGGCTTGGGTGAAAATGAATCATTTCACCATGTGGGGTGAATATATAGCCTAAAAATTTGAATTTTACACCCTTAGTTCCTAATTTTCCTTTCACTAACTCTAAGAAGTTTTTTTTCACCTTTATGGTCTTTTTAACATACTATTTGATCATGCACTCCTTAATTCTTGGTTCTTTTATCACTAGACCATCTTATTGGGCCTCTTTCAATACCCATTTATCAACATTATTTTTTCTACCAATACCACATGTTAGTTCAAATGTGTATATTTATACTCACACTTAGACTAAAATCATATTGTTATTCTTTACCACCTCATCATAGATCCATTTTATAAGTTTATCCCATAAGCTCACTTTGACAATTTGCTTAGATGCAACAAATTATGTTTTGATCAATCAACAATTATTTTACCTTCCTAGGGTAAAATTATTTTTAATCACATGATTCAAACATGCCCTACTAGGAAAAATACCTATGCTAATGATTATAACTACCTTTGGTCAAATCATTATTTTTTGACCTATTTACCCTACTAGGGAAAATACCTATGTTAATTATTATAACTAACTTTAGACAAATAATTATTTTTTGACATGCTAAGGTAAATGCCTGTGCTAATTATTATAAGCACCTTTGGGTAAATCATTATTTTTATACTTATTTACCCTATTTGGGATATATCTGTGCTAATGATTATAACTACCTTTGGGAAAATCATTATTTTTCACTCTACTTAACCTTTAGGGGCACATACCTATGTCACTGATTAGAAATACCTTTGGGTAAATCAATGTTTCATCCTATGTTACCACTAAATCATTTTAGTTTCTTAACTTTGAGGGAACATTTGATGAATTTAATTTCCACTTGATCCCTCGAGGGGACATCTAGGACTAATTGGCTACCCTTTAGGGCATGAACCTTTCATCTTAATAGATTTTGAATTATTTGAAGACATGTTATTGTGCCTCTATCTTGTAATGCCATCTCAAATAGGGGAAAACTATAGACAATCATATTTGGATACATTCAATGTCTATAGTGAACTTTAGAATTATTTCTATAAAATCATGTGAATTATGTCTAAAAGTCCCCAAATTGGCCAAATTCATCCACACATGAGATGTAACTACCTAGAATCATGTTGAGGCTTCCTTATTTGGGATATTACCCTATACACAATGATAACTTATTTTTTACTCAACTCCACTCAAATTGTGACCTATAAATTTGACAAATTAGCCTTTCAATCTATTATACCCAACATACCCCCATTCCTTTTTTAGGATAGGGACCCACTATCTTTATAAAATAGGGTCTAACCCTATCTTGAAAGTCTTATAAAATAAATATTAATGTATTGCACTAACTTCACTATTTCATAAAGCTATGAACATGCTTTATTTTTTGGATTAACCTACTAATTTATTTGAAAGTTATGTATATACAAGTTTTAGATAATATTGTTTGGTGAAATTATTTAGTGAATTTTTTTGGTAAACTCGGTCAGAACTATGCTTAGTAGGATATGATCTTCATAACTTTTAATCAAAATCCTATATTTGACAATTTGAAACACTTCACATTTATATGGATATTCCCATGAATTTACTTGTTTGGTGTTTTTGTTTGTAGTAATTATTTAGGAAAACTATTAAAAATTCTTATTTATAGGGTCTCTACAACTTTATTTACACTGTATTAAAGACTATCATTTACTCTTTGGGACCTGCTCTTTAAGAACAATTTTTTTAAAAGATTTATACTTCAACTTATCTAAGTCTTCAAAGGATTTTTTTGGTAATAAACTTCACCAAAATTACTTAACATGAATTTGGTATTAGGTAAAAGTGTTAAGAACCTTCGTTCAATGAGGTTGTCTACTTCATCTAGGTCTTTGGTGATTTTATTTATCAAAATTATTTGGTGGGAAAATTTGAGATTTTGGTCTTCAAAAAAAGTGTTCAGTTCATCAAGGTATTAAAAAATGTTATTCAGGGCTTTTATCCAACTTATTTTGGTCTTCAAGAAAAATGTTCAAAACTATTATTCAAAAAACTCATCCACCTTGCAAATATTGTTTTAATATTATATCCTAAATCTTGATTACTAATATCCCCATGGCATGGTAAACCAAATAAAAATAAGTGACAAAATGACACTTGGTAAAAGGAAATGATGTGGCACTCCTACTAAGAATCAATATTGCCTATGTATCATACATAATAAATTAATCAGAAAAGTTTGAATTGAACAAATAAGTCAAAGTTATAGAAGTTGGACATTAATGGTGAAAAAATTAGAAATGAATGTTAAAGTTATATCAAATAATTTTGAATGATGATGTAATAATTGATTTAAAGCTAAGTTTTAACTTAATTATTCCCCTATGATCAAACCCTTGATATCAAGGCTCCTATCCTAATAGTATACTCAAGAGAGTCAAGATGTTAACTTGAAAACTAGACTAATATCAGCACAATCAAATAGAAATGTCATCTTCATCCAAAACATCCTTAAAAACTATACCTCTATAAATGTTTTATATAAAATATTTGATTGAATACAAGAATATGTTATTTGAGCTTATAGTATTCAACAATGACTATGAAAACTACTTAGCACTGTGGGAGGTGATACACCAAGTTGATTTGAATAACCATGAAGAAAACTTGATTTCATCATAATGGAAATTGGTTTTAAACCTCCTCCAATTAAAATTTTAAGGGATACACTTTTTAACATCAAAACTAGAGGTTTTTTCATGCATTGACTTCCTACATGACTTATTAATTTCTAGGAAGATAACTTGAAGTGTATTCCTCCACCATTTGGATTAAAAACTATTCATTGTGTGCATCTCAAGTGATGCATTTCAAAGGTACATATCCTTCCCCATTATATATGCTACTTATGATTTTAATAGGATAGTATCATGAAAGAAAGAAAATTCATTTGAGAAAATACTCAACAATTGGATGATCCCTAGGGAAACCATCAACTTGATGGATAAGTAACCAAATTTAGGATGGGAATAAAAATTGGGATGGACCTCTTGAATAGGTTATTTGGATATCATAACATTGAAATCCTTGACTATGAGTGGGTTATTTTTATTTAATTATTAATGACCTTGGATTTGACATTCACTCTAGGAGAAGTAATGTTAGAGGTATTATCACTGAGAGGGGGGGGGGGTGAATGAGTGAGCCCAAATTATTTAACTTCAATTCTAATCTTTAAAAGTCCTTAATTAATTATCATAAGAATTCATGAAGAATACACATCATTCATATAATAAAGATAATCCAAGATCAAGAACATAACACATGCCATACATGGGAAACCCTCTTGGGGAATAAAAACCATTATAACCTGTAATTGGACTATTGTCTTATAATAACAAGATCCAATTTAGAATGGAAAGCTACTAATAAAGGACTACCATCCCTATTTAGTGAGGCTAAAATCCCATAAGGTGGTACCATACCTATCTAACTAAGCTACAATAAAAACCAAACTTTTAGCAAGATTTACCTTGAAATGAGGCTATAACCACCTTAGATGTTGATCACCCACAACAACACCTATGAACACATCTACATTTCAATTGATGTCTTTAACACATGATGATAGAACTATGATTCTCAATATTTCAATGTATCCAAAACTATTTTTTGGATCAAAAAACACTCCATATTGGCCAAAACACATTACATACTTGAACCAACACACAAATATTAATTAAGACACATTACATATCCTAACTATCCCCACTCTTCAAATCTACACACTTAATGCATCTTTTACAATAACAACTCTATCACAATATTCAACAACATGACTAGATGGTCATACAAACTATTCACACTCTAATCAGTCTCTCAAACCATCTACCAAGCTCTCACAAACAACAACAATCCTTCACTCATTCTCAAGATATCCAAAACATCCTTTTGGATCACTCTAGACCTCTTCGCTCATGATTAACCTATAAGATCACTATTTTGACCTCAAAAACATGACCTACATGTCATATATATAGTCCTCAAGCTAATCTTGTCTTCAAATCATCCTTAGGGCACTCTACCCCTCTTTTGATCCATAAATCACACACACAAGCCTCTTTCCAATCGCTCCTTAGTCTCTCACACAAAAGTCTAGAACCCATCAGCTTTGGTTCCACTATTTATAGAGAAAAAATGATAATCACTACCTTGGTCAGCTATTAGTCATGCCTAAGCCCTTAATACATCTTTCACATGAAGATTCATCTCAATAATATCTTCATAGGTTAGCCATAGAATCTATGGGTCAGACTTAAGGAGCTACACCTTTCAAAAAGGCCCTTGTAGTCCTTATAGGTCTCATGTGAACCCATTCACTCCTTTTTCACTCCCTCAAGAAAAATAAGAACATAAAACCACTTTAAAATACATGGTTCCACTCCTTATGTCCCCTTAAACATACTTAAATTATTACAATCAATTTATCTCACCTCCATGTATGCTCAAACAACTCAGACACTGATTTGGTGCACATAGTCACCATGAACAAACACATAGTCAACTTCCTAAGCATTGTTCATACTAAAGATAGATTGATCACACCTCCAAAATCCACACAAAACATCCTCATGGATTTTAAAACATGTTCCAATATCTAATTCATCATGAGACATCAAAATTACATTAATACAATCTTTAATATCCTTCTCGAGTCACTTGCATAACAAGCAGGAACACACAATCAACTTCTAGGCTCAATATCTTTGTCTTCACACACTTCTAGATCTTCAAATCCATATAGATAGATGTACCTTAGAGTCCTATACCACTTTTATTTTTAATACATGATAAAATTCATCTTCTATCAAAATATGTGGTCAAAATATATATCTATAGTTTTTCCTATGTTAAATTCAAATATTTGAATAGCAATGGTCATAGTTAACCTTCAAAAATAATTATTGAATCTCATGGACTCTCAATTCATGATCAATATTTCACCATAGATCTTGTTCAAGATTTAATGCATACACCACCAAATCCAAATGTTAAACATCTATCATGTTGACTTCATCTCATGTAATTTAAGAACTTTGACTCAATGCACTCTGTCTGATCTTTGTGGATCAGTCAAGTCTTTAATGATCAATGCTCACCATTAGATAAACTATATAAACAACTACTCACCATTGGATCATTATCATATAGATTTTCATAGTCATTAAACATAATTAACCTATCCTCTTCTCACTACTTCTTAACTCCTTGGAATCAATGTGCACCATTGATCTTGATTGATCTTTAACACTTTCAAAAATGAGTAAGTATGAGAACCCTTTCAACATACATGAGTAACTATTTTTGTACCTTATTAAATTCTTCTATGCTACAATGTAAGATCTCAAACATGGACCAAATAATCTCCTCACATAAGAGAATCAATCCATATGACTCATTATTTTTGGAATTATCATGTGTGTGATATATAATACCATTTAAAGACCTTTTGATAACCTTCTATCACAGAGCCAACTATGTCTAAATCTACTTGAGAGGCCAACTTTAAAAATCCATAAAATTTTTCATGCTTTAGCGCATGATCTAAAATTTAACAAAAATAATTTATGATAAAAATTTAACAAACCCATATGATTATACTCTCTTCATATCTTCACAAGTTTAATATATAACATAATTAAAATTCTCACTAGGATTTTTCTACCTCATTGCAAAATTGGCTAAGTATGGAAAAATAATCAAATTATCTGGGACGCCACCTTTGCATATGTATATATTTTGATGCACTATATATCATGATCTAGAAATTAGTGAAAATAAACTAGGTCTAAAACTAAACAAACCCATATTATCATTTTGTCCATATACCTCCACGTGTGTGAATGTTGACCTCATCAACATGCTTACTCAACCATTTTTCCACTGAACCCAAAGTGTCTAGATGAAACTTATGATCAACCAAGTGAATTCCACTTATGCACATAAGCTCTCTAAACATAAATAACATCTTAGGGACCTATTACACATGATTCAATCACCATTCTCAACCCTAAACACCTTTGATTAGTCAAATTCTAAAGATTAACTAAGCCACTTTCAAGCATACAAGAATAAATACATTACACACTTTGTCATTGTCACATAGACTATCAATGATCTTCATTCACTCACTAGAGCATCTCCATGACACTACCATGAAATCATCATGAAAATTCTCCAAAAATATCACCATTTATAATTTATGTCAACACACATCAATATAGAAATATATAGCTCACCTTTTCTCTCTTGAAAGCACTCCTACAATAAGAACTTTCTCCCCCTTTGACACAATGATAAAGTGGGCATACACTAATCCTGAGAGCCTAAAAATACTATCAAAATATCAAAGGATAATCTTATAAATATGATACAAAAATCCCCCTTACCTTGATCCTACTTCTGCTTGTCTTAAAAAACTCCTTTTGCTTCATGCCAACACTCTCTTCAATCAAGAACTCCAACCAATGAAGAAAGAACACATAAAACCAAAAACATCTAATAGAACTCACCAAGAAACATATAAGAGGGACTCACCCTAAGATCTCTAATAAATTTCACCTTCTGAGCATCTTTAGATCTCTTCAAATACTCAAACCTTGCTCTTTTGGAGAAACTAAGCAAAAAACACTCTTCTTCAAACTAGGCATGTCTAGCCTCCTTGTATCCCTACCTAAAACTTGTGTAACCCACAATTTTTAGTATACACATCTTCAAGACATAAAAATTCATATTTATACCATTCTCATATGCCCCCACAAGCACACCAATTTTCATCAATAATATCATCCTTTGAAACATACTTCCTTCACAAACCTACTAGCCAGTTAACCCTCTATATTGACAAAAAATTGAAAATTTTGAGAATAAAAAACCTTAAATTCTCTATAAATATTAATTTTATCACCCATTTTTACCATTTAAAAAATTAAAAATCCTCATATCTCAACTTGTAAGGTAGACCACTATTCTAGAAAAGCCCAAAACCTTATATTCTTAAAATAACCAAAGTCAACAAACCTTCTTCTAGTCAATTCACACCTATAAAAATTCTTTCACACCTAGAGACACCCATCACACACTTCTGGACCAAAAATTAAGCTTCCATACCATTGGTAACCCATACATGCTATAACCCATTTTAGGTCTACTTGTCCTTAACCAAAAATAGAGAAAACTAAGAGCAAAAAAAAAATCTTAATTAGCACATACATAACTTCATACTTAAAAAACACCTAGATCATAACACAAATAAATTCATTGACCTTTATTAGTACCAAATAGTTCTTTACATTACACCAAACTCATTATGCCACCTATAACCACCCATTTGTACTCTATATTATAGCTCCTTCACAAACCTATGGAGCAAACTTATGAAGTTGTTGCTTCCCCTTAACCAAAGACATTATATGATTGGAATTATCATCTTGAGCACAAAAAAATATTTCTCCACACCTTCTTTCTTATACATTACTACTTATTCCTCTGATCCAAGGACTTGACCAATTACAAAGCTCCCCTAACTTCATGCTTCATTAGGAACATGAAATATTCAACAAGACTTCAAATATTATCCAATCATAGTCAATACTCAAATAAAGATACCTCATCTTCAAAACACTATGAACTTACATGGCATACAAAACTAGCATCTACCATAAAATCACCTTTATACTAGAACATCCAAACCATGATCAATAAGCAAACTCTTCAAGATAGGACCACTGAGATTCTTCACAAACTTTATTTCTCCAATAGATAGATATATAAAAAGAATGCACAAATATACCTTGTTTTTAATTATTCTTACCAAACAATATCTGATATCCACCAAGCTTCCTCTGACTAAAAAGTGTCTCCTTAAATCCTAAATAGAAACACCCCTTTGCAATAGAGACAATAAAAGTCCAAAAACATAGGAGACTGCCATATCTCCATATCTTTCTCTAACTTGTAGTCTTGCTTGACTTTAACGGAATCCTTGACTTCATTCTTTTCTTCATATTTTTCAACAAAAGTAGATAAAATAAAATCTTATCTTCACTTCATGTCTATAATGGCAAACAAATCATCTTTGGTCTCAGTCTAATCTCTCCTAATAGGATTAGTTT
Source organism: Torreya grandis (assembly GCA_037957365.1). Lineage (NCBI taxonomy): Eukaryota > Viridiplantae > Streptophyta > Pinopsida > Cupressales > Taxaceae > Torreya > Torreya grandis. The sequence goes on along the minus strand of JARHVA010003502.1, from coordinate 294,409 downwards.
TCCATACCCATTTGTGACCTCTTCCTTACACACTAAGAGATACATACACCTTATCTTGCTTTGGGAACTCACTCAACATGTTATTGCAATACCTAATAATGTAACCAACTTTATGACATCTAAAATAAACAATATCATTCAGACCTTTTACTTGATGATGATTATGATCTTCCTTTTTTATCTAGATAGAAGACAAATCCTCTTGGTATTCCTATATCTTCTTCATGTCATATTCCTTCTTTGAAATAGTAGGTAGTCCACCTTGATCAAAATTTTCCTTCATAATCTTTGGTCTCAACACCATTTAGTGACCATTAGGAGTAAAATGCCTCTTCAAAATTTTCTTATATAATCTAGCTTTATGTCCTAATTTATTTCAACTGTATCAAACAATATCATTCAACATACCTCTTGACTAATCTAAGATAAGTCTTCTCTAAGACCACTTTCTCCTTCTAAGGCTCTATGTGAACTCATTCTTATATCTCATCTTCCTATAATTTATTTCCCTATGACCATATTAATAGCAAAAATGATAATGGCCATGTAAATAACTAGCATACCTTATTGTATTGGGTTGTCTAACTAGTCTTATTTCATTGTTTTTTACCTAATCTAACTTCTTTTAATCTTCTTCAATCTTCCTCATCTTGACAACAAATTTCTCAAGCTCATCTTTCAGTGAATCTAGCATGGTTTCCAAATGAATTCACTCATCCTCTTTATATCTTATAGTTGAAATAGAATCCATCAACTAACCTTTGAGAACTTGGATAGTCCCCTTATCACTTTTAGCTTCTTTAGCTATGTCATCTTTTATTATACATGCTTGCTCTAATAAACTTCCTTCAAGAGAAATGACTTGTGATTCAAGACCTTTGATCATATTTCTCATCTTATGATTTTTCTTCTTTTGCTCCTTTAGTTTACTAGGTGAAATCATGAGCTCAACTTTTAGATCAATTTTTTCCTCCTTGTTGTCATCTTCTCTACTGATATGGAAAGATTATTCATCACACATGATGTCCTTTTATTTTGAACAACTATCCTATTTTGAACTCAACCTTGTATTAGAATCTTCAAGCTTAACCTTGAGATCATTGATAACATTATCATCTTCTTTATCATCTTTATTTAAAGTACCTATCTATTATTCAAGTGCTTTGATCATAGCCCTCTATTATCAAGTTTTTTATTTCAACTGCTTAGCCATCTGTGTACCTATTTAGGATCACCTTCAAGCTATTGGGCTTCCTCCAAGGGACCCACTCTGATATAAATTATTAGAGGTACTATTACTAAGGGGGGGGGGTGAATTAGTGAGACCAAATTATTTAACTTTAATTCTAATCTTTATAATTCCTTAATCATTTACCATAAGCATTCATGAAGCATACACATCATTCATATCAATGTACAAGAAAGATAATTCAAGATCAAGAACATAACACATGACATATGTGGGAAACCCTCTTATAGAATATAACCTAATGGAACCTACAATTAGACTACTTCCCTAAAGTAAAAATATCTAATTTAGACCAACAAGCTACTGATAAAGAAACTACCATCCCTATTTAGTGAGACTTCAATCACACAAGGTGTTACCACACCTATCTAGCTGAGGTGCAACAATAATAAAACTTTTATCAAGTTTTACCTTGTAAGGAGGCTATAACCACCTTATATTTTGAGCACCCACAGCAACACCTATGAACACATCCACCTTTGAATTGATGTCTTCAACACCTGATGATGAAACTCTAATTATCAATCTCTTAATGTATCTAAAGCCACCTTTTAGATCACACAACACTCCTTTTTGGAAGAATTACATTACATAATTGAAACAATACAAAAATATCAATTAGGACACATTACATATCCTAACTAACCCCACTCTTCAACTCTACACACTCAATGCATCCTTTATAGTAACAACTCTATCATAGTATTAAATAACATGACTAGATAGTCATACACACGTTTTACACTCTGATCATTCTCTCAAACCATCCACCAAGATCTCATAGACACCAAAAATACTTTGCTTTTTCTTAAGATATCCAAAACATCCTTTTGTATCACTCTAGACCTCTTCACTCATGCTCAACCTGTAAGAGCACTATTTTGACCTTAGAAACATGACCTATAAGTCATATACATAGTCTAAAAACTATTATACTTTTTGACTCATCCTTAGGTAACTATACCCCTCCTTAATTCCGTAAATCACACACACAAGCCTCTCTTTAATCACTCCTTAGTCTCTCACACAAAAGTATAGAACCTATCATCTTTAGTTCCACTATTTATCAAGCAAACTTTATAATCACTACCTTAGTCAGCCATTAGGCATGCCTTATCCCTTAATACATATTTCACATGATGATAGGGCTCAATACTATTTTCATAAGTTGGTCATAGCATCTATGGGTCACCCTTAAGGAAGTACACCTTTTAAAAAGGCCTTTGCAATAATTATAGGTCTCATGTGAACCCAATCACTCCTTTAGCACTCCATCAAGAAAAATAATAACATAAGACCACTTTAAAATACATGTATCTACTCCTCATGTCCCCTTAAACATCCTCAAATGATCAAAATCAACTTAGTTCACCTCTATGTATGCTAAAAAAACTCAAACACTAACCTGGTGCACATAGTCACCATGAATAAACACGTAGTCAATTTCTTAAGCATTGTTCATACTCAAGATATATTGATCATAACTATAAAATCCATAGAGAGTATCCTCATGGAGTCTAAAACATATTCTAATATCTAATTCATTATGAGACATTGAAATATAATCAATACAAGCTCAAATATCCTTCTCGGGTCACTTGCAGAATAAGCACAAGCACACAATCAACTTATAATCTCAATATCTTTGTCTACACACACTTTCAGATCTTTAAATCCATATAACCATATATTCCTTGGAGTCCTCTACCACATTTTTTTACTTCATGATTAAATTCATATTCTCTCAAAAGATATGGTCAAAATATAGATCTCTAGTTTTTCCTCTATTAAATTCAAATATTTGAATAACAATGGTCACAGTTAACCTTTGAACATAATGCTTGAATCTCATAGATTCTCATCTTAGGATCAATCTCATATCATTGATCTTGTTTGAGCTTTAATGCATAGACTACCAAATCTAAACATTAAATATCTATCATGTAAAAATCATATCATGAAATCTAGGAACTTTAACTTAATGTGCTCCATTGATTCAATGCACTTCATCAATCTCTGTGGATCAGTTAGGTCTTTAATGATTAACGCTCATCATTTGATCAACTATATGAATTCTCACTCTACATTGACTCATTATCTTATACCTTTTCTCAATTATTAAACATCATTCACTTGTCCTCATCTTTCTTCCTCATGACTCCTTGGAATCAATGTGCACCATTCATCTTGCTCGAGCTTTAATACTTTACAAAATGACTATGGGAACCCTGTCAATAGGTATGATTATCCTTTTTTTCACCTCAATAACTTCTTCTATGCTTTGAGGTAAGATGTCAAACTTAGACCAGATGATCTCCTCACATAGGAGAATCCAACCATGTGACTCACTACTCCTAGAACTCTTGCACATGTGATATATAACACCAGTAAAAGGCCTTCTAAAAAACTTCTAGCATAGAGCCAACTATGTCCAAATCTACCTAAGAGGCTAAATTTGAGCATCTATAGCTTTTGTCTTGCTTTAGTACATGATCTAAAATTTACTAAAAATCATCTATTCTAAGGAATAAACAAACCCATATGATCATATTATATTTGAACCTTCACACATAAAATATATGACACCATTAATAGGCTCACTCAACTCTTTCTGCCTCATTTTAAAACTAGCTAAGTATGGAAAAACATAGTCAAACTGCTTTAGATCCCAACTTTGCATATGCATATCTTTTTATTCACTTATTTCATGATCTAGAAATTAGTGAAAATAAACTAGGTCCAAAATTGAACAAACCCATATGATCATTTTATCTAGATATCTCCATGCATGTGAATGTTGACCTCATAAACATGCTTACTCAGCTTTTCTACCACTGGACCCAAAGTGTCTAGATGAAACTTATGATCAACTAGATGAATTTCAATTATGCACACAAGCTTTCTAAACATATATAAAATCATAGGGACATCTTGCACATTTTATAATCACCATACTCAAACCTGAACACCTTTGATCAATCAAACTTTAAATGTGACCTAAGCCACCTTCAAGTATACAAAAACAAGCACATTGCACTTTTTTTCATTGTAACATGGACTATCAAGGCTCTTCATTCACTCACCAGAGCATTTCCATGACACCACCATGACAACTCTCCAACAAGTAATTGATACAAGGCTGTGGGAGCAGCTATTACACAAGGATAAAAGGCTTTAGGGAGACCATCTCTATAGTATATCCTACCTCCATCACATTATCCTTGACAAAGTTTATGTTCATAATGGATCAATATATATCCTAGATCCAAATTTCATCAATAATTATATATTTTATTTTTATTCTTTCATGAAAATATGTGCATACACTCAAAATATTGTATGCATTGTAAAATATGTCTAATCATAGGTATGGATAGCTATCCTTTAGTCCTCCTATCTAGGATATACAAAATCATTTTGAATACACTATTGATTAGGTAGACTATTGGTTGTACCTCGGTTACCCAATCATCATGGTCATAGGCCATAAGGTAGCACCCATATGCCTCCTCAAGTATTTCTTCAACTAATTGGTAGAGCAATAAATTGCTTACAAATTGTAGTGGGGAATAGATGAAAACATGCATACAATCAATAAGATTTACTTTCATGGATCTTACCTCATTATTGGGTGAATGTGCTGCATAAACTATAATTATTTATATGAAATAGGTAGGTACATAAAGTATTATTCATTGCCTATATTATCACATAGGGACTATAATCTAGATTCTTGGGTACAAAAACACATCAAATGACTTGGCAATGTCTATCAACATGAGCCTTATGACCATTATTTATTATTTATCAATGTTAAGTCAAAGTCAAGGAATATGCACAATAAATCAATATGAAAGAAGACCTCCTAAAAATCATTCAAGGGTAGCATTATATCTCAATAGTGGATACACATACTTGACTCCCACCAGTTGGAGGATGTGACTCATCATAATTTTTGGTTAATATGTCCTCTCAATGAACAAAGAATCATGGTCAACCCTCATAGACACCCCCTATGGCACTCAAAGTATTAAAGGAGCTAGGGATGCTTGATACCTCACTTGGGGGAACACAAGATGAACCTATTTATCTTATCTCTTTAGATCCTAAGGGCTCTAACTAGATATTTTTTTCATTAGTCTTAGAGGCTTTTTTTTTAGTTACATCAACCATAAACACATAAGAGGCACCATCCATAATTAGGAAAATAAGTATTTGTTACAAGCTAAAGTTGAGGGCCTATCCCCCTCTATAAAGTCCAATTATTGAATCACCATTAGAAGAGGTAGTTGGAGGTGAATCCACTAATGAGGAGGAAGAAATTCAAGGAGCCAAGATATTTATCCTCTAAGAAACAAAGGGAAAATAACCATTACATGAAAATCTATCAATCAAACAATCATCCCCTTTAGTTTCCACTAGCCCTATTATGTCTTATGTTTCTTCTTATATTGTAAGTACTTTTAAGTATATTTCACTTAGTCCTACTAGTCTATATCCCCTCTTAGTTTTTAAGGTATAGGTTTTTCCTATACAACCAAGTTCCCAATCAACCTTGCTTATTTTAAAGTAGAGGGTACTTCCTCTACCCTTATTGTTTCTACTTACCTAGTTAGTATACATCTAATTGCATCTTCTATATCCATTCCTATTATTCCTACTACAATTCCTTCCACTATTATCCCAACTCCTACAAAGATAAATAAAAAGGCAATAAAGAAGGCTAGGGGATTAGTATAAATTCCTTAGATCCATGTTTCATTTGTTCATCTAGGTTTACTAGTGCCTCCCCCTAGTTCTTATCAGGATAATACTATGATAACAACAAAGAAGGTTGAGAAGAAGAAGCCAATTTATATAGTTCACCAACAACCTAAATATGGTGGATTGGACTAGTCTAAAATTATTTGGCTCTCACTCCCTTATCCCATACTAGAAGAAACTTTAAAGCAGACATTAGCATAATTATTTGGTGAGAGTGTAGTTCAAGACACTCAACCCATGAATCTAGCCCAACTAGTCCTCCCATAGTGGGTGACAAATATGAAGATAGAGGCTTGTCAAAGTCATAATCTTTTTATTATGGAGTTGACCACTATAAGTTCTATATTTTAAAAATATACAAGGAGTGTGCAAAAGGTAAGAAAGAGGAAATTAGAAGATGGTACAAAGAGATGAATCATAGTGGACAAGAGATAAGAAGTATTCACCTTGTCCAAAAGGAAGAAAATAAAATTGGGGCAGTCCCCATATATAGAGGATTTCAAATCCTATTTTGAAAATCATAAGGATGTTCTAGTGGAAATACATAAAGGAACTAAAATGGAAAGAAAATATATATATCTTAAACTAGAACAAATAAGGGAACAAAAAAAACTCTTTACATTCTTATATAGATAGAGACAGAAATGAAAAATGTTGTATCTAGATTATACAATACACTAGAATCTATTACTAAAATTAGGGAAGAAATGGTACATCATATAGTAAAAACCACTAAATTGTATAATTATTTTAAATAGGATGAAAATAAATTAAAATTTATTATTACTTACGTAAATAATAAGTCATACACCCACCTAAATCTGATAGCACCATTGGAGGTTACTAATACCCTCAATTTGGTAGTCATCAGGACACAAGAGGCCAGAGAGTGGATCATGACAACCTAAGAAATAATTCCTAAGTATGTGAAGCATGAAAATCTCATTTTAAAGATTCTATATGAGCTAAATCTCTCATAGGTCATGGATTCCATAGGTAGTCTTATCATCAAGGACAATTTTGATCATTTATTATAACAGGCTTCAACAAGCTTTAAATAGAAATTACAAGGAAAGACATTAGAATAAATAGAATCCAAACTTAATTTTTATAGGCAAAAGGTCATAGAGGTTGAAATCTTTAGAATTAATTTTAGAAAAATAAACGTTGAGTATACAAGGCTTCTTGAACAAGTCAATCAGGTGTATATACCTCCTTTTCTTAGTATGGACATTATCAGGTGACAACATGACATCAATGAAAAACACTATAAAATGTTTAAATTAAAGAATAAATGTGATTCTTCAACTTTTAGTTAATCACAAGCTACAACTTCAACTCTTCCAACAACCTCTAGCACCATGCAAACACCTAGTTCGCCTTAAATTAAAGGCTAATTTTGTATGTACACATGCAAATAATACTTATTTTGTACTTATAGTTTACTTAAACTTAACACATAAATGTAAAGTTTATAGAAATATATGTAATCATACACACATTATATTTCATTGAATATACCAATTAATCTTGACGTAGTTGTAATTAGCTATTAGCATGCACAAATTTAATTTTGATGCTAAAATTAAAACTAAGGTTCTAATTGCATAATGTAACCATGCATTAATATTCACTTGGAGGATGAGGAATACCCTTCCCAAGTTTTTATATTCATGTAATTATACATTCCAAAGGGTTATAAATTTTACCAATACAAGGAGAAATTAATTTTGATTGTCATGAAACTGTGTTGGTTTTCTTTCCTTCCATTTCTATGTTATTAAGGTTTTTATTTATTGGTTGTGTTAATATAATATTTTGAATTGTGAAAAAGCTACATATAATTCTAATTTTTTTCATTAATGTATGTTAATTTTAAATATGCAAAAGTTATTTAAAGTTAGCATATTTCATTGAGTATTGAGAAATTGGTTAAAATTATGTTAATATTCTTAGTGTGTAGGAGTGTTTTCTCTCTAGTATAGTATTTTAAATGTGTTCCATAGCTACCTTAGACACCTTCTTGATCTGAGCTATAATATCCCAATTAAGAGTGTGCAATAATAACTCTAAAGGGAGTAACCTTGAGTTGAGACCATTAAGTTTCCTATACTATTTTACCTAGGCTACATAACTTTGTTCACTTGTGAGTGTTTAATATCTACAAGCAGTAAGAATTAGTTATGAAAACAATTGTCTAATAAGAAAACAACCTAGGAAGTGAACTCATGAGACCATATAACCATTTTTTATACTCTACCCTTCCCTCCTTTTGAACTTTATTTGATTGAGACCTACCCACTCTAGATTAGGTACCACCCATCCATACCACTTACTCAAGTTTGATTTATTTTCTAGGATTCATTTCACTACAATCAAACCCATTTAACAACCTACATGATCTGATTTCTATTGCACCAAAAGGTTATTTAACCCATACTTACAACTCATTACCTTGAGTATATTTTAGCTCCATTGAGATCCTAAATTGTTAGAGGCTACCTCATTCAATTTATGAATGTACACAAGATCCACATCAACAAAAAAATTTGCACTAAAATGAGGGCTATTTGTGTGCCTCCCTTAGTGAGAGGTTATCCCCTATATTGAGTTGCACTGGAGATGGCCAAGAGAGTTACCAAGTCTAGGGCCTAAACACATCTTTTAGTTTCCCCCTTATTAAAACATAAAAATACCTAATTTATACTAGGATTTCCCAATATACCTAGGATTAGAGAACCATCTCCAATAAGAAATATCCATCCCATAAATCATCCTATGGCCCAACAATAACCTTGGTTAGTTTGATCTACCATTACCATCCTGAGAGCTGTTCATAATTTGCCTAGAAACCTAGAGAAATATATGCCTTATTTTTTCCCTTTAGAAGGAAGAACTACAAATTGACACATCAAGTATTTCAATACTACCTTAAATTAATTAATGTTACTAATGAAGATGTTGCATACAAGGTTTTCCCATTTACCTTGCAGGATGTTTCTTATGATTGGTAACTCAACCTTCAAGATAACTTGATCACTTCTTGTAATTCATGTCAAAGCATGTTTCTTTCCCAACTTGGACAAGTTACTAGCCCTAGAATGGTGTATAAACATTTTACCAACATGAGTATGGGGCCTAATGAGCCAATTCAATATTTTAACACTATGTTTCAAAATATGTTTCCTTGGCTTAATCTAAAGTATAGTGTAGATAGAACATTATCGTTAGATATGTATAAAATTTCCCTGGACCCAGTAACCATAGTATTCCTATGAAAAGTTGTTATTCCCACCACTCTATATTTACCATATGAAGAGAATATCAATATTGATAGACAACTAAACCCTCAAATACTAGGCACTCCCAATATCAATTCTTGTTTTCTAGTCCTAAATCTAATCCGTCATTTTAATCAAAATGTTCCCACTTTCAACTAGAATCAACTATATGTACTACCTCCTCTAATTTATAAAATTCCTAATAAAAATTATGGTTATATGAATAATCAAGTTTAGATGAATAGTCATCAACAAAACCAACATTCAATTTCCTCTAATATTGAAATCATATAAAGAACTAATTCTACTAAATCAAAATTGGATTCCATCCAAAGAATGGTCCAAAACTTGAGAAATGACTTATTGAACTTATAAAGGAAAATGTGTAACACTAATGGTGATATTCATAACTATAATTATGGGTTTCAAAGATACAATAGACCCTTTAATCAGCATATAAATAATACAAAGTAGCATCCCAAAAAATTACTAGATACATCATAGTAGAAATGACTCTCCCAAATTGGTGTAGAGTTCATAGTACATCACAACATGGTGAGCTTGAATGTGTGAAATTCTATGTAACATTTGAGATTGTATAGATGGATGTGGTAAGGCAATACTTGATGAATAATCCACCAGAGTTCCACCTAGAATCTAGCTATTCAAACACCACAATGGTATTTGAAACACACGAGTCTTTATTTACAAAAGAAGAAAAAACTAGAAATAAGGATAAATTCAATGAAGTACCATATTTACAAAAACATCAAAATGGAAATTAAAATTTGAGGAATCAGTAGCCCTTCAAAATGTCTAAACCTTTAAACAACACTACTAAATCCAAAAGATAACAACAATCTACCTCCTCCAAAATGGAATGAACATATCCAAAATAAAGAGGAGCAATTAAAATAAGGGTATAACATTGTTGAATACATGTAGAATATCAAATCCAACATTATTCTTCATGAATTGGCTCAAATCACTGAACAAAAGGAGATCTTGTGGAGGTTTATTATAGGGAAGGTAGTTTAGAGAAGTCAAAGGCTACCCACACCAATGTCATATACAAAAGTAAACTAGAAGTTCCACCTTTCTTATTTACCATTCAAGCATTTGGAAAGAATATCAATAATTGTTTAGTCAATTCTAGAGTTTTGTCCATGGTGATGACTACTTCAATTTACCAAAAGATGGGTTTGACTCCAAGCCCATCAAAGAGAATGGTTTCATAGTTGGATAATATCATGGTCCTTGTAATAGGAGAGATAAATTATGTATGAATCTAAGTATCATCCAAAACATGAGTATAAATGAAAATTGACATACTGGTAGTGGATATTTTTGAAGGATACAAAATCTTCCTCAACAAAGACTAGTCCAAAATGTTGAATGAGTATGTAGAAATAGACTTCTTTCACATTTGGTTGCCATGGAGAGGTATCCCAAAAAATATTTAAATTGAATAAGATCCAAGAATTAAGAACCCAATTACTAAATATATTACAAATAATAAATAAGTAATCTATACACATCCTAACCTTGGGATCTATACCTTTACTACAAATCATGAGGTGTTAAAACCAAAAGTCTAGGGATCTTCCAAATTATGGACTCTTCACTTCAATGACATGAGATATAAGCAAGGATCGGGTGCTAGTATTAAATTGGTAGACCCACAAGGAGATAAATACTTAGAATCATATAGATTATAGTTGTCTTCACTAATAATAGAGTAGAATATTAGGCACTAATATTGGGATTGAATTTTTCTCTCAAATATAATGTCAAACAACTACTCATTTATGGAGATTCAGAATTGGTAGTCAATTAAGTCAATAATAAATACCAATACAAGCTATAATATATAAAGAGGTGAAAACATAAATCATAGGATTTCATTGAGTCTTTTGAGTCCTTAAACATAGTGGTTGTGTCTAGAGAATAGAATCAAGCTACTGATTCACTAACTACTTTAGCTACCAATTTAGAACCCCTACAAAAATCCAAGGTATAGAGATTCTCCATTGAGTTATTACCTTGTCCATATATTCTAGAAAACATGGATAATTTATAAGTATTTGATGATGGCCATTAGATTATCCATTTTTTAACTAACTCAGGGAAATTTGAGTATCAAATCATTGATGACAAGGAAATTAATGACCTATGTTAAGAGGAAATAAGGGAAGAAGGAATCATTTAGTTGAAGTAAAATTTCCTCCCTCTAAGAATGGTTCCCTTTGAAATGACATTTTATTTGGATCCTCAAGCTTAGTATAAAATTCAACTAAAAGTAAATGAGTCTAAATTTGAAATGGAAAATCTAGGAGATGAGTATGACCCACACTCTGTTAACATTAGTCTCAGTTGGACTTTAGAGGAAGTTAAAGGGTGAAGGACATACTAATTCAATAATAGGATGTGATTACATGGACATATAAATATGTTATTATCCTAATGGTAATATTTCACTAACAACTCAAGGTTTTGGTGTAGTGGTTTGTTACATGTGGTATCAGAGCCTCCACCTAGGTTCAAGTCATAGAGCAGGTGGATACACTAGCATGGAAGTGTTTATTTAGGGCTCATACAAATAGGTATCTTGGTGGTACAGGTATAAATCTAGCCCAGAGTCTAGGCTTTAGAAGTGTGGTGGGATGTTATGATCTTGATGGGTGAAATTCACTATGCCTCAAGGTTTTGGTGTTGTGGTTTGTTATATAATAATTGAATATTTTTAACCCAAGGATCATCAGCTATAAAATCCCACTAAATTTGGACCATAAACCATTTAGGCAAAGGAAAAGTGTAGTAAATCCTATCCTAAAACCTCTTATTTAGAAGGAAGTGGAAAAGTTTTTGAATGCAAAAATATTTTTTTTATCAGACTTTCTAATTGGGTGGATAATTTAGATCTATTCAATAATAAGAATGGGGAGATTAGGCTTTATTTTGATTTTATAAATTTAAATAAAATTTTTGAGAAAAATAATTATCCATTGCCTTTCTTGGATGAGGTCATCCAGATAGTGAGTGGTTTAGGAATGATGTCCTTCTTAGATAGATTTTTAGGATATAGCCATGTAATGGTAAAATCATAAAATAGAATGAAGATAACATTCACCAAAAAGTGGGGTACTTATGCATATAAGAGGATTTAATTTTGCCTAATTAACATAAGTATCACCTTAAAATAAGTTATGGACCACACATTCCAAGGGATGATAGGTAAATGTATAATTATTTACATGGATGACCTTATAGTTTTCTCAAATCAAGGACCAATCATGTAGATCACCTATAATTAATATTTGAAAAATGTAGAAGCTTTGACATTTTACTAAACCCTAAGAAGAGCATATTTGTCATCTTAGAAGGCAAGATCTTGGGTCACATCATCACCAAAGATAGAATTCTAATAGATCTAAAAAGAATTTATGGTATATCAAAGATTTCATTCCCAAACAACAAGAGGGAACTCAAATCTTTATTTGGGAAGATAAACTTCATGAAAAATTTTATATTAGAATTTGTATAAATTGCTTGACATCTAAATGAAATGCTCAAGAAAGATGCTAAAGTGGAATGTATAGTAGAGATCCAAAAGTATTTTTAGGACATTAAAAATGAAATATCTCAGGCCCCTATACCGATAAGCCTAGACTTCACCAAAGACTTCTTATATTTGTTCACCTCAGAACATACTATTGTCATTGTGCTCACCTAGAATAAAGATGAAAGTGAGCATCCTATTGTGTTCATGAGCACAAACTTGAAAGAAGTAGCAATCAGGTATTCTATGATAGACAATAAAATCTTTTCCCTTTTCAAAATAGTAAAGAATTTTTGACAATACATCTTTAGGAACAAGACCATTGCCTTTGAACCATATCCTGTTGTTAAGTTTACTTTGGCATAATATGAATTAGGATAACATAGAGGCAAATGGATGACAAAATTATAGGATTTTGATATAGAAATCAACCTACCAAGATTGATATAGGTTAGGACATCATTTAGCTCATGATTGATCCTGACCCATGCATCACTATTGAAGAGGTTTGTGAAAACCAAGTATATAAAGCAAACTAGTATACTAAAATTATTTAATATATGCTCAAAGGTAATTATTCCCTAGAACTCAAAAGATGGTATAAGAGAGATTTGAAAAATTTACACTAGAGGATAGGTTGTGGTCATCCCTCTAGAAACACCATATCCCACAAAATATTTAGAATGGGTTATTACTGGCCCATAATTTTCAAAGATGCATATGTTCACATTAGAACATGTCATGAATGTCAAGTCTTGGAAAAAAGACAAGTACACATAGAGATACCTCTACAACCTATTATTTAAGGAAGCACATTCATTCAATGGGGATTATATTTTATTGGGGTCATTAATCCCAATTATTCAATTGGACATAGGTTTGTATTCATTGCTATAGACTATTACATGTGGTCGACTAAAGCTGAAATTATAAAGCAATAAAGAGCACAAGATGTAATCAACTTTCTAGAGGAAAATATCACAACTAGAATTGTTACTCCCATCTCTCTAGTTTTTGATAATGGGCTAATGTTCCAATAAATTTATTTAATTTAATGGGCTTATAACAATCTAATCACCATCAAAACATCAACCAACCACTACTCACAAGTAAATATATTGGATGAATCTACAAACAAGAACTTGATTGATGCCATTAAAAAGTCATAGTATAAAACCTAGGGATTGGCACAATATACTAAAGTATGCACTTTGGGTTGATCAAACAAGATACAACTTGGCACCCAAGGCCTCACCTTACTTATCAGTCTAGGGAAACAACATGTTTTCCTGATCATGCTTAAATTTTCAACACATAATTTTATGTAGGAGTACATGGAACCAAGTGAGAATGTGGAGTCTTAATTACTAGACAAAATACAAATGGAAGACTCAATGGCTGAAGACTTACATAGTTTTATTAAAAATCAAGACATAATGAAAAATGGTATGATAAAAGAAAAAAATTCAAAGCATTCATAATATCTAACCTTGTACTTATATGGGAAAAATCCCATGAAAATAAAGTGCAACATGGCAATTTTACCCCATTATGGATTGGATGTTATTAGATTTCACAGATCTTAGGTAAAAATACTTTCCATTTGAGGTGCCTCCAAGGAAATGAGATGACATATCCAATCAATGGATAGTTTTTAAATCATTAATTCATGGCTATACCATCTAAGGATATCCCTAAGTAATAAAAGACATGGTGTTAAGATTAGGATTAGAGTAGATTTACTTATTTATTATGATAGTTTTATTGATTTCATATAATAGTTTCCCTACTTCTTAGGTTAGCATTCTCTATTTTTGGAGGTTTATTTTATAGTTTAGCTTCTTTATTTCTAGATTAGACATTTTTACTTTTTCTTGTGGTAATCTAATTGACTTCCCCTAGTATGCTCAAATAAAGTATACAACTTATTAGGACTTCCTATGACATGTTTAGAGGCTAAAGTATCATCCTATGGGAAAACACACCAAGATAAGGTACACCAATTCATTTGATTTCATGATTTTGTACCCTTATATTTTATATTTTTAGAACTCAGGTATGCAAGAGGAAAAATAATCATAATCAGGTTAACATTGAATTCTTCAATTGGGCATGTAAAGGATACTTTCATCATTATATATAAATTTTAGAAATTTTTCTCACTTTCATTGGATTAAATACACTTATCATGTTAATAAGATTGAGTAACAATTTATATGGGTATAGATGGCACATACAATCTAACAAATGTATGTTTTCATAAATACCAGCTCACTATGGTTTTTTCTATCCCTTTTCCAAAAATATTTTACAAAAGAAAAATATATCAAAATAAGGATCAATTCATCCTTAAAAGAGTGATAAAAAAACCTAAATAAAAATCCAAAATTTATCACAAGGATCAAATGATGAAATAAGGTCAATTTACCATGCATCATATAATAATACAAATGGAGAAAATAGAAGGACCTCATGACACCTCTATCAATGATATGGATGCCTTTTGACACACAACACCTGCTAGAGCTTCCCAATTTTTAGATCTATTTTTCTAACAACTAGAATGAAACCTATAATTATCCCAAGTCTCTAATAAAATTCCTCAAAACAAGGGTAAAATGAAATCACTTCCTCACACAAAGATCTAGGGTAAATGAAGAACAAGTATGTTATATGTGGTTGTTAGGAGTCTCTTTTGTATGTCATATTTAATTATTTTTGTGTAATAGTTCATGTTTGATCTAAAACATATTAATAGAAGGTTATGGGTTCTCAAATACTTAGGATTATTTTCCCTATGAGTCACCAGTTGTTCTACCCAACGTAACCCTATTATTTTGTTATGATAAAGACCCACCATATTTTTAAAAAAAGGTCTACCCATATCTCAAATGTATTATAAAATATTTTTTTATGTATTTCACTAAATTCTTTATTCAAAAAAACTATAAACATGATTTAGTTTTTGGACAAACCTAATGATGTTATTCATAAGTTATGTATATAAAAGTCTCGACTCATTTTGTTTGTTGAACTTGTTTAGAATTGTGATTACTAGGATAGATCCTTATCACTTTTGTTTGGAAGTCTAAATTAAATAGTTTTCCACACTTTGAATTTATATAGACATTCACATGAATTTAAGTGTTCAAGGTTTTTGTTTGTAATAATTATTTGGGATAATTATTTGTAATTCTTAATTACAAGGTCTCTATAACTTTATTCACCCTATATTAAAGACATTGCCATTTATTATTTAGGACTTGCTCTTCACAAACTAGGCTTTTGGGTGTTTTAAACTTTGGATTATTTGGGTCTTCAGAGGATTTATTCAGTAAGACCCTTTGGATAAATTAATTGACATGAAGTTGGTCTTTAGTAAAAGCATTTATAACTTTCATTATATATGGTTGTTTGACTCATTTGTGTCTTCAGTGATTTTATTTAGTGAAATTATTTGACAGGAACATTTGACATTTTAGTCTTCAACAAAAGTGTTTGATTCATCAAGTTCTTTGGTGAATTATTAATTTATTTTATACAACTCATTTGGTCATTGATAAAAGTCTTTAGAACTATTATTTGGAAGACTCATCCACTTACAAATAATATTTTAATGATATATCATAAATCATAAATACTAAGAGCCCTATGTCATGGTAAATCAAGATGAAATAAGTGATAAAATGACACTTGGAAAAACACAATTATGTGGTACTCCTAATAAGCATCAACAATGCCTACATGTCACACTCACCAAATGAAGTGGTAAAGTTTGAAATAAATAAATAAATAAAAGATATAGATATTATACATTAGTGGTGTACAAATTATAAATGAATGCCAAATATTATTAAATCATTATCACATAATTTCTTCTCATATGATCAATCTCTAGCTAACATTTGAATCTTAATAGTATACTCAGGAGAGATGAGTTATTAACTTGTAAATAAAACCAATATAAACATAGTCAAATAGTAATGACATCCTCATCTAAATCATTCTGAGGAACTCTACCCCTATCAAGGTCTTATATCAAATATTTTAATGAATATAAGGATATGTTATTTGAGCCCATACTATTCAAAAATGCCTATAATAACTACTTAGAACTATGGGAGGTGATACACTAGGTTGACATGCACACCCATGAAGAAAATTTGACTCCAACTCAATGTTGATTGGATATAGACCTCTTCCCCTTCAAACATTAAGGGTTATACTTCACATCAGCATGGATGGAGGTCATTCCATGCATTTACCTCCTATGAGACTTATTATTCATTAGAAATATAACTAAAGGTGATTTTTTACACCATTTGGAGCACAAAATAGTCATTGTGTGTATCTTAGGTGATGTGTTTCAATGGTACCTCTCCCTCCCCATTATATATTCTAATTATGATTTTCATTGGGTAGTATCATGGAATAAAAGAAAATTATTTGAGAAAATACTAAGTAGTTAGATGCTCCTCAGGGTTACCATCAACTTGAAGGATAAAAAACCAATAACAATGACCAAATTCAAAATGGGAATCCAAATTTGGATGACACTCTTGAATAGGTTATTTGGTTATATGAGCTTCAAATTCCTCCACCATGAGTGGTTTTTTTTCTTGACATACTAATGACCTAGTAGTTGACATTCAATCTAGGAGAATTAATCGATTTAAGGCTAAGGGAATAAATATTACACAAGGATAAGAGTCCATAAGGAGGCCATTTCTACATGATGTCCTACCTCCTCAACACTATATTTGACACAATATATGTTCATAATGATTCATTCTAGAGATTAGATCTAAACTACATCAATAATCGTATGTGTGATTCTTATTATTTCATACACATATACTCAAAACATTGTAAGCATTATAAAATATGTCTACCCTAAGTATGGATGGATATCCATGAGTCCCCTTACCTACGATATCTAAAAGCATCATAAATATAATATTAATTATGTTAAACTATTGGTTTTACCTAAATTACATTATCATCATGGTCATAGGCTATAGGGTATCACCCCTACACCTCTCTAAGTATGTCCTTGATAAACTGGTAGAGAAATAAATTGCCTACTAGTTATGGTGGGGAATAGATGAAGACATAAATAGGAGAAATAAGAGTTATTTTCATGGCTCATATCTCATTATTTGGATAATGTGTTATGTAAATCATAAGCATTTCTATGAATCAATAAGGTACAAGTAGTATTATTTAGTGTCTACACTACCCCACATAACCTAGGATCCACATGGTTAGGTATAGAAACACATCAAGGGACTTATAATTTCCTATCAACATGAACACTATGACATTGATTTATTATTTCTCAATGATAAAGATTATTCTCAAGTCAAGAAATGGGTAGAATTAGTCAATATGAAATAAGACCTTTTGAAAATAATTCAAGAGTAGCCTTCTATATCAATAGAAAATGCATATATTAGAATCCCACCAATAGGAAGATCAGATCCATCATAATTTTGGGTTAATATGCCCTCTTAGATAGTAAATTATCAAGGTAAACCCTCATAGACACCCCTTTTTGCACTTAATGTAGTAAATAAAAAGTAAGGGGTCCTTGATACCTCACTTGGGGGAGCACTAGATGATCATATATATATATATATATATATATATATATATTAACTCTTCAAATTTTGAGGGCCCTACCTAGCCAATTATTGCATCAGTAATAGATGTTTAAATTTTGGTTACATCAATCACAACCACACAAGAGGAACCATCCATAGTTAGGAAGACAACCATTTATTATAGGATAAAATATAGGGGTCAACCCCCTCCATAGGTTCAAATTATTGAAGCACCATCACAAGAGGTAGCTAGAGGTAAATTCACTAATGAGGAGACATGACTTAAAATAACCAAGATCTTGATCCTTTAGGAAACAATGGGGAAAGCACCATTGCATGAGTATCCACTAGGTGAGTAAGTAACCCCTTTAGTTTCCTCTACTCCTACTAATTTTATGTTTATCCTTTTATTGTTAGTATATTTAAGTCTATTCTACTTAGTTCTACTAGTCCCCTTCCCCTATTAGTGCTAAAGGTGGAGGTTGTTTCTACACAACCAAGTTCTCAACCAACCTTGTTTGTTCCAAAGTTAAAGGATAATACCTCTATCCTTTTTGTTCTTACTTCCCTAGATAGTCTACCTCCAATTGCATATTCTATATCCATTCCTATTATTCCTAATATGGTTCCTTCCACTATTGTCCTAGCTCTTATAAAGATAAATAAAAAGGAAACAAACAAGTCCAAGGGAGAAGTATCAAGTCCTGAACTCTATGTTTCATTTTATCATCTAGGTTTACTAGTACCCCTAACTAGTTCCTCTTTAGATAATACTATGATAACAATAAAGAAATATGAGAAGAAGAAGCCAAGTTATAAATTTCACCCACTACCTCAATATGAAGGAATGGACTAGTCTAAAATTATTTGGCCTTCAATCCTAGATCCCCTACTAGAAAAAACTTTAATGTAGACATCATAAAAATTATTAGGTGAGACTATAGTTCAAGACACTCAACCCATGGATATATCCCAGTTATTCCTCCCATAATGGGTGATAAATATGTAGTCAGATTCTTCTTAGGGGCCTAATATTATTTATGGATTTGCCCACTATAAGTTCCATATTTGAAAAGTATATAGGGAGTGAACAGAGGGTAAGGAAGAGGAAAATTGAAGATGAGACTAGGAGAGGGGTCATAGTGGAAGAGAGATAAGAAGTATTTACCTTTTCCAAAAGGAAGGACAAGAAATTGGGGTAGTCCTCATACATAGAGGATTTCAAATCCTATTTTAAAACTTATAAGGATGCTCTGGTGGAAATAAATGAAGTAACTAAAATGGAAATAAAATAACTAGAGTAACAACTAAAACAAATAAGGGAACAACAATAAATTATGTACATTCCTATATAGATAGAGATAGATGTGCACAATGTCTTCTCTAGATTATACAATATCCTAGAAGTTATTGTTGTAATTAGGGAAAAATTCACACCACATATAGTATAAACCACTAGATTGTATAATTATTTGAAATAAGATGAAAATAAATTAAAATTACTTATTATTTACATAATTAGTAATGCATACACCCACCTAAATCTGATGGCACCATTGGAGTCTACCAATGCCCTCAATTTGGTAATCATCAGGACACATTAGGCCAAAGAGTGGATCATGGTAGTTAAGGAAGTAATGCCTAAGTACATGAAGCATGAAACTTTGATTTTGTATATTATGGATGAGCTAAATATTTTACATGCTAAGGATTCCACATATAGGCTTATCATCAAGGATGATTTTAATTATCTCCTACAACATGATTTAGCAAGATTTAAATAGAACTTATAAGGAAAAACATTATAAAAAATAAAATATGAGCTAAATTTTACCATGAAAAGGGTCATGAAGGTTTAAATATTTATAACTAGTTTTAGAAACACAAAGGTTGACCATGAAAGTCTCCTTGAACAAGTCAATAGGGTGCATAGACCTACTTTGCTTAATATGGACATTATTAGATACAAACATGACATAGACGACACACACTATCAAGTGTTGGAAGGAAAAAAAAAGATTATGTTTCAACTTCTAGTCTAATACAAGCTACAAATTCAAGTCCTCTAATAACCTCTAGTGCCATGCAAACACCCAATAAGCCTTAATTTTAAGGATAATTATGTATGTATACATGGAGGTAATACTTATGTTTGTACTTATAATTTACTTTTACTTATCACATAAATGTAAATTTACCTAAACTGTATGTAAGCATGCACATATTTCATTGCATTGAACATGCCAATTGATCTTGATGTAGTTGTAATTAAATATGAGCATGTACACATGCAATTTTGATGCTAAAATTAAAACTAAGGTTTTAATTACGTAATGCAACCATGAGTTCACATACACTTGAAGGATGAGGCATCCCATCCCCAAGTCTATATATTCATGTAATTACACATTATAAGGGGTTAGAATTTTTACCAATATAGGAGAAAATTAGTTTTTATTATCATGTAATTGTGTTGGCCTTTTTTCATTCCATTTCTATGTTAATAAGGTTAGGCTTTCTTCGTTATGTTAATATAGCAATTTTAAGTGTGAAAAAGCTACACACGATTATCATCATTTTCATTGATGTATGTTAATCTTAGATGTGTAAAAGCTATTTGAAAGTTAGTAGATTTCATTGATTATTGAACAATTGGTTAAAATTGTGTTAATATTATTAGTGTGTAGGAGTGTTTTCTCTCTAGTATAGTCTTCTAATTGTGTACCATAGCTACCTTAGATGTCTTTCTCATATGAGCAATAATATCCCAATTTAGGGTGTGTAATAGCATCTCTAAATGGAGAAACCTTTAATTGAGACCAATAAGTTTCCTATACCATTTTACCTAGACTAAATAACTATTTTTTCCTATGAATGTGAAACATATACAAGAAGTAAGCATTAGTTATAAAAATGTTTGTACAGAAAGAAACCAACCTAAGAAGTGAACTCTTGATACCATAAAACCTTCTATTATACTCTACCCTTCCCTCTTTTTGAAACTTAATTCATTAAGACCTACCCACTATATATTATGGACCACCCATCCATCCCACTCATTTTATTTTATTTATTTATTAAGATTCATTTCACTAAAAATAAACTTGGTTAATAACATACATGCTCTATTTGTTATTCCACCACAAAGTTGTTTAACCCATACTTGCAACTTTTTCATTGGAGTGGATTTTACCTCTATTGAGATATTGAAACATTATAGACTACATAACTCAATTTATGGATGTGCACAAAACCCACATCAACATGATATATTAATGAAAAACACTAAAATAATTCCTAAATTTAAAAAACCCTAAGTAGGATTGATTAAAAATCAACATCAATTAGCTTCTTAAGTAAAAATTCTAAGTTTAATTAAGGAATTACATTTTCTAAAAAAATTATTTTTTTATAATAAATATGAGGTCATAGTCATAGTAATTAATGATATCTTTTATAAATTCCTAAAATTAAAATAAAATGTGAGTCACACTTCATAAATATCTTCTATGAGTTTTCATGGCCGATAAATATATTTTATGAGTTGTCACACCTTCATAAGTGCTTTTACCTAACCTAGGGTTAATCTAGACTTGACCAAGATTAATCTAGACACAGATAAAGTTAAAATTAGACCTACTTTCACTTGAGTTAGAGTTAGTTTTATAACCTATAACTATAAGTGTTAATGCCACTATCTAAAGAAACTCTGAAAGCAATGTTATAATGTCATATTAATTAAGGAGAAGCTTCACCAAACCAAGATAACCCAAGCCTCAAGTGGTCTTATATAAGTGATTCAAAAATGGAAATTGTATTGATGAAATTCTATATTTCACACAAGATGATCATGAGCATCCTCTATACCAATAAATGATCACTAATTTGACAAGGGAGGTAACATAGTCTTGTGTTTTATCTTCTATTTATAATTTTTTTCATTATGTGAAGCTCATACAAGTACATAGGGAAGATTAGTTTAGTTTATATTTTATTTTTTTATTTTAATTATCTTTTTATTTCACTAACAATAAAGTAACAAAATTTGGCTCTTCAAATTCTTAGTGACACAAAATATAGATCAAAATTAGTGAGAATCCCCTAAAGCTAAATAGCCTCAGTAGAAACATTAATGATTTCTCTATATTATACCTCTATAAAATATAAAGTAGTATCATTATGATTCTTTTTTGATGAAATAATTGGTCCTAACCCAAATAATAAACTATAGCTTTAAGTAGACTTGTGATTTTAAATATCACCAACACAATCAAAATCTATATACCCAATCAATTTGATGTTAATGTTTGTTCCATAATGAATCCAAAAATTACGAGTACCATGAATGTAATGAATTATTTACTTAGTTGTTTTATATTGAAATAATGTGTTTCTTACATAAATATAGAGACCATGCCCAATGCATATGAAATTTCAGGTCTTGTGTGAGTAATATAGATGAGACTACTAATAAGTTGTTGATGAAAGTTAACATCAACCAAAGGAGAATGATAATAAGGTTCAATAATGACACTAGATAGAAAGGTATTTATATTTATCTTATATTCATTCATGTTATATCATGAAATAAACTCAAGAACATACTTTTTATAAGTAATAGTGATCCTAATGTTAGATTGAGAAATTTTAATCACAAGTAAATATTGCAACAAACCCAAGTTATTCATTAATATCCTATTAGATAAATAAATTTTCACTACTAAAATAAAGGATGAATAACTTACTATGATGAAAATTTCATCCACACATATAACTAAAAATAAAAATTGAGTCATCCTATCAAAAAATGTAGATGTTAAGATCAAAATGGTATCTCATGAAACCAATCGAAAGAAGAAAGGAGTATATCTTGACATAAAAATCATGAGGGGATTTTTTGAGGCCATATTTATTTTTAAATTATACAAACTAAGGAATAATATTCCACAAAACCTTATGGTTTCTCCATGTATATATCTTCCTTGAGGTCACCATCAATAAAATCAATTTTCACATCCATTTGATGAACATCCCAATGATGTGTTGTAGTAATTGCAAGCATGAGTCAGATTGAGTTCATTTTGGAAATTGTGGAAAATGTCTTAGTATAGTAAATGTTAGATACCTAAGAAAAACCTTTTTCTATATAACATGTCTTGAAATTATCTACAAACACATCTATAATTTTATTTATAGATCCACTTACTTTGAACAAGTTTTCTTCCCTTAGGAATATGGACCAAACCCCAAGTATTGTTCCTAATCAAGGACAAATACTCCTCTTTTATAGAAATATCCCACTCATGAGTTATAGGTTCCTCACAAAAAGAATATAGATCAGAAGCAGATGCATGTGCAACATTTTTAAATTTTGAACATGTCCAACTATTGTCTAATGGATATCTAACCCAATGGATAACACTTTGTAGTGTCTTTCTAACCCAAAGAGGACCAAAAGTTTAAACTTTAAGAGGATATTTTCAATCCTCTAAATATTTATTAAGATAAGGAGGAGGTGATTCCCCATAACTAATCTCATCATCATAACTAGAATAATAATATGTATCATTAGGAAACTACTCAAGCATATCTGAATCATCAAAACTATCATCAAATCCTAATGAGTCCAAGGAAGAGGGATAAGTTTCAAGTGTAGAGTTTGAATAATCCTCATAAAAATCAACACTTTTCTCAATGAACAACTCGTGAGTGATGGGATGAAGAATCATGTATCCCTTAGCACACACATGATATCTAATTAAGATGCAAGGCCAAATCTAAGGTTCCATTACCTTACATTTATTATTTATAATGTGGTCTATAGTAGCATATCCAAACACTCAATAATGATTTAATATGTATTTTTGAATGTTTCATGTTTCAAAAGGAGTGAATATTTTCAATGATTTATGAGGATAATGATTCTAGATATAATAAGTACATTTGATGGCCTCAGCCTAATATTGAGGTGAAATATATTTAGAAGGTAACATATAGTTTTCCATTTCCTTCAATAACCTAATATTACATTCTACAACACCATTATGATGAGTAATGTATGAAATAATATGTTATAGTTCAATCCCCTCTGAAGTGTAGAATTTATCAAAATGATGGTTGACATATTTACCACCATTTTCAATGCACAAAATATGTGACTAGATATATTTTGTGTAGCTCTACATTATTTTCCTTATCATATTTCTCTTCAATATGCTTACTAAGTATGAAACCTTGACAAACACCTTAAAAAAAATAGACATGAGGTAGACCTAGAACCATGTCATTATGATTGAGTTGCTCTAAGTAATGATAGTAAAGATGAATAAAACATTCATTCCATAATTTACTCACATAATCTATATGAGTGAGTAGTGTACTAGAGGGTTAATCAAGAAAAATTGTAAAAAAGTGTATAACTATGACTAATGATATACTTTCCCAACTATAACTATAGAATCACTATGTAATTTATTAATAACCACATAATTAGGTGTGAACTCAAATTTATTTCCTAAAGTAATATGATTGATATGATAAACATATAAGAGATTCATTGATAATGAGGGAACACATAAAACATCTTGAAATGTCCCATCACTCACTTCATTAGATCCTCTCCCACTAAATTTTATAGAAGTGTCTCCACCCAAAAAATGAAATGCATGTAATAATGATCAAAGGATGAGAAAATATAATGTGATGAAGACATGTGTTTCATTGAACCTAAATCAATTACCCATATGGAAGGCTATGATGCAACTATAATACAGGGATTGCATTTATCTTTTCCTTTACTACTATTCCTTACCTTACAAGAATAATGTGCTAATAAACTCTATTTGACTAAATTAAGGAGATTAATATTATTTTTATCAAGCATATTTATTATTTGGTCAATCTATTTATTCATACATTTATTTTCATCATGGTTAGTTTTCCTAAAGTAGGTACATGTGAGGTTCTTTTTATTAGGTTCCCCAATTGAAGAGGAGGTCTTAGTTGACACTTTGGATCTATCCTTTGTTGACCCTTTCTTTGATCATGGTTCTTATTTTGTTTCTTCTCATTATTTTTGGAAGCCTTTTTTTTGTCATGACTCACAAATAAGTCATGTGATTTAGAGGGCTTCAATTTATCCATATGAATAAGCATTTATTACTCTTGAATTAACTAAGTAATAAAATCATCCAAGGATGACATGGTTCATATAGATCCAAGGGAACACTTCATGGCATAGAAGGTAAAAACAAAAATCAAATAGTTAGAACCTAATTTGGTAAGAATTGAAAGAATTAATATTCATCTTTTTTGTCAATGCCACACAAATTCAACTTCATCCCAAGTGATTTTAATTTGGTGAAGAAGGCTTGTATAGTGTCAAAGTTGTATGGAATCAAATTGATGAGTTCATTTTCCAAATCATGACCCTTCATGATATCTTACTTCTAAAAGAGTTTTTATATTATTTTCCTAACATCATTAGGAGTATTTATTGATTTAGTAAGTCAAGATAATTGATAGACAAAATAGACCATAGGCCTTATCACATTTTTGTAAATAACTTCACCTTACCTCCATCAAATGTTGATTTTATTTTGTTACCCATTATGATTTGATACAGAAATTTACTCCTCAATTACATTTGTACTTTGGTTTTACACTCGTGATAATTGAATGGTCTAAGAAGCAAAACCAAATTCTAATCCATAGTGCAGAAAGGCAATATTTTTTCAATTAATAGTGTGAAATAATTAATGAAATGCAATCGATGAACTTAGATAGGTTCAATTTTAAAATGCTTTAGAATAGCTCCAATGTGTAGCACTCAAAAAAACTTGTACTTTAAAAAAATTATGTGAGGTTAAATTTTTGAAGAAAAACTCCACCTTGTATAAAAGAATTGGATTACAAAAAATGTAGAGCTAAATTTTCAAACAAAATTTTAAGCTCCCTTGGGTTGGTTATGACCAAGGGATAAAATCCCATATGACCAAGGGTTAAGCCCTAAGATGAGTGGGATGGGGAGAAAGTTCACTTTATATCATTATTATTGAATAGTGTCAGTCCTTGATAGCTTAAATTTGATGTGTTCGCACATTTCACTATGTGTAAATAAAGGAAAGGTGTGTTATAATATATAAGAGGTGGAAATACAAGGTGGACTAAACTAGAGAGTTACATATACAAGGTGTATTTTGGTGTGTGTCTAGGTAGGGGTTAACTTTTAATGTGTGTCTATACAAGATTTTGGTTTTAGTGTATGTTTAAGTAGTATTGGGGTTTTATCATGTGTCTGAGTAAGGGTCAAGTTTTACCACATGTTTGAGCAAGGATCAGGTTCCAATAACTATCTACATAAGATTCATGTTTTAACTATTATTCAATTAAATGTCACATTTTGGTAAGTGTTGAAGTAGGGAATGATTCTTTTTAGTGTCTAAGTAGACCTCTAGCTTTAATGGAAGTTTGTGTAGGGATAAAGTTTTGAGGGTTTTCCATGTAATCCTTAAGTTTTAAGAGATTTCCATGCAAGAAGAAATGTCCACTAATCATTGTAAATATACCAAGTGCATAAGGAGGGTTTAGGATCCATCTAATGTCCAGGTAAAGTTCAGAATCCATGGTATGTATGTGTAGAGATATAATTCCACCAATTATTAAAAAATGCCCAAAATATTTAGATCAAGTACTGTACTATAAAAATAGAATGAACTCACTAGGTTTATTCAAAAACCCATAAAACCTAGAAATGATTTTTCCTACAAGTCCCAAGTCATGAAAATTTGTGTAGATTCCAATAAAACCCCTCAAAACCCTAAAAAATGGGGCTGAAATTGACTACCATGAAGTTAGGTCATGTTTATAGCCAATCCTATGGGTATGGTACCTTATGAACTAAATGGAACATGCCATTTTTAGTGGAAAATAATGGATAAAATATGGCATGCAAAAAAAAAACATTTTCCCTTATTTGTTTCTAAATTTGGATCAATAAAATACCACAATAGAAGATCAAAATCTAAGAAATAATTAATCTACAATATATAAGGTTAAAAATTCCAAATATATCACAAGTAAGATAACAACTCAATATTTCATAATAGAAGCTATGGCATTTAACTACCAAATTTGACCTAATAACATATCAAAGTGGGTCATATAGAGGATTGGGACTGGATAGATAAAAATGCACAAATATCTATAACATGTAAAAAATAATTTGCATATGCAATAGCTTGTTTTAGAAGTGAAAAAAAAAACATGAGAAAAAAGAAATTGCATTATTATTCATTATCAAAAATAGTTTTAGGAAATGTTCATTTTTAGATAAGTAAAAAATAACTCAAAATTAGAAAATAAGTTAAGCCATATTTTCTTAAATGACCTAATAGGACACCTAAGCAAGCTAAACATGTGTAGGAAAAACCATAGAATGGTATAAAAAATCTACACTAACATGAACATGCTAAGATAAAATTATAAGAAGTTCATGATAGTGAACATGGTGAAAATTTTAGTGGAAACCCCATGTCATATAAATCAATAATAATGGGTTATTTTAGCCTATAATGGAACATTAATATTATTAATTTTCAAAGGTATGAAAATAATGTCAAAGACATAGTAATCTAAAGCATGTACGATCTCAACTATTGAAACCTATTATTTCTCCTTAGTCATTTTCCATTGGGATATTTTATATATTTTTAAAAATTAACCTTTCATCATAATAAGGTCCCAAAATTATTATTGTAGTTAATTCATATTTTAAAA
Source organism: Torreya grandis (assembly GCA_037957365.1). NCBI lineage: Eukaryota > Viridiplantae > Streptophyta > Pinopsida > Cupressales > Taxaceae > Torreya > Torreya grandis. The sequence continues at coordinate 266,176 of JARHVA010003502.1, read as the reverse complement.
AATGGATTGAATTTATTCCTATAGAATCTACCATGGGTGAAGACATCTGTAAATTTATAATTTCTTGTATCATTTATTAGTTTCACCATTTTTCTTTATTATTATGAATAATGGTTTATATTTAAATAATAGTATGGTTAAGAAGTTTTGTGTTCAATAAAATATTTTACATACATTTTAAGGTCCTTATTACCATCAATAGAATGACTAATTCAAAGCTAAAAATAATAAATTTGTCAATATTTTGAGTAAAATGTTTGTTAAATATGGTTAATATTAGTGTAAAAATTAACACTTTATGGTAATATCAAATTAATGTTGGGATAGATAAATGGGTTACCCCCTACTCGATTATTAATGATTCATAAGTTATTTTTCCTTTAAAGATTGAGATCCATTCTCTTTGTGTGTCCCTCAAGGTATTATTTATGAGAATGAATATAAATAAAAATTATTACATCAATAGGAAATGTTTCATGAATTATGTATTCACACTATTGAGAACTTGTGAGTTTATCAAAATTCCCTTCAACATTATTATAAAAAAAGATCATATCTATAGAATTTAATGTGGGGAATTTAGTACTAAATTAATGAAAATGCAGTTAAAGAAAATAAAGGAAAGTTCAAACCTAATTCACTAGGTCTTGTTGGCTAATTTTGGCCCACATACAAATATTCTACCTGTATAGATACTATGAGAAAATTTCTTGACCCATAAATGATAAAAATATTATAAAAGCAACCTTTGAAGGACTAGACCATCTTAGGACTTCATGCAGAAATGAATGGGTCAAATTGATTATGCATTTTATAAGTATGCTTAGAAAGCCTCTCAGGCCAAAATATCACATGTAAATAATGTTTTTCATGCTAATAAGGTCCCCTAAAAAATTCATATCTTGATGTCTTTTCTATCTCAAGATATAAAGTTTCAAAGTTAAACCAACTGAATGAAATATGCACACAAACATAAAGTTAAAGATATAAAAAATAGCCATTTAAATTATAATGTTCCAAGGATGAATGCATGGTAGATTGATAGAGTCAATGGGTCCATAAAATCTAATGGAGCATGTTAAATCATACATCAAAGATCAAAATCAAGCTTATATTAAAAAATTCAAAAGATCCTAAGATTGAATGTGCATCTGATAAGTGGCAAGATCTCAAGTACCCATACACAGATCAATGATGAGCAAGAGATCAACTAGTTAATATATCCTAGGATTGAATAAGGGGATGATAAGTTTTAAGATCACAAGATCTCAATAAAGTACCTAAGGGTGCATGATGACTGACAAAACTAGTGGGTTTAGGTAAATCAATGGTGCACAATCCATTATACCAAAGTTGATCAATAGTGAGTGAGAGGTCAAAGAGTTAACATATCCTAGGGATGAATATAATAATTCCATGTGTCACAAGAATAAGTACCAGCTAGGACTGACTGTATGACCCATGGGGTGAATGTAGATCTAACAAATGTCATAATCTAGAAGGTCCATTTTAATATTGATAGTCAATATTAAAAGTCAAAAGCTAAGGGACTTGAATGGAGAGAAAATACAACCTAAGGTCAAACCAGAGAAAATATCTCAAAGGGATATGACACCATTAGAGTTCATTCAAGCACATCTAAGTATGATATGAAGTTATAAAGTTAGGATGGTTAATGAAGAAGCTCTATTATCATTAAATCTTAGACAAGACCTCTAGTCGATGATTTATAACTTATTGACCCTGTTCTCTAAAAGTTGAAGGGTTATTCCATTGGTGTGTTTGTTTATCTTTTATAAGGAAACTATGTTTTTTTTAAGCTTTGAATCAATATATTGACTATAGGAAAACCAATAATTAGATTGATTTTCATTTATAGTAAGGATCCAATTTAGGTTGGAGCAGATACATACATAAATGAGATATGGTGGAGTGTCTCATCCTTAGACATAGTGTACATGATCATAGATCTATCAAGTCTATGGGTATAGATATTTTATCTTTATAATGAAAGCAAGTGGGAGATGGCATAAGAGATCAAAGTAAAGGGATTTGGGGATTGGAGAGTACAGTGGAACATTTGATTTAATTTTAGATCCTTTGAAGTTTTCCTCAAATAGTAATCTCATGTCTCATCATTCAAAATAGATTCTTGTATTCTAGTTAATATCTTAGCCAATGAGAAATCTTGAAGGCTACCAGGACAAATGTGGGCTAGCTTATTGAGGAAGGCTTATTCCTATTGGTTCAAAAATATGTTAGAGCATTCATTGAAAAGTGAGAGCTCATTGATTATTCTTTTTTAATGTGTTCCATATTCTCTCTTATCCTTTTTCTATATATCACCCATTCTTTCCCATTTTTAAGGATGCTCATTTTTGGAATTACCATGGGAATCTTTGAGATATTGAAATATATTCTCCTCTTGATTAGGCTAAACCCTGTCAAGCATTTGTAATAACTACCTATTAATGTAATAAAAGACTTTATTTACCTATCTCTTGCCTTGGATCTATGTTGAGTGAGTTGTGTATGATGGAATAGTGAAGGACAATCTTCCTTATCTATTTTCCTCCTTTCTAACCTCTTTTAGGGTGTTTTAAAGCTATTGTAGGTCTAGATTAGTGTTCTACCTAAACCTAGTCCATGAAACACTTATGTAATGAGATAGATTGAGAGGTTGTATGATATAGCATTATCTTTTGATGATCTATTGTGGGTTTAAGATTATGGGATTTCCCCATTTTTTATTTGGTGTTTCATCTTTTAGCCTTTTTAGGATCCCTTTTCCCCTTTTTAAACCTTTTCCCTATTGTAACATTAATTTAGGTGATCCAGTAAGAAGAATTTGTCTTTTTTCATAGGTTCATCCCCATCATAGGTTACCCACAACTTGGGGTTATCCAAATATTATGGATTAGGTGGAGGGATCCTAAATAAATATCTCTAAGGGTAAAAATTAATGTTATACCAATTTTTGGCATGCATAGTGGAACTTAGTGTGTTCTGCATCTCACTGAAAGATTATTTTTGTTTCCTTTTAGTGTAATCAACCTTCGGAGGCATGTGGGCAAACATCAATGGCAACTCTAAGTATTCATTAGCTAGTTTAAGTAGCCTAGGTGCCTAGTCATCATTATTTGGTATGTACATTCAACCATCTTTTGATCATTATACTTATTCTTTACCTCATCATCATACTTATCTAGAAAATAATTTTTATGTATTCACCCCAAGTGGCCCTCAAATATCATATTAGCCCTATCATGGCCTTTTCCCTCCTCCCACCCCTAAATATGACCAAGATTAGCCTCATTTGCATTTAAATCAATCCTCTAATTCCCCTTGTCAAGAATAGATTTATCCTATTACATCCTTATCAGGAGTCAAGTAAGCATTATCTTTTTATATTGAGTTGATAAGGGAGATTGGTATGTATTTTGAGTTTTCTCCAATCATCCCTATTTATGTTCTACAAGAGGTAAGGAGTGATTTTCAATTTTTCAAGAATAGATGGGCAGTTTGTGAGTGTGAAAAATGGTCAAATTATGAAAATGAAGACATATCAATGATGAGAAACATGATCCAAAATTCACATAATGTGTTGATATATTATGAAGATCAATAAGATTATTTAGATCAGTCTTATGTGTCCTCTCCCCTCTAAGATCCTCAATCTTATCATTCAAGAGTTCCTAATCTTCCCCCTAATTAACCTTGTCAAAGTCCATCCTTGTCTAAAATTAGAGAGGCAATATTAGACCAAGGTAGAACAATCATTAAAATCAATGAGGGGGTTAATCTTAGACAAGAATTCCCTATTCATGCCATAAAGGGGATAAGGATATTTTTACATGACTTTTGAAATGTGTTGGCATTAATTGAAAAAGTTGACTACCTACATGATGAGAAGAAAGAGATTAAAAAGTGGGTATTATCCATTGAAAAAGTGTTTGAGAAGTGGGAGAAAGAGTATGTCAAACCTAGGCTAATCAATTTTCCTTTTCCTACCCCTCCACCCATTCCCACTCAAGAGCATGAAGCCATTCCATCATGGATCTTCTCTAACACATTCAACCCTAGCTATGTCATTACCTAACTTGTGAGGCCACCCTCTCCTATAACCATTCAAAAGGAATAAAAAAAGTATGTTCCATACTCATTTCCATCATGGAAATTAGTTTAAAAGGGCATATAGAAGAAGGAGGATGTGTTGGTTGTGGAGGTCCAAGCACCAATTTAATAGCCACCAAATAAGTCATTCAAATTCCCTAACTAGAAGGACACTCTCCTAAGATGTAAGCAAGGTGGACTTCTTCACCCTCCCACCATCTCCCTCTTGGAGAAAGAGCCTATTCTACAAAGGATATAGGAGGAGCTTGCAGTCATAAGTGAGTCTGAAGAGTAAATTGCAAGTGCTTATGATGAGGTGATCATGATAGGTATCCCATTTAATTTTAAGGTGGAAGAATTAGGTTTAGACTAGCCTTCCTGGCATGGATTTGACACTAATGAACTAGATCCTGATGAGGACAATCCTCAAGTTAAAAATAGAGTAGACCTTGAATGGACTACTAAATGTCCATTCTATATAGATGAAGAAGAGGATTAGAACTAGGAACCAGAGGTTGGTTAACTTTAGGATGAGTTGTCAAATAAAGGTAGCCTTGATAGTTTGGAGCAAGAGGAAAGATGATCAGAACTTGAGCAAGACAAATGTGTCTTTTTGGACCCTAGATGGTCAAATCAACCCTCATTTATAGTTGAATAACAAGATGAAATCTTGCGTGAGGTTGATTAATAATACATATCAAGTGCTCAAGTGATGTAGTTTGATGGACATACCAATGAAGAACATCAAAATCATGATGTGTTAGACCTTGTTTCTAATAATGAGCATCACCTATCTTCAAAGGAAGAATACCAATCTAACTAATATAGATTAAGTCTTGGTGAGGTTGAGATTGACATCATTTCCAATGACCAAGAATTGGTTGTCTTTTGAGATGAACTTGAATATTTCTACTCAAGTTTGGATGACACACCTATACCTTCAGGTAAGCAAGTTTAAAAAAAAATTGACCAAAATGTGCATATTGAAAAACATGATCTTAATGAGTCATCAGAGGTTGCAATTACAAAGTTAGTCACATTAGAGGACTTTTTTGAGATCCTACGAGTAGGATATGTTACTCTTCAAGGATACTATGATCTGATTATGCCTAAGGAATATAATGATGGGGCATCAAAATGTAGGATCTAGGTAAAATTTTATTTCTCAACATTTGTATTAACAAGAGGATGTCCTACCAATTACCTAGCTCATTTTGAGGATGACAAGGAGGAACCATCACAAGTTGTGCTTAATTTAGAGCATAAAATTGAGCCATAAAAAGAGAATTTTGTAGGTGCTCCTACAATCTAATTTGGATCAAGCCTTAAATAAATGGACCAATATTTATACATTGGAGACATGGTTATCCCATTTCATCCACTTAAGATCATGCCAAAAGAGTCAGCAATTAGGCATCTTAGCTCACCTATCAGGAGCTCTCAAAAACAAGGTGTTTTTCATCATGGTCCATCACAAGTGAGTGATGATATATATTTTCCATTCGATCTATAAGGAAGATGATTGTAAGTTGTAACCTTATATATATTAGATTAGATTTCATGTTTTTCTCTAAGTTCCTATATACACATTTGTTTAGTAGCTTAGCTTTTTTTCTTTTCTCAAAGTTCCTATATGCACTTGCCTTTTTTGTTTTATTTATTTATTATTGATTAAATATAAATTTATCTAAAGGGATATCCTTGCATCATTTCATGTCAAATAAGAGAAAATACTTGTGAATCGATGCCAATGGACTAGCCAAAACAAATGGTCTAGGTTCTCAAGCATATCGGGCATGCTTTCCAGTTGAGTCACAAAAGATATTGGCCAATTTTGGCCCACATACTAAGCTTATGCCTAGATAGAGAAACTAAGTAGATTTCCTTACCTACAAATGATCAAAAGATGGTAAAAGTAAGATTTTAAGGATTAAACCATCATAAGACATCATACAAAAATGAATAGGTCAGCTTGATTGTGCATATTATAAGTATGCTTAGAAAGCCTCTTAGGACAAAATATCACATGGATATAATGTTTTTCATGCCAATAAGGTCCCTTGAAAATTTAAAATACTGATGTCTTTTCTATCTCAAGATATAAAGCTTCAAATTTAAACCAGAAGAATGAAACGTGCACATAAATGTCAAGCTAAAGCTATGACAAATAGTTGTTTAAATTCAAATATTCTAAGGATGAATGTACAGTTTACAAGTGTCAAGATCATAGGAGATCAAATCAAATCTAATGGTATTTGGGTGATTTATAGTGTTAGTGCATCTAAAAGATATAATGGATTGCATTAAATCATACATTAAAGATCAATGGTGAGCTCACAATCAAAAATTTAGAGGATCCTAAGATTGAATGTGTGACTTACAAGTGAAAAGATCTAAGGTGCCCATACACAGATCAATAGTGAGTGAGGGGTTAACTAGTTAATAGATTCTAGGAACAAATGAAGGGATAAAAAGTGTCAAGATTGTAAGATCTCAAGAAAATATCTAATAATGTGTGGTGATTGATAAAGCTAGTGGGTCTAGGTAAATCAAAAGTGTGTGATCTATCATACCAAAGCTGATCGATAATGAGTGAGAGGTCAAAGAGTCAACATATCTTAAGGACTAATATGATAATGCCACATGGTGCATCATAGGGACAAGCCAAGACTAAATGTAAGACCCATGATGCAAGTGTAGAGTTGATAGATGTCATAATCTGTAAGGCCTAGATTAAGATCAATGGTCAATATTAAAATTTGAAAGCTAAGGTACTTCAATGGAGAGCAAATGTGACCTACGTTTGAACTAGAGAAAATATCTCAAAGGTCTTTGCCAACATTAGAGTTTAATTGAGCACCAAAATTATGATATGCAGTCATAAAGTTAGGATGGTTAATAAGGAAGATCCATCATCATTGAAGCTTAGATAGGACCTATGGTCAATGATTTAGATATTGTTGATCTTGTTCTCTAAAAATTTTAGGGTTATTCTATTGGTGTGCTCATTGATTTTTAATACGGAATCTATGTGACTTGTAGGCTTTGCATCGGTATACTAACTATAGGAAAACATTTAATTAGATTGGTTTTCATCTATAGTAAAGATCCATATTTAGGTTGGAGTAGATGTGGGCATAAATGAGATATTGTAGAGTGTCTCATCCTTTGACATAGTCATAGCTTTGACAAACAAGTACCTATGGCTTCTAAAAGTAGACATGATCATGGCTCTATTAGGCCATGGGTATGGATATTTTGTCTTTATAATTAAATCAAGTGGGAGATGGTGTAGAAGATCAAAGCAAAGGGATTTGGGGATTGGAGAGTATAGTGGATCATTTGATTCTATTTTATAGCCCTTAAAATTTTCCTCAAATAGTAAGCTCATGACTCATCATTAGAAATAGATTCTTGTCTTCTAGTTGATCTCTCATCCAATGAGAAAGATTGAAGGCTATTAAGATAAATATGGGCTAGCTTTTTAAGGAAGGCTTATTCCTATTAGACCAAAATATGGTGGAGCATTAATTGAAAGGTGGTATCTCATTGATTGTTCTTGGTCAACATGCCCCCTCTTCTCTTTTATCATTTATATATATATATATATATGTAGAGATCACCAATTCTTTCCTATTTGTAAGGATGCTCATTTTTTATATTATTAGGAACTCTTTGAGATATTGCAAGATATTCTCCTCTTAATTAAGATAAAACCTATCAAGCATTTGTAATAACTACCCCTTGATATAATAAAATAATTTTTTTTACCTATCTCTTGCCTTAGATCTATGTTGAGTGAGTTGTGCATGATGTCTTAGTGAAGGAGAATATTCCTCATCTATTATCCTCCTTTCTAACCTCCTTTACGATATTTTCAAGCTACTACAAGTCTAGTTTAATGTTTTGCCTGAACCTAGTCCATGAAACACTTATGCAATGAGCTAGATTGAGAGGTTGTGTGAGCTAGCATTATCTTCTATTGATCTAGTGTGGGTTTAAGATTATGGGAGTTCCCCATTTTTCATTTGGTGCATCACCTTTCAGCCTTCTTAAGAGCCATTTTCCCCTTTATAACCCTTCTCCCTATAGTATCATTAGTTTAGGTGGTCCATCAAGAGGAAGCCATCCTTATCCAAAGGTTCAATCCCATCATAGGTTATCGAAAGCATGGGGTTGTCCCAATATTATGGCTTAGTCAGAGGGAGCCTGAAGAAATCTCTCCAAGGGTGAAGATTAATTCTATAATAGATACCTTGGTTATTATAGATAAAAATACTTTAAAATTATATAAAATATCCATATTATAGGGAAATCATTTGAATAATATTTTTCTATCATGAACTTGCATTAATTTTACACTTGAGTCATTTTAATTTTCTATTTTTAATTATTTATATTTTTTTCGTATTTATTTTTATTTGATTTCATTCTTATTATGATGTCTTTTGTCTTTGTTTAAGTCATTTATTTTGTGAATTTTATAATTTTGTCCACTTATATTATATTTTATTACCTTATATAGTCATGCCAAAAAGTGTCTTAAAGTCCTATATTTATAGAACTTCATATATCATGTCTTTCATACACTAGGGGTAACCTATTCTAGTACTTGGACTCGTCATTAATATGGGGGCATAATATTATAACCATGCTTTATTTATTATGTATTTATATTGGGGAAATAATGTATCCATGTGTTTATAGACTATATATTGATTATGTCCTATCAATATTTATCCATATGTCATTATATATATATATATATATTAGTCACATTGGAATTTATTTTTTTATTTGATAGGGTAAATAGCCAAGTTTTACAAGGATCCTAGCACCATGAAAGTATTATACAAAATTATCAACAAGCCAATCCAAGGCTTCCCAAAAAAAACCATAAAAAACTAATTATAACATATCAAAAGCAGGGAAAAGTAGTAACAAGAATAATCAGGAGGGGGGTCCTCTGATGTTTCCTCCTCCTTGAGAGTCTTCTTAGGTATATCCCTCTTAAACTTTGAAACCTTTTCCCACATGTGATTTTTAGGTCCTTTTGATGCATATCCTTTAAGAATCATGCATGGCCTCTGCTAGCCTTGAATCTGTAAGGTAGTCTTCTCTATGGGAGCCAATTTGGGTGATCTAGGTAGGGGTTTCCATGATATTTTATAATTATTTGATATGGGTCTGATCAAGCTTAGAGGAATGGATAAAGTATTGCATAGTGGATTAAGTCTACCTATGTATGGAGTTCCACTCTTGTATAATATTTTCAAGGGTTAGCCTAGCCTCATGTACCTTCATATTAATTTTTTCTAGTTGTTTCTTATAATTTTTCACCTCCTTTGAGAAAATAGATTTACCATTCTGGGCAGCCTCTTCTACCTAGTTTTTATTATGTCAAAAATACCATCAACACATATGAACCCATTTTGATTTGAGGGATGATCATTTTTATCACTCATCTAAAAATAAAAGGATCATTTTCACCTTGGGTAATTTAGATAAAATAAAAAACTATAATAATCAATAAATCAAATTTGTAACATAGGTATATAATCATATAAATATTTTTTCATCAACTCTCATTGATAAACCAATAATAATAAGCTAAATAAAATTATATATAATCAAGGGATTAGAGAGGAAGTGAAAACATTATGCTCTATATTGGAATTTATTATTATTGGTGCATTTAATGTTTTTTCTTTTCCATATTGGGGTATATTTTTACACTGGGGCTTATCAAAATTTCCTTATTTTATATTACATCAAATCATATTGTTTTTACTTCATTTCTAATACCTTGATTATATTTAATTTTATTTAGCTTATTAGTGTTGGGTTATTAATAAGCTTTGATGAAAAAATATTTATGTGATTATATACCTATGTTATAAATGTGATTTAGTGATTATTATAGTTTTCTATTTTATCAAAATTACACAAGGTGCACATGATCCTTTTATTTTTATATGAGTGATGAATATGATCATCCCTAAAATCAAAATTGGGTCATATGTTTTGATGGTGTTTTTAACAAAAAAAACAACTAGGTAGGGATTTCTAAGACTTTGCCTTTACTAAAATGAATAAGATCATATGAATAAAATGATTTGCTAAATTCTATATGTACCAGGTCTTTGTATACTAACACTCACTCAATAGGTTGATGTGTAACCGTTACATATAAGGACATATTTGATAAACTAAATCTATGTGATATCTCTAACTTAGACATTCATGAAAAGGATGTAAGCTTATTAATTCTAACACTTACACAAACTTTCCTCAAAATAAATAAAACATTAACAAGGTTTATCTAGCATAGACATAACTAATTTATGTTATGGATCTATAACAATAATGGATATAATAATTATAAACTAGTGATAAGCAAATATTGGAATAAAAATCAAGGTATGCATTCAATTCTAGATTGCATTTGTCGATACCCATAATTATCTCAAATCATTCATAAAAAAAGTGCAAAATAGCAAGGGTAAAAGAGATAAATATCCTACTAATACTGAAGATGTCTCTACACTGTCTAATTAAGAAAACTCACTAAAATCAATGCCTAGTTGAGCCATACTTAGCATAAATTTAACTAAAATATGGTGAAATAATCTATAAAGTTGATTACAGAAGAGTAAAGGACCATGAGAATCATATGCATATGTAGGAGATAGGTTTAAACTCTTAACAACATTTGAAACATCAAGAAATGCCTTTTGATTAATAGTATTAGGTTATCAAAATCATTCAAGTGTAATAAAATAATTTATTAATATAAAAATAAATAAGAGAAGGGATAAATTAGTCTGGGAAATAATGAAAAATAATATAAAATAAAGTGTCAAATTTTGTATGTTCTATTATAATACACCAAAATATAGACTTGAGAAAGGCTTCTAAAAACCAATATATACACATGGGTGATAGTTGTAAGATTAAAATTTTTAAATTTCCAATAGAATAATTCCCTTGAGGAATTTCATGCCTTAATTACCAAATCTAGTAAGATTATGCATGCCAAGGCCATTACTAGACTAGGCGAGTCAATCATTGCTCTAAATAACCAAGTGATTACCTCTACTTTGTTGATCATTCCTTAGACTATCCATATCTACCATCCAATAAGATCTTACTCTAATTATGTAACCTCTCGTCAGACTTTGGAATTTTCTATTCATGCATTACCATGCCATTATTTTTATTTACCATTTTATTTCTTTAGGATATATCCATTCACCAAAATGTCATTTGTCACTTTCTCATTGGTTCATAATTCTTATTTTATTTATTTTCTCCAATTTTTCCACTTTTGAAAGAAGCCTTAATTATTTGTGCATGTAATTTCATAGGAAAGTAACACCTAAAACTTTATTCAACTACCTAGGCCACTCCTTCAAATATATAGCATAGTCATTTATATCTGATATAGTTCCATTTGGATATATGGGTGTCAATTTTCATGTCCCTAGGATCTATTATATAGTTTCCTCCATGTGGTCATTTGGTTTCATTTGGTTATTGATATATTATCCACATGGCATGCCATTATTCCATTAGGCTCTTTGGAAATACTATTTTTGATAATCACTACCCCAAGGTTCCAAGTTATTGAGATGTTACCACTTGGTAATATCTAAAGTCTTTAGGCCCTTAGGGCTACTCAACTAGTATATACTCCCCTAGGGCTCTTAGTTCTTAGGATGCTACCACTTTGAAACATCTCAATACATTAGGCTTTTGGGGATACTTAGTTAGTCTATACTTGTAACAACCCCACTAGATTTTACCAAAATATAGTATTTAAAAAAAAATTAATTACACATATTCATCAAAAATATTTGACCATGAAAAATCTAATTAGTGATCTTTAACTAACTACATTAATTTAAATAAAAAATAGGTTTATAGTTAATCCAATTAGCTAAGGATCATCATGAACAGATATCATAATCATCAACAAATATGAATAATCAATAAATACTACATCTAATCATAAATGAAATAGTATAATCTTATCCATGGATGACACAACATTATAGCCATTTTTATATAATTATAATGTATATTTGTTATAGTTTTTGGAAATACATAATAATATCTAAAATGATAAAACATGATACAAAGCTCCATGGATTAGAGTCTCCACTACTCAAGAGTCTTCAAAACTCAAGTATCAATTTATAATATTAAGTGTAGTCCCTATTATAATACTTAGTTGGGAGGGAGATCATCATTTGAGCACTTTTCCACACTAACCATAGACCATAGATCCCATGCACTATCTCCCAAATAAGGGGATGGGAGTTCCTTAAGAGATGGGTAGATAATGATGGTGTAAGAATCTAGAGTAACAAACCAAAACCCAAATGTTGAAGATATATAATACCTAATGTTTATCATAAATACATCCATTCAAAAATGATATTTCACTAATATTAAAACTATATCAACATATGAAATGATAATGTTTAATTCAAACATTACTTTGACCAAAGTAGTTAGTAATTAATGATCTCTAGGATCGGTCAAATTAATACACACCATTAAATCACATTGCACCTCATCTTGCATTAATGGAACTAATTAAGCTTTTTTATTCCATCCACTATTTATTTAGGGTCATGAATGCAAGATTCATTAAATAAATATTATAATATAAAAACCAATAGATTCATTCAAAATATTTCCCTTTAGCTAATAAAAAAATAAGTTAAATATAGATATATCAAATACATTCATTTATTTTATAAAATAAAATTAAATGAATCCATATAACTAATTTATTATAAAATAATAAACATAGTAAAAATAGTCATAAACATACCATCCATGTATGATTACATAAAAACTTCTAGTTACCCAAATTAAAAAGTAACTTATAATGCTATTTCATCCTTAAAATAAACATTATGACACAAAGTTATATATTTGTTTATATTCCACATAGAAACAAAATATAGACAAAAACATATTAATATGATTTATATTTAAACTCATAAATACGTTATTTAATGTTTTAATCAACATTACGATATACACAAGTACCCACTTTGACACATTTATGTAACACAATTGTATACATTTATATATATACATAAATGGTATAAACATTTCTAGATTGAATACACATTCAATCAATGTTTAACTTATACCATTTATATGTATATTTTATAATTCACAAGTGATAATTTAATACAATATAAATACTTCATTCTATATAGTGTACTCTAAGATGACATCCACTGTTATTTATCTTAGAGTATTATGTATACTCTACATATGCATCAAGCTAAGAAAATAGTCCCATAACTCTTTTATAAATTGGAAAAATCCCACTTTACTTTTAAAATAAAACATACATAAATTTCATACGCATCCATCAATTTTACCAAATCCATTTAATTGAATATATCAATCCTATCGATTTAAAATTGACATTTTAATTAAATGCATATGAACTAATATAAACACACAACCAACAATTCCTAACTCATGTTTGCTATTAAAACAAATTAGATCAGGCCATATAAACCTCTTTAATCATAGTTTATATAAAGATGCATACCCATTCATAATATCAACTTTGAAAACTCTTAATCCAATCATAGTCAAATCCAAGTGTGTAATCATAATAAACAGTCAAGCTAAGTATTTATGCAATTCAAATATAATAAATTCAACTGAAATCTAAACTTTTTCATATCTAAATTAACCATTCATGTATATATCTATTCATACATCCAAAAGCACAATAGAAAATTTATCATCAACCTACACATACACAGGTTATATATATGGCTTTAACTATTTGTTACCAAATCCATATAAAAGTAAATATGTTGGTTATGGTTTTGTAAAAAGTCCAATAAAAAATACCATGTCCTAAGTTTAAACTAAATGATATTCATTTTGAAAACAAAAAAATATAAAACCATTCAAAACTAACTTAAAATTCCTCTAAATAGTATCCTACAGCTGGTTATTTATCTCAAACCATTTCTTTCAAAAGAATTAGGATTTTAAAATACATGTATATATATTTGAATATGTTTATGTATCAAATTAGGTGTGTGTGTGTGTGTGTAAATAAAATAACCCATTCATCTAAAACCCAAAATCCAAATAGGTTTATACTCAGTCGATCCCAAATTCCAATCAAGTTTACTAAATACCTTAATTAATATATATCGTAACTTGTTTGACACAAACTAGATTGAGCCAAAATATATATACCCTTTAATAAATATTCATCCAAAAAGTGGAATAGATATTTTTGAATTAAATAATGAATTGAAGAGAGAGCTCATTCATATTCTATAACAACCATGGAAATTTTCTATGTCTCTACCCAATTTCCCCATGTTACCCTGGGTTGGATGTAGGATTATGTGGAGGATGAGCCTTCCACAGGGCCCTACATATGCCATGTTTAATTTTACATAGAATTAAAGTAAATGAAAAAACATGTAAATATTTTAGTTACAAAACCAACCAAACATTTACGCACACAATAATTAAAGTATAAAACCTATGTGTATATATAAATTCCAAGGAATCTGAATGAATTCTTTTTCCTCAACTCATTCACACGTTCTTCTCCTTCTTTCTCCTATTCTCTGTATGCCATGTGTCACACACACACACACACACACACACACACACACACACACACACACACACACACACACACACACACACACACACACACACACACACACACACACACACACACACACACACACACACACACACACATGATCATATCCTACCTTCTCCTTTATTTTATTCTTCTCCCTTAACTTACTCTCCATCACCTTCTCCACCATTAACAACTAATTAAATTGACTTAAAATTATGCATGCTAAAATAGCTCAACTGAACTCTACAGTCTACCACCATGAAGCCACAACCAAATCTCTCATCATTTTTGTAGAATGATGGTTAACCCAAATTCAACAAGTGATTAGAAACCCTAATAATCTAAATAATTCTAAAATAATCTATAAAATAATCATTTTATATTCTAAATAATATTTTCATGACATTGACTTACATAATTCCATCATCGACTTCCAAAAATCGACCAACCAAACCAAATAAAAAACAATCATAATAGCCTATGTTTATTCCATGTAAGTCAAATATCGACTAGTCAATAATGTTTTTATTTCCATGCAAATTTAACTATTAACTATATATAATAATGACTATATATCATGGTAAGACAATTATGTATTAAAAAAGACTATTGTTAATAGTTACCGTGTTATCCATAACAAACACTTTACAAACACAATGATTTCCCTAAATAATTTAATAATATATTCAATGTCTAATGTATATATGAATATTAAACCTTTGCTCATACATTAAATCAAATACATTGACATTTTTAAAACAATTCTATTTATATCATTTGACATTAGGATATACATATATAATAATAATAATAATTAATTAATTATTATTACCTTAATCTTATAGATGAAATAACAAAAATGGAATCCATATGTACTTATTATAGTAATGCATACATAACATCATAACATTATACTACACAACCATACCCAATAAGGTAGTAAGGTAAGTAAAAAACATATACAAATTCACTTGTTCAACCAAGCAATTACATCATACAAGATAAGCTATGTACAATCACAAAATTAGTTAAATCATTCAAACAAATCAACATGATCATCAACAGCAATTAAGATCACACTAGAAAGTATATTATCAATCACCTAAAGGAAAAGTAACACAAATCACGCTACACTATCTAACTCAAAGTATTATTTATGAAACATGATATACTATGTTTTGTGTGCAAGGGTTTTTGGGTTTGTTTTCTATCATCTCCCAACATCTCCATCTAAACCACCCTCTCTAATGATGATCTCCCTTTATCACACTCTAAGGGAAGAATTTTTACTACAATCACCTCAAAAAAATGTAGTTATCCCAAAACATCATTATATCCATAAAATAATGCGATATAATTAACAAACATGATCACAATGTATAAAATATAAAAATATTGATCACTCATAACAAATGAATCATGTAGATTATAATCACATAATTATCCCAGAATCAACATATGACATAAATATTAATCAAATATTAGTTAATCAACTAATAAACCATAATAGTTTTACATATCAAATAGGTTATTCATCTTAGATAGAAATTGGGATGTGACAATACACCCCTTGGGGATCTAAGTCCCTAAGATGCTACCACTTATCATCATCTCGAGACATTGAGGTCTTGGGGAAACTTAAAAAGGAAGCCTATAAAAATGTAAAGGACTAAGTTAGAAATCATGAAATATAATAAATTTGATAAAGACCAAAAGAAACATACAATAAAAAATACACAATAATACTATCCAATAAAGAATAATGTAATGAGATAGACAAAGATCAATGGAAAATTTCATGAAGGAAATATCAAGCTCAATCTACAACTGGATATATCTATTAAACAACAAAATACCCTATTTAAATTACATGTAACATTTAGTAAACCAACTCTAAAATATAATATTCAGATCAATCGGCCAGGGTTAATTATATTTTTAATATACAAACATTTAAATTTATCCAAATTATAAGGATAAATCATGATAAACACTCAACACCTCCACTAACTAACTCAGGGAAATTTTATTCCTTTAATGTTTACGATGATCATCAAATTTAATCCTATCAAGTTCTATATGGCATATTATTATTGGCCTAAATTTTTAGGGTTGGTTGGTGGGAAAACACCCATCAAATTTAGGATTTAGAAAATATTGGCATCATCAGGAGCCACATAATGGTCCCTCATTCATCAATCTTTGATGATGTCATTAGGTGCCACATGGACAACCCTAATTCATCAATTCATGGTCTAGGTATATGAGATGATACCACATGTCATCATCTTAGCTTATCTATTTTCTATGATGGAATGTGTTCATTCCGTCTAGCATGATTAAGGGGTCTCTAAGTCTATGTCATGGTCTAAAATATCCCCCAAGCCTTGAACTCTTGACATTGTACCATGTGACATGATAATGGGGCTTTAGGGCATCACCATAATTTATATTCTTAGTGGTCCCTTTCAATCCCTAGGCTCATATGGTGTGGCCACATGTCATCATCTTGGGCCTTCAGGTCTTGCAAGAATTTCCAAACTTGGATAGCTATTATGATTGGCTTAGGCTCTAAGATACTAACACTTATCACAATCTTGGGCCTATAGGTGGATATAGAATCAAGGTGGCCAAGACCCAGAAAAATATAATCATCTAAATCAAACTTATGGTAAAATTAGACCTCAATGCTTAGTTTTATAAGGTCTTGACACAAAATTAAAATCTTGACAAACATGGGTAAATTAGACCCACATGCATGCCTAAGGAATACATGCATAGACAATTATTTCTCTTGAAAGACTTAGCCAAAATAATATACAATAACATATAATAAACTAATTAATTAATCCATTCACATAAAATGGGTTTGAAATTCCAATCATATGGAGAATAAACAAATTATTTCCAAATAACTTAGATAGTCTATAAGCCATAGGTCAAAATAATGCCAACCTAGGTTATCCTCTTAGATTAAACATCA
Organism: Torreya grandis; assembly: GCA_037957365.1. Classification (NCBI taxonomy): domain Eukaryota; kingdom Viridiplantae; phylum Streptophyta; class Pinopsida; order Cupressales; family Taxaceae; genus Torreya; species Torreya grandis. The sequence continues at coordinate 248,423 of JARHVA010003502.1, read as the reverse complement.
TTCAAATGGTAAATAACCAAGACCTAACACATGGAATTTGACTCAATAGTCTAAGTTTAATTGAAAATCTCTCAACTCTATATTTAGTCATGAAGTATATATTAATCATAGACCTTTACTAAATCTTATCACTTATAAAGATGAAAATGTGCACACCTAAACAAAACCTAAAATTTGAAAGGTCCTTTAGACCATATGTAGTAACATTCATATCAACAAAAAAAGAGGGTCACTATTTTTATTTTGAAAATGGGGTGTGTTTTGTGAGCAACAATAAATGGAGACTCATGCTTATAGTACTCCTAATTATATCAAGAATCTATAATCTCTAATTTTCATTCAAACACAAGTACTAGTTATGCATAATATTCCAAAGAAAAATCAAAACATGAAGGCATGAAATTATGTTTAACATGACATATTAAGCTATAATTTAACCTAAAGACCATCAATATGGGATCTTATGTGATTAATTTAGTTATTTATCAGGCACACATAATAAATCATATTTGTCCAAATGATAGGAATTACTAAAAGGAGAAAGATTTGGAAATTTTGCAAGGGGGAATGACATGGAAATTGATTTGCTACCAGCTAAGAATCTATTTCCCAATAGATATGCTTTTGGTCCCAGTCAAGGCCTTACTCTATTACCAACTAGGCTAGAAAGCCTATGGTGGAGGTTGCCTAAATCACCCTTTTGAGGATAAATTTTAGATTTTCCATTTTATCTCAGCTTATTTTGAAATATATTTTACTTTTCTATCCATGGAGGGTTGGGTACCAAGTGATGTTTCGAGTGATAATTAGAAAGTGCAAAATTAATTAAAAAACTAAAAAATTCAAAGCTATGTCATGCTTCATATTTTATGTTATGTGAATTTAATGATATTTAAAATAAAAAATTAATCCTTTATAAATTTATATTATCTATTTCAAATCATTGGCCTTCAACATTCTAACCATACATGTAAAAATTTGTAGTTTATGTAATCAATTGAACAAAATTTTAAACTTTTTTTTATGCATAGGAATGCCATTGGTGTTATTCATAAATGCATTTCCCATTCATTATTATCTAATCAAGTAGGGGAATCCTCAAGTCAAAAAAATATGTTAAATCAAAAAACATATGTAATAGGGTTGAACCAAATAGTGAAAAATAATAAAACTGGTAGAAAACAAATACAACAAACCAACACCAAAACAAGGGATGGGAAATAAAACATAATAACAAAGAAAACTAAGCAAAATAAAAATTATTTATAGGTATTTCCAAGATAAATAAATCCTATAAGTAGTGTTTTAGTAATTATCCATTTATGGGAAATGAAACATCCTCACTAGTAAGACACCTTAGATAGAAAGCATTCACAACTAGGATTCTAGAAATCTGATAGGGACCTAATCACAAGGCATCAAACTTTTGTGTTGTCCCTTTTATTCATGGTCCTTTTTCCACATAAGGATAATGTTTAAGACCTAAAATTATTTCATTTTGGATCATTTTTTCAACCAACATTTGATAATTTCTTTATGTTTACTGAAGTGCATCAAGGTTGCATCACATTTTTCATTCAAGTGCATAAGATTCAAGAGGCAATCCTTTACTTGGTCATCTAATCCTAAATAATTAGTCATAAATTGTAAGGTAGGAATATAAAATTTAACTATCTTTGTCATAAACCAAGTGGTAAGGATAATAATTTAAAGTACCCTTACTTCTAGTCCTATTATCCCACAATGCAAATTTTAAGATTTTATGCAAATTCCTAGGATTCTTTTCTAGTATTCTCTTAATTATGTTTATAAAATTCTTGTTAGTGGATTTAACTAGTCCATTTACTTGATAATAATGATTAGAAAATAAATTTATTATTACCTAGTGATTTTATGCCCATTACATGAATTTCAAAGAGGAGAAATTGGGTCCATTATGACATACTAATGCATAAAGAACACCAAACCTTGTGATAATGTGCTCTTATAGAATTTGGATGACTATGTTGATTATGAAATTATTGTATGTTGACCCTCAACCCAATGAGTGTAGTATTCCATGGATATGAAAATGAATTTGTGTCCTGTTGATGAATTCTCATTGATTTCTCCTACAATATCTTTCCCCCACTTTGTAAATGTTCAAAATTCAACTATTGGTAGTAGAGGAATTAATGGAGTACATTATCTATGTGTATATGTTTGGCATGTATGAAAATTTTAAACATGTGAATGTGCATATTTGAAGATATGTAGCTAGTAGTATCCTAATATTAATATTTTGTGGGATATGGTATCTTATGAACCATGCCTAGTCCTATATTTTCCATGAAAATCTCTAAGCATGCCAGTTATTTCATCTCTATTAATACATTTAAAATACATTCCCCCATGGTTCTTTCTATAAAACACCCTACTTTGATCATGAAGTGGATAATTTTAAATAATAACACTCTCTTATGTGTGGTGTTTAAAATGATAGGGGAACTCATGGTTAAGTAAGTAGTGAACCATGTCCTTATACCAATCATCATTAGTTGTCTTCAAATACATAGTGATAGCAAGTGATTTGGGGATCCAATTCAAACATAGTTTTATTGAGCCCTTATCCTATCACAATCATCATCAATTGAAGCTCAAGGTTAAAAATCCTAAAATATGGTCATCCACTTTACTCTTCACTCACCCAATTCAATATTTATTACATGGATTTGATTATTAGATCAAGAAAAAAAACAAATACTTTACTTCATAATATATAATGATGGAATTTATTGGTAACCTTGATCAATGTATATTCTTATGTATCCATCATAATGTATATCAATTATACATTCCTCAAAAGGGAAATCATAAATGAAATAGGTCACTCATCTCTAGCCTCTTTTATTTGTGTCAAAATAGTAGTAGTTCAATGTTCTAAAGTGTAGGAGTAAATATAAAAATGCTGAGTGTAATCAGTGTTGATTAACATTGGTGTGTGTATAATTACCTCTTTAATTTGGTTGAAATCTGCCTATACTTCACTTGTCCATTAAAATTTAGCATTATTTATTATAATTCTATTCAATGGTCTGACTATCTCTAAAAATCTTGAGATAAACTTCAGAATGAAGTTAATCTTTCTAAATAATGACTTAAGTACCTTCTTGTTGTTGAGAAATGGGATTTTTAGAATAAATTATATTCTCTCAGGGTCTATTAATATCCCTGACTCAAAAATTAAATGGCATAATAGATTCCCCTTGATGATCCAAAATATACACTTTTTGGGTTCAAAAGGATCCCATTATCCTTGTATTTTTTTATTTCTCTCATCAAATATTTGACATGGTCACCTTTATGCTTGGAGAATACTGTCAATTTTTTATGTACACCACAATACACTTTTATAAGGTATTTAAAAGATATTTCCATGGCCCTTTGAAATGTATCACTAGCATTCATGAGGCCAAAACCTATTCTCTTTTAATTGAATGTGTCCCAACTAGTTTTGAACATTGTTTTGATATGGTCTTCATAATTCAATACTACTTGGTTAAAACCAGAGTATCTATCCAAGATGGATATCATTTGATCCCCATTCATAGTTTATAGAACTTCATCTAATGAGGGGAAGGGGTAGTTATGTTTTTCAGATGCCTTATTAAATTTTTAAAAATAAACATAAAGTTTGATCTCCCCATTCTTATTCCTCACCATCACCAAGTTTTCAACCCATGTGGAGTGTCTAACTTCAAATATGATTCTCACTACAAGTAATTTTTGCACTTCTTTAAATATTAGTGGATTAACTAGCCTTTCTATTTTCTTAAAGGGATTGAATACCAGATTCAAGGGGATGGTATGTGTCAATATGTAGGTGATGAATACCATTACATTCTCATAATTTCATGCAATCATATCTCTAAAATATCTGAGGTCTTACGCCATTTATTGATTCTCTTTTGGGGTATTTATTGTACCTAGAAGAATATTTTTAGGATAATTCTCATTGACCAAGATTAAATTCTCATGGCATGTCCATAATATGCATAGATTTATCCTTTTAATTTTCATAATCCATGTCAAACAAAAATATAATGACATAATGGGATTACCCACTGTGTTTTGTAAGAGTTGTAGTATATATGAATCTAATGACACAATACGATCACCTCCAAGTTGTGGGACCTTGTAAAATTTGAGGTGAACCATTGGAGAAGGTCAAATACCTTTCACTAAGATTAGTACAACTAATATATGACCAGTTCACTTCTAACTATAGCTTCTTTGTGAATTTTCTCCTAATTAGGGTTTTACTTGTAAGGAAAAGATTTTTGAAGGAATTTTAAAACTAGAAAATGGTGATGTACAAAGGGATTTTAGTGGAAATTATTTATTACTTTGATTGAATAGAGTTTGAATATTAATATATTAAAATATCTTGAAACATAATATTATATGAGTATGAAATCAAAGGTAATATTGGAAATTTTATCAAACAAGGAATAAAGTTCTCAAATTTTCCTCAAAAATATTTCAAAAGGGTAAGATAAATAACATAGATGATCTTATATGATTTAAATGAGACTTATATCATTCACAAATGTAACAAAATCCATACATACACAAGGATAATATATAATAAGGAAGGAAACACTTCGGTATATTAATATTCTCTAGGTTAGAGCATGTATATAAACTTCTCAAAATTATAAAATTTTATCTATTTAAAAAAATATCCATGGGATACATAGGGGACCCATATTGATACAAAAAAACTTACTCTCCTAAGAGAGAAGTTAAAAACTTTTGCACTTATACCTCAAGCAATAAAACATGGAGTGCTCATTCAAATGTCATCATTCCAGCTTGAAGAGGCATATTTGGGGTGGAGTAGAAAGAATAAAATGATTATTCAAGTAGCTGGGCACATCACCAAGTGTTAAAGAAGGAGAAAAATGTTGTTGGAGTCTTCCATTCAAACCATCTCTCCTTTAGCTTAGTTGAATAAGTCTTCTCCTGAAGAAATGGGGTGTCAAAATGAACTTCATGACTTTAACCAAAATTGAATGTTTTTTTAATATTTGAACATTTTAAAACATAACTTGAAAAACCTAACTTGTAATTTGAAGTGGATATTTTTACAACTTATAAGTCATTTGACAAAATAGGATGTGCAAAATACAATATGAGCTTTTACAAATTTTAAGTCATTCAAATTGTTAAAAAGAAAAGTGAAAAAAATTATTTGCACTTTTTTAACTAAAACTTGACAAAATGATAATTGAAAATTACAATTATAACTTATTAAACTTGAATTTAAGAGTTTTAAAAATGATATTTGTAATTTTAGAATTTGTAACTTTATAATGTAACTTACAAAAATTGTAATTTATAGAATGCATTCTTATTAAATAATTAAATAATCAATCAAAAATAGTGACATCTGAGGATTCCTTGTCCTTTTCTACTTGTATCTTCTTGATGTGAGCATTAAAGTTAACAAATATTTATTTTAGGCATTCTTCATTAGGACCAATTGTGTAAAGATTACTGATGTCACATTCTACTGTTACCTCAAATAATTCTCTACAAGAAGCTCTATAGACTTGGATATATTTTCTCATCTAATCAAGTGTATTATGTTACTTGATAAATTGGTGGATGGAATAAAAAATTAAAGTTGTGTCATGTGATGACTCCCTCTTAATCACATCTTTGAATTTATTCTATACAAGTTGAACAAGAAGAGGTTTATCTTGTTAATTTACTATCTCACATGATAATTTACAAATTGAATCTTCAATGTCATACATTACATTAGTGGTCTTATCACTTTTGTTCTTGGCATTATAGATATTTTAACTAAGTATTATAATTTTGAACATGGGTTCCCTCTTTAAATCATCATCCTCCAAAGGATTTTTCAATATATTTTTAGATATGAAGGTGTTTCTCTCTATTTGATCAATGGCTTGCAACTTGTGAAAGTATATCTTTATCCTTTCAAATTATTCCTTATATTTATTTATTTCTATATTCATAGATGTAAGGTCATCCTTTAGTTTCTTTCAATAATCCATGACCAATCCTATCACCCTATTGACTTTAGTGACTAGTTATTTTACCCATTCCTTTGTAGGTCTATCCATTGTGCCAATCTCTATCATTATATCAAATGTCTCTTTATTAGGGAACTAAGAGAGGGATTAAGTGGGTTGGTTTAGTTCAAGTGATATGTTCTATCTATGACCCTCCTCAAGGTAGTTGTAAACTACTCTACCTTATTCTCCAATTTATCCTTTATGACCTTGTCACTATCTATTTTATCGAAAAGAGAACTTATGCTTGTTTAGACATCATGTTTCAATCCTTCTCTTATTGGAAGACCAAGGTGTACCTTGGATAGATGATAATTTCCCATCATTAATTATTATTTCTATTTTTTAGGTGGGGAAATTGTTATCTTCACATAATTTTCCCCTATTGCATTATAATAGATTCTATAATTGGTCTTTGGACCTCTCTTTGGTAGTTTGGATGCTTCCAATAGACCAAAATCCAAGGTTCTAGGAGATATCATTTGTTTCCTCTTCTTGGAAACTTATTATGCAAGCCAATTATAAGTGGCTATCAATTAATCCTATGTTATCCTAGTAACCAATGTCACCTATGAATATATGACCAAAGTTTCCATGCTAGTAGATACTATAATAAGTGTTATATCTACCATTGACATTACTACTAAATATTTGACTATTGATTTGGATATCTCTACCCATTGGTGGATTGACTAGTGACATTCATGTTAGTGGGATTATCTATTTACACCACCTTAGTGGTAGTTTGGGTCAAAGTGAGAGAGGAAAAAGGTGAGGATACTTGGATGGGTTAAGTGGATATGCTTATAAGGGGTGTGGAAGCTAGAATTGATAGAGGTAGATAGGTAGGCATGTGTGGAAGTAACAAGGGAACTTATGGAATAATAGTGTCCAAGGTAGAAAAGGAATACATAAAGTTACAATATATAGTGTAGAATTAATGGGTTATGTGATGGAAGATGAATATGGATCTATTATCAACCCAATGGATGTGGTGGGTAAGGGGATTGCAATTAGAATGACTAAGTTGGTAACCATGTATTGTTAGGTGGTATCGATGATCAATGGGGTAGTAGTAGATATATGGGATGAGGTGGAAGTGATTTCAAAAGAGGGAGGTAAATATAGAGTTGGGATAACCAAATGCATTGACTGGATCACTTCTAAGGGGATCATTTACACTGGTAGGGTGGTAGAAATAGGATAAGGGGTAATTGATTACATAGGTTGGATAGTATAAATAAGAAGAGGGGTTACTATAATCATGTCCCATATATAAATTGGTAGTTATTGGTCTAGTGTTTGGATTACTATCACATGGGTTATATAAGAGGCCCTTTTGACCTTGTGATTTTACTTCCCTTTGTGTGAGATAACTTTCCCCATTGCCTGATCTACTTGAGTACCACTACTGTAACCCCTATTTTTGTTGCCTCTATACTTTTACCATTTTCCTTTTTGAATGTCTATGATGTTCATGCTCTCTTTTATTATTTTTACCCCTTACTTCTTAACCAATTTAAAGTCTTGTTGATGATTAGGTTTGTCCTATCTACTAAAGAGAATGATTTAGGTGTAGACCACCTGACTTGAGTAAGGGGTTGGAGGTAGATATTATTATCATAATACACCTATCCATTGGCTATTCTCATGTTTTATATCTTTTAGAACTAGTTCCATATAATATTTCTTGATTTGTTTAAGGGTCATCCTAGAATAATCCCTCAACCTAACCTCTTCTTCATCCTGCATGTCCTCTAAATAATCTTCATAAAATGGAATGTGAGAAAATGAGGAACCCAATAGGCTAGAGAAAAACCTATCACATAATAAAATGCCTATCATCAAGAGTTATAAAAGTCATTTGAGTCATCTTTGCCTCTGCACATTTGGCCTTTGATAAGGAAGGGCATGTGTATCTTCCTATACAAATAGGGAAGTGTATGCCTATTTTATGTCTTCTTGATAAGAACTTTTGGGTTTCCATTAGTTGTCTTATAAGTTTCATTAGGGCCCACTTATCACTAAAATACCTAAGAAGGGTGTAATGACAGCCACTAAAACCACAAATTTTGATATATGTAAATTTGGGGAACTGCATAAAGTATGATCCCCATTTTTCAATCTCTATTATTGCAGTAATAGAGAACTTTATCCTCAATATCTCTTGTTCAAACATAGTTATGATGTAGTAGATGAAGGCATCATTAAATATAAATAATTATTGTTTACTCCCATTAATAATGAGATCAAGATAGTAATTATAAGTTTTATTAACCTAATTAGGCACTGTGTTTAACCCTTAGAATGCCCTCCCTTTTACCATAGATGAGGTAAGAGATCATGTATAAGTTACTAGTAGTTTGACTCTATAAAAATTTTCTATGATTGGATTCACTGATAAATTGGACCTAATGAATGTATTTTTTATTCTATTATATTACCCAGATATATTAGTACATCTAATCTTGGTAGTTCTTTACATTTATGATTCTTGTAACTCTATATAGGAGTACAATGATGTTCCCTACCTCATCTTTGAATTTTATCCTAGCTAGGTTCTTAGGCATTATTGATACTAAAGATTTAGGGGTCTTCAACTGCTATTTGTTTAAAAATTGTGCATAAGCTGAGTTGTTCCCCTAGTAAAATTTCTTACAGGATTCAAGAATAATATCTTTGTAACTTTCAAATTCAAGGATTAAAAACACAATGTTAATGAAATACATATCTAGACTCATATTTTCCCCTTTATATTTCACTACCTCTCTCTTATCTACATCATAATTCTTGGCCAGAGTGAGCCCAATATTGAGGATTTACACTAAGAATAAGAACACTACAATCTAAGGTAAACCACTATCATATATGCTCTAAATCGAGTCATTTTTGAATTTTTCATTGACTCTAGTTTAAAAGTCAGCTAGGTATATGTGACCTAGGTCTATGTCATTTATTTCATTGATGTTGGAATCCAAGTTGGAAGGGACACTAGGTCCCTTTGATTTGAACTTCATCTCCTTTACACACATATACACTAGAGTTGGTTGGGCTTTGGGTTTGTAATTTGTAGGTCATTTTACCATTTTTATCTTATCAAAGTTTTGTTATCCTATAGAGGTTTATCTCTTATGGGAATATGATATGTAATAGTAGTGTTCAAATTTGATATAGAGTCGATGGGATTTTAATTTTCAAAAGTACTTGTAAAGTATGACTAAATGTCTGGTGATTTTATGGTCTATATTTTCAAGCTTGATATTCGATGGGAATTTAGGGTGAGGAAACAAAGGGGATATCCACCTAGATATGAGTAGGGATTTTATGTGCTTCTTTAATTAAAATCTCTTACAAAGGTTTAGTTTGATAATATTCCCAAGTTTTTTAACTAGGATAAAGGGAGAAGAATCATAATTGATAAAAAAAATTGGAATTTAAACAAATTTTATAAAAATATTTATCATGTGAATGTAGAAACTAGAAATTTGTGAGCAAACAACAATTATTTAAATGATTTTAGAGGAATACCTTAAGCATGGAAAGAAACCCTATGCTTTGGAGAAGAGAAAAATTACAACCAAATTTTATATAATAGACTTAAGGAAAGACCTAAGATAATACCTATATGTGTGCATAGGGTCTTGAAAGTTACATATTTAGTATTTTTTTCTTAGCTATTGAGCTCTAATTTGTGGCATTACTTGGAAATGAATGGATATAATCAAGGTGTCACATGGATTGGAGGTGAATGGGATCTATTTTGAAATTTCACTTGGTAATGAAGTTTTGGTTTGTAATGTTAAAAATGACATCAAAAACCTAAATTATATACCAAAACCTATAATAAATTCCATGCATGCTACTAATTATATTAGATAGGTTAATAGGTATAAATGTAGGTTTCCAAAGTCACTTTACAAGTTTTTAACTTGTAATATTTTTGAAATTTTATATTTCTTGCTTGTTTTCATAATTAAAAATACAAGAAATCTCTACCTATTTACAGAAAATTTATATTCTTTTCATCCTCTAAATTTCACTTGATTTGGTGTTTTAGAGGTAGAGAATGTTTAATAAGTAGGGATAAAAATATATATTACACTTTACAACTTTTCAAAATTAAAAAGTGTAGTGGGAATTCTAGTTCCCACTTAGGTCTTAATGAAAATTGGAAGGTAGAGTCTACATCACACTTTGTAACTTTGTAAAGTTACTATTATCACTAAAAGTGCACCCTATTAGAATATGTTCAAAGCATACCCTCACTCCAGTTGATACAATTAGAACTTCTTAGAGTGAGGGTGACTCTTTGATGAGAAGAACCTCTAAAGAGGGTCAGTTCCCTTAGGATTTATCAATAAAATCTAACTATTGTGATTTTTGGGGTGAAAAGGGAGAAGTAAAAATTTAAAAAATTATAATTAAAATAGGGTGATACACTTGAATTTTTCAAATCCTCTGAAGTTACTAAAATCAATGCACACATATAATCAAATGAAATCTATAATTCTATCCTTAAGAAAAAATGTTTCAAATGAAGGGTTGAAGACCTCTTCAAATGACTTGAAAAAGGGTGAGATAAAGAAAGATAGGTGAGGAAGGGTATTTAAAAAGGATAAAAATATCACTTATATGCTGATTCACAATCAAATATACACTATTCTTCTTTTCAAACTCTGATTCAGAACATAAATTCTTTATTAATTATTGGTCCATCTTACAATTTCTTTCTTCCAACTTTAGGGATCCTTAAGATAGCTTGATTAAGCCAATAAATAATATTTTCAAAACCTAAAATAGCCATACATGTAGTTATAATAATGGAAAGGGTTATTATTGGTTAATTAACTCAAGACTTTACACCTTTACAATATTTAGAATATTCAATAAAATCTTTCCCTTTTACAAAAAATGCATTCCTTTCCAAACTTTGGCATAAAAGTGTGGTTGGTGGGACGAAGTTTGAAAGGTTAAAAATAAATAATACACTCTCCAAAGATATTCAAACATACATGAATCCAAGATTGGCATAAAAGAATGGATGGTGGGATCATTGAAAGTCAAACTTCTCCTTTACATGGAAAACTATGCCAAATCTTTGAAAATAGAACTCCATTTGATTTGTTTGAAAGCTGAGTTGGAAGAAGATTATTCCCATTTGCATGGAAAATAAGGAAGACATATAACAAGCTTGTCTGGTCAACTCCAACTCCAGACCAGTCAACCTCTAACTCAAAACTAGTCAACTTCTAATGGACGAAGAACTCTGCTTGGATTGCCTAAAATGTTGAAAGCTTTAGATTGCATGAAAACTAAGGAGAAACATGAATTTGTCAAACAATCAACTAAAACTTTGATCAGTTGACTGTAAATAGCCTTTACTTGCATGGATTAGGATCTTGATAAGTGAGAGATGTATTCAAATTGAATTTATTTCCCAACTTTATATTATCCTTTTCTTTGTTCTATGCATGCATTTCTTTGGCACTTTGTGCCTTGTCCTGTGCTTCTGTTCATTCCCTTCAATTATTTTTCTATAGGAATTGCATTTCCTTTAGACTTTTCTCAAGACTTTTCCTTGGCTATTTTCCTATGGGTAAAATGTCTATGGGAATTATCTCAGACTTCTTTTGGACTTTATTGTCTTAGACTTTTGTTACCTCTGACTTTTGTTCTTTCCCTTGGTGATCTTCTCATAGGAATTACATGCCCTTCAGACTTGGATTTTGTCTCTTCTTTGGTTATTCCAATTGTTTACATCGAATAAAAAATATGAATGAAATTTCCCTTTAGGCTTTTGTCTTAAGAAAATTTTCAAAGAAAGAGTCCTTCGGGCATTCAAAAATGACCCTTAGAAAACTTGGAGAGTGACTCTACCAAAGGGAACATACCCTTCAATATTATTGTCGAGTGAATTTTCTAAACATGTCCTTTGGAAACTTGAAGATACCTTTTGGGATTTTGTCTAAGTGACCCTCTATAAGCATAAAAGGTACACTTGCCCTTGAAGAGTCTTTTATATTTTATGTAAATGTACGCTCCAGAAGGGCACAGACCCTTCAAGTTTTTTGTGGATGAACTTTCCCTTTGTAAAAAGAAGCCCATCAGAGTTTTAAACTAGCCTTTTTGCCTTTCAAATTGAGCCTCCATAATTTTATTTTGAACTTTCCTAAAGGGTACATACCCTTCAGGATTTTGTAAAAGGTCCTCTTTTAGAAAATTTGGAAATCCCTTTGCTTGAATTTGTCCCTTAAAACTTTTGTTTTGAGTTTTCTCAAAGGGTACATACCCTTCAAGATTTTTGGAATGAACCTTCTTGAAGGGAACATACCCTTCAATTTTTTTCTAAAAGTCATTTTTCCTTTGTTGAACTATTTGTCCTTTAGAAAAGACAAATGAACCTTTAATTCTTTCAGACTATTTGGAATGTCCTTTAGATTTATTTTTCCTCTGAAAAAAAATTCAAGGAAATTGTTCACACACTAATCCCAAAGAAATTATAAGAAGATAACACTTGAAAAAGAAAAATATTGGGAAAGAGTCCACTTGGAAAAAATCTAAAAAAATAAACTTGTATTCTACTTTTGATCCCTTAATTTCATATATAAGTGAAACTACAGGCCTATAGGTTAATGTTATAGCTATATGTGACATTTTGAGTAGGAGATATGGCTTTTGAACTTGTTGTAGGTGTCTTGCCCTTGCACAGACTGTAGATTTTCAATGACCCCAAAGAAAGCTCAAAGGTAGATTTGATCATCATTCATCTTCATGATTATTTGATCAATCCATTGGTAAACATGAACCATATGAAAAACCTCACTGTCACCTTAAACTTCATCTCCATGCTTGTATTCTCCTCATGATCATAAACACTTGTCACTAAATATTGATAAAGACCTTTCTTACTTGATTGTGTAACATTTTTTAGGTCATCATCATGACTGTATTTGATACTTGACTACCTACATATCCCTTTGTTCATGCCTTTATACTATAATTCATTAGTTTGACTAGTTGTATAGGGGAGTTGACCATTCTAGGGAAAGTTTCGAATAGTAGGGGTAGTAATTTGGCCTTGGCAAGCCAAATTACTAATAGTTACAAAGTTTAATCTAAATTCTATTTTATGATTGTGTCTTGATAGGTGGGAAATTAGAGATTTAGGTGCACTTTTCAACTTTACAAATTTGCAAAGTGTGCAAAAATATTTCATTTCCACTTGGGTATTGAATAGGTTAGGCTAATAGTAGCCTGCCCTCATTATTTTCATAGTAGTGGTCCTTGCATAAAAATGGCCACCTAATAAGACATCAAGAAACTCTCCGAGTACTTTTGGATTTGATCATTATCAGTACACCTAAACATAACTCCATTAATTTATTTCTTAAATAATATCCAATTAATGAGATCATATGGAAAAGATTGGATCCTAAAATACCTTTTTTGGACTACTATAACCCATGCATGTATTTTTTAGTTTAAAGGAAGGTAGTCATGTCATAGATCTAGTTGTTGAGCAGATGAGGATGCATTGGTTGAAATGCCTATTGAACGTATACTACATCAGTAACCTTAATGTCAAAATCAAGATTCTTATATATGCCTTTTATTGTTATGATCTTATTTATTTTAATGATCACATCATATTCCATGAATTTCATGATCCAACCTGCTCTTTTCTCATTTATTTCCTAGCTCAGAAGGAACTCATTTATGCTTTGGTGACTAACCATTAAATGAATCTTATTTTTTGAGAGAATGTAACTAAACTTTATGAGGGATTTTATTACTATATACACTTGATTCTCAAAAAAAATATATCTTTCATCATAATCTTTTAAGGATTAACTAAAAAAAGGATATGGATTGTTCTAGTTGATCCCTATTCTGGTGTGTTAGAATAGATGATACACTACCTTTACCTCCAAAATCATAGAAAATGAAGTCATTCTCATAATTGTAAGAGTCAAAGTTTGAGAAATATACTAATTAATGGCTTCAAAACCATCCTTTCCTTCTTTTTTCCAACTAAAATTTACCCCTTTTTTAAGTATAGAGGTAAGGGGTTTGGCCATGGTGACAAAATTTAGTACTAATCTCCTCACGAAGTTGATTTCCCTAGGAAATTTTGTAACCCCTTTTTTTGGCTTAGAATTTCTAGTGAAGAGATAACACTTACCCTCTCTAGATCTAATGCAAGGCCTTATTTCAACACTGTGTATCCCAATAGTTTCCCTTCATGAGTTAAATATATGCACTTCTTTTGATTGAGGAAAAATATAAACTCTCTGCACCTTTTAAAAACTTTCCTGAGGTGATTTAGGTGATCACTAGCCTATTTTGAATAAATTGTGATGTCACCTAGATACACCAAGATCATTTCATTGATCAAACCTTTGAAATCTATATCTATGGCCCTTTGGAAGGTATCACATGTGTTGGTTAGACTGAAATGCATCTTATTGTAGGTGTACATACCCTATTTGGTAGTGAAATTAGTATTGAATTGGTTAGATTATTGAACTAGGACTTGGTTATACCTAGAAAACGATCTGGAAGGGAGAACCTCTCAGATTTGGATAATGTTTAGCGTATTTTCTCCATGGGTGGAATGGGATAATGATCCTTCAAGGATTCTTTGTTCAGGTCATAGAATTCTACACAAAGCCTAATTTCATACATAGGGGTCCTTTGGATAGATATATAAGCAATCAAGTGCCTCCCCTAGCTATAGTTATATAGAGTAGGTCGTCAAGGCCTCTCTCCCATATATAGACATGGCAGCCCTCCCTAGCTATATATAGTATATGGTAGGCTATCGAGGCCTATCTAAAGGAGCCCCCTCCCCAAATAGATATATAGGGCGCGTGCGCGCGCGCGCGCACACACACACACACACACACACACACACACACACACACACACACACACATATAGTTGGGTTGTATATAGCTTTTATGGTCCCAAATTTTTAGAAGAGTAGTAGAGGTGGCCCTATAAATATATATGGGGTGATCCCTCTATTTATATGGACCTAGATAGGACTAGACTATAGATGCTCTCCTACCGTCACCATATCTAGAATCTATAATCTATATATATGAGTGTTTAATGGAGACAATAATGTTGGATTTTATCAACTTGGACAGCTCATTCCTCATAAAAGGCTCTATTTTTGGGTTTATTGGCCTTTATTTTTGTCTAACAAGCTTAGTATTTGGTTAAAGATCTATTATGTGTTGGGATAGGCTAGGGTCAAAACCCCTTAGATCTTTATAACTCCAAGAAAAGATATATCACCAAATTCTTGACATAATTTAATAAAATCTTTCTTTTAAGAAGTGTTACATACCTTTATAGTTTTTACTACCTTGCCCTCTGAGATGGATAGTGGCTCATAGTATTCCTCCTTGATTGTGAGAATATTCTTCTTTCCCTTCAAATAATAATAAAAGTTGAAAATAATTTCTAAATTAACAAGACCCATGGGAAATTTCTTAGTTTTTAGCTTAATTATTTTCTTCCCATACTGTTCTTAGAGCCTTGACTAATTTTTGTTAGAGAATTTAGCCTCATCTCATAGAAACTTAACAATTTTTTCATCATTGTAAAAAACTTACCAGTTGGTTACAATGTTAGGTATACATGGTCTCATTATTGGGAGAATAAAATAAGATAAGTAAATCTATATAGGATATTCTTAGAATATTTGTATGTTATGTAGGAAATTGTCAGCTATATGTATTATGTCCTATCCTCCATGGATTGTAAAGAGATAGAATATGAACAATCTCCTCTCTTTGGTTCCAATGTACGAGAAGAATATGAATAGTTAGGAACTATAGAAACTATAAGTATGTATGTTTGTATGAAGAAGATGATGAACCTTATTTGAGATCAATATAGACTTTCTGGTTATAGTTACCTATCGTATTTATTATATTATTTCTTGTTTGTGTTATCATGTATAATGTTTGTTTTAATCTTATCTAAAATAATCTAAATGCTCTCTAAGCATTGAAAAATATCTAGACTAATCTTAGTTCCTATCTATCGCATGATGACTCATATCTGTCATGCTTCTATTAATTATGAATTCTTTATAACATACTACATAGTATAACAAAACTTAGCTATCCTCATCCTTATCATGTTTTATTACATCAAGAGCCTCTGTTAAGAATGATGTGGTGAGCATGGAAACACTCTTTTTGGAGGAAACTATGCTACGATGGTTTCTAAGATAGTGAGACATTGAAACATGGTTAGACCAAAAAGTATGGTACTTCACAAAAGAAGAATATAAAAGTACTAGTCTTACCACAAGTGAAATCATTCATGAGCATATCTATGGAGAAATATATGAAAATTTTTGGTGCAAGATGCCTAAAATACTAACTAATTGGTTAATAAGATTAGAATACTACTACTTCAATATTAGAATGAAATAAATTATTACCTAGACTAAAGAGAAGATAGACTAGTTGAAATTGCAAACTGATTGGACAAGAGCAATAGACTATTGGGTCACCATTACCAAAGATGGATACATCACCAAATTTGTGGTATAGGAGTATATAACATTTGAAGCTACGCATGATCATCTTATATGAGGAATGAGAGGAATTTTTTTGTAGTGACTATCACTCCTATTGAATATGTTGGTTATGGGTAAATCCATGGTGCCTATTATTAGTAATTTGACCTATCAAGGTTAAATTACTACCTCTATCATTTGAAACTTCCCTAAGTCTCACTAATATCCCTTTACAATAGGTAAAAATGATCAATTATGACCTAAAAGCACTAATTTTGGTAAAAAAAAATTAAAAAATGTATTTTAAAGTTGTCATTTAAAAAAGAGCATTGTCAAGTTTAAATATGCAGACAATTCATGCACAAGGGTCAATTTTATAAGAAAATTGAGGTCTCTAAGAGCTATAGGTGGTTTCAAGACTCCAAATTTTTTACACAGGGTCATCATGAGTTGGATAAAATTATAAAAAAATTTATGACCATTGGAAAAGTGGAGATACTTTATTTTTTGTAATAGTCCTTAGCATGTTTATTGGAGATCACCATTGGAGTAGGCATCATTTTGGAGTGCCATAGAGGTTTCTAAGTTTAGTTAAAAGTTTGATAAATATGGGATTATATTTTAACATAATAATAAGACATTTAAAGAGGGTAAAAAATCTAAATTTTAAGAAAACCATGCTCATATAGGATTATGCAAGCAAATACACATATACGCCAAAAAGGGGTTTTTTAAATTTTCAAGAAAAATGTGATTTCTAAGTGTTTTGATAGATTTTTAAGGACTGAATTATGATTTTTTATGAATTTGGAATTAGGTAAATATTTATTTTCATTTTGGTGAATTTTTCACTTTTTGCAGTTTTAGACACCCTTCCTAGCCTCCTATTCAGATGCTCATATCTTTCACCAGGTGTGGAGTTTGTATGAATGATATTAGTATGTTTTGAGGAAAATTATTTAATTATAATTAATAGAAAAAATTATACTATTATATGGGATATTATTTATAAATAATTATTAAGACCATAGGCAACTCAGAATGTAGTCAAAACCCCACAGGCAGATTTCTCCATGTGGTAAATTTTTATATATTTTACATGGTAACCCAATAATTTTATGTATTTTAGGGGGGTAAGTGTGATATAAATAAATTTAAATATTTTAGGATTTGGAGGCACGTACTTCATGAATCATCATTTTGAAGATTCAGTTTTGAAGTCCATCTAAACCCTCAAAAAACTAGTTTTGAAGAAAGTTGATTATATTTCAATAAATTCATATTATATAAACATTAAAAATTTAAAATTTTAATTAAACTTATATAGGATTATATAAATGTTAATTTTATGTATGGAGCTATATGGATGAGGGCAAAAATCATGTTTTTTATAGAAAAAAACATATAAAATGAAGTACAAGACACTTCAATGAAATATAATAAATAGATCTCAAATAATAAGACTTTTTATTAATCCTAAAATTTTGATTTTATCGTAAATCATCCCATAAGTGTCCTAATTAGCTCGATCAAAATGGCCAATCTGTAGGAAAATGGAGCAAAATAGGCCTAGTCAACCCTATTGATTTAATGGTGAGTGTTTTCTCATAAAAATCACATATATTATGATTAAAAAAGTTTTTTCTAGGTTTATTTAATTATTTTTAAAGGTTTAATGGCATATTTTTGTAGCTTTAATGGAGTCTAAATGTAAGAATATAGGCTAGTAGGCCTAATTGGCCTAATAGGCCCAATTGGTCAATCAAACAAGTACAGAATGGCATTGAAAATATATAAAATGAATTATTTGTGGAGTTAAAACATGCAATATCTAATATTATTATGGATATTCATATATTTTTAAATTTTAAATTCTATTTTATGCAAGGAAGAGCCAAGTGGAGTTAACTAGCCTTGAACTTCCAATCAAAGCTTCAATTGACTAGTTGACCAATATTATACTATAATCCTTTGTTATAATTTAAATACTAATATTAAAATAATTTAAGATCAGTTAAATTGGGGATAAACACCAAATAATGGTACTAATTACTTGCAAGGAGAGTTGACCAAGTCAATGGGGCCCACCATTTCTTATTTCAATGCCAAAATGGATTTTTTGCAAAACAAAAAATCAAAAGATTTTTGAAGACTATTGTATTTATTTTGGAACTCAAAATATACTTGAGTTGATATCAATATGGTCCCACCACCTATTTTCCATGCCAAAGTTTGAGAGTGCATACATACTTTGCGAATGAAAGTTATTTAAAGGAATTTTTTAAATATCAAAAAAGGAAGTTGATTAAATAATTATAAAACATTTGTCTTTATTTAATTAAAAAAGACTATTCCTTATGTAAATAAACTCTAATTAGGCCTTTTTTAGATTTTAATACTTATATATTGGCTTTTCAAGCCATTATTGTATTATTTCTGGAGCTAAAGCGAAAAAATTAATTGACACCATTTATCAAATAAAGAAGAATTTTTGCATATGTTTTTTGGATTAGACTAGAATGTAATTTGAATATGTAATAGTATACAAGTGTCATATATTTTCCCTTTTTTCAAGTCCTTTTCACACTTACTGTGAAAATGTCATCCTCTATAAGTTATTTGAATAACTAAGATTTGAATTTGCTTTGCAAACTTCTTTCAGGGCTTCTTTTGAAACACTAATGTTCAGGATTGAATGCAAAGTTTTCTTTCAAATTCATATGTATATCTTACTTAGTTTTATAAATATTTCAAATAATACCAATCATTTAGGTGCATCACCCCATTTAGATAGGATTTCCTATTTTAGTTTTTTCTCCCCTTTCATCTAAAACAAATCAAAATAATTTAGTTTTAATAGATAAATATTAAGGAAACCAACCCTCTCTAGAGGTTATTCTCAGTACAGAGTCACCCACACTCTAAGAAGATCCAATTTTATCAGTTGGAGAGAGGGTGTATTTTATACTTCTTCAAGCAATGTACACTCTAGAGTGATAACACCTACTCTGGCCAATATGGAGTAGTCACTTTGGGTGTATGGGAATGTGTGTGCATGATGATGAATTATGGATGTATGAGTAAGTAAGCAGAGATTAAAATTGAATATATAATGGAGATGTGAGGAAATAAGAGTTAAAATAAAACTCTAAATTTAGAATGGGAACTATGACAACAAAACAAATGGAATAAATAGAAGAATACCCCAGTAACTATGAGTAAAAGTAAGAGTAACAATAGAGTAGATGATGAACAAGTGTGTAGATGTGATGAGAGAGATGATATATGTAGGATGAATAAAAATAATGATGATGGATGTCAACATATAGAATGAGAAGATGAAGAACAAGATGAAGATGAGATGTGTGAAGAGGAAGATGAGAGTAGTTTAAAAGAAGAATAGATAGAAGATAGAAGTAGTGCACAATTACAAGAAAGGGTATTGTCATAAGAAGAATTACATATATAAATAGAACTTAATCATAGGTTAATCATAGTTTAAAGTATAGAAAAGGAAGAATTCACTATAAATAATTATTCACCAGGAGTGTACGCATCCCTATAGTCCAATCTTTTATATTCTAGTAGAAGTTTTCAGCTAGGTGAGCAGGAAGATAAAAATTGGGAAAGACCACTTTTAGAGAACGTGAACTATTGGGGTATTAAAATTCACATAAAATACATTAGGAAGGATTCGAATCCATAGGATTAGTTGAATTTGAATAACAAGAAGAAATCATAGACAAGCAAAGTGTGCATGATAATTTTTTTGGTACACAAAGTAGTATGCAAGTAGGATCACTCAGAACATAGAGGCCACTAATATCAATTGCATAAAAGAATCCATTCATACTAGTTAATATGTTGAATTAGTCAGGAGGATTCTTAAAATTAGCCATCTATGATGGGTTTGTTGATGCTAAATTTTTTACCATCAATGAATCAACACTTTCACCTATCATGAAGGTTAAATTGGAATCATACTAGTCTAATCATGGGAGTGCTATGATTGAAAAATTAGTGAAAGGCATGTAATGGGTTTTTAAGAGTCAAGTGGCATTTACTTACACACTTGACCGAGTTGTAGGAAAATAATATATCTTTTAAAAGGGATTGTTTTAGTTGATGTGAGTAATAGGTGGATGAAGTGTTTTCACAAAGAGGATGGTCTTGGATAATGATTTCATGAATAAACTTGTATTCAAATATCCTTGAATTATATGTCATAAATATTAAAGATACACTTGGGTTTGATATTACTTTATATAAGATAAATTTAATGATGCTAATAAGTTATTAAATGTAGCATATCTAATATAGATGATTAGAAATTGACCAAATTATGAATCGATTTAAATAAGAAACTATAATTTATTTTATCTGAGAGATAAAATCTATTAATTAGACAATATCTTGAAGAATAGAAACCCAATTCAATAAATATATATTTTAGGTAATGTCCTATATTCTAACTTTAATATTTTCCAAATAACCTCAAAGATAAATAAAAAGTGTAACAAAATAGATCTAAGATAAGTGACGAATAGCAAAGTGTGAATCAAAATAATCTTATATTTAGAACACATGTATACTTTAAGTCTGAAAAAGATGTTTCAATTTTAAATGTCATAAATGTTTTTCCAAATCAAAATTTAGAATACACTTTGTAACTTTGAAAAGTTGCAAAGGGTAGTGGGAATTCTAGTTCCCACTTAGGTCTTAATGAAAATTGGAAGGTGGAGTCTACATCACACTTTGCAACTTTTCAAAGTTACAAAGTTTAATCCAAATTTTGGTTTCTACTTGGTTCTTGGTAGGTGGGAAATTAGACATTTAGGTGCACTTTTCAACTTTACAAAGTTGAAAAGTGCACAAAAATATTTCATTTCTACTAGGTATTGAAAAAGAATACTTAGGCCTTTTATTCAAAAAATTTAATAGGTCTCAAGTAAGACACAAGGTGTTTTGAGGTTTTGGCACAAAAATGTCAACAATTTTGGCAACCTTTGTAGGGTGATTACTTGGTATCAAAAAAATTCCACGTATCCTTCCATTTATTGGGCATGTAGTCATTTTAAGTTTATTACATCCTCCTTAGAGAATAAATAGGACTGGGAATTTCCCTAAATAAGAAACAAAATGGGGAAAACAAAACTAAAACAAACTAAGGAAGTATAACTCCTAATGATTTATATAGTGTGTGAAAACATTTATTTTTATAAAGTCAACTAATATTAATATGTATAAAGTTTTGGCAATAATTCCAACCTAAAAAGCATGATTTGAGGTATATCCCATTGACTAGGATGGGTAACTTTGATCCATCAAGCCTAGATAGTTGTAATATATTGGATTCTTTAAAATGGGTTATGATGTATGGACCACTTTATTGCTTACCCAGCTTGGCCCTTTTATCATCCCATTTTATAACTATGTCTCCTTCATTGAATATCCTATTAGATGATTTCTTATCTAAAGTTCTCTTTACTTGAGCTTGACTTACTTCAAGAACTTTCATTGATTGGTTCCTAACCTCCTCTATTTCCATGAGTTTTACTAACCATATAATCATCACATCATTTTTTAGTTAATTACAATTGTAAATTGAATTCTAAATATGGTAAATCTATTGATAGTAAAAGTCTAGCTTCCCTTTCATAGACCAACATAAATGAAAAATTTCTAATTTCTCTTTTGGGAGTGGTCTTATCGGCCCAAAGTGAGGATTTCAACTTAGTGTGTCAGGTCCTTTGGTTATCTTCCATTATCCATTTTATAATATTGATAAGATTTTTGTTAGTGAATTTCACCAAGACATTACCTTATGGGTAATAATTGGATGAGTTTTTCAAGTAAACATTATGTTTCACTTCCCATTCACTCACTTGAGTGCTAACAAAATATTTGGTATTATCTTAGATAATCATGTAAGGAACACCAAACCTAGTGATAATGTTGTCCATGAATTCTAATATAGGTGCTTCTATGTAATATTTCAATTCAACCACTTTAGTTCATCTAGTAAAATAATAAGTCAATGTAAGAACCCATTTGTGGTTGGTACTTGATGGAGGATTGATCATGCCAATAAAATACAACACCCACTAAGCAAATGGTTGGTCATCTTGGATTGGTTAGAGAGGAAAAGTTGATATTATTTACTTACCTATAAAGTAGGAATATTTTTCACAAATTTTCACCCATCTATATGCATATTTGAATAGGTCAAGCCAATAGTATCCTTCTCTCATTATATTCATCATAATGGTCCTTACAGAAAAATGTCCACCTAATGAGACATCATGAAACTCTCTGAGTACTTTGGGGATTTGATCATGATCAATGTGTTATGTACCTAAGGATATGATATATTAATGTATATGGGTTTATGGATATGATGAAATATAACACATATCTCCCTTAATTAGTTATATGGGTCTAATATATTAGGATAATAGAGTAACTTGTCGAATTAGTGCATTGGGTAATGGTCATC
Organism: Torreya grandis; assembly: GCA_037957365.1. NCBI lineage: Eukaryota > Viridiplantae > Streptophyta > Pinopsida > Cupressales > Taxaceae > Torreya > Torreya grandis. Next base: position 225,301 of record JARHVA010003502.1, on the reverse strand, counting down.
CTACATTGGGATTATGAGGTTACCCATCCATTAGAGGTATATATAAAGGAGGTGATTATCATTGTAAAGTTATCAAGTAAGCATTGAGTCTTCTAATGTAAGAGGATATTAGAGGTTGTCCCCTTGAAGAGACATTGTGGAGTTATTCCTTCCTAAAGGAGTATTGTTGGTGTTGCCCTAACTTAAGGGTATTATGAATATATTAAATATTTGGACATCTTATTCCACTAATATCTATTATTTTTAATTGATCTATATTTATTTTGAATTATTTTTTAATATTGTAAGTGTGGATCATAATAAGTGGTATCAGAGCTTCGATTTGAGAAATTTGTGTGTAGTGAAACCCTAGATTTTTTCAATCATCAATATATTTTGATTTTTGTGAATTTTGGAACAATTTTTCTTACTGGATATGAATAATATTTTAAATAAGTCATAGTAAAAAAATAAAGATTTTTTGATCAGTTTTGAGGGAGTTATTTCTATTTTAGGGTTTGTAATAATTTCATTACATATTCTAAAATATAGGAATTTTTTCTTCAAATTTTTTCCTAGAGCTGTAAGAAGATACAATAAAATTACAAACAAAATTTCAAAAAATTTCAAATTGTTTTGAATGATTTATTATGATTTTATTATTTTTTGTGTGTTCACTCTACAAGTCAAAATTTTTGGAATTTTTTCACAAATTTTTTTGAAGTTCCAATATAGTAAGAGGAATATACAATAAAAATGTGGGATTGATTTGGTATGTTTTGAATAATTTATTGACATTTTAGAGTTTCACAAACCCTAATTTTTATTTGTGAATCATGAAGTTGTAAAATTTTTCAGAGGAGGATGACATTAATACTAGAGAATGGTGGATCATTTTTAAGGATCATACTAAATTTTTTTTTGGTAAAATAAAATTATATTTTTTTTGTATGGACCTGCACTTCATTATTTTAATCAATTGAGCTTTATATAAAGGTTTTCTTCATGTAAATAAATGGAATAGATCTTCCTAGATCATTGGGATATAAAAGAAAAAGAGGATGAAGAAGAGGAAGAAAATAATTTCAGTAATGAAGAAGATAATGAAGTTGTTAAAGAATAAAAATTATTGGAAGAAAATAATGCCAAAGTGGAAGAACATGCAAGTGAAGCAAAATAATAATAATAATAATAATAATAATAATAATAATAATAATAATAATAATAATAATAATAATAATAATAATAATAATAATAATAATAATAATAAATAATAATAATAATAATAATAATAATAATAATAAGAAGAAGAAGAAGAAGAAGAAGAAGAAGAATAAGAAGAAGAAGAAGAAGAAGAAGAAGAAGAAGAAGAAGAAGAAGATGATGATGATGATGATGATGATGATGATGATGATGATGATGATGATGATGATGATGATGATGAATAAGAAGTGGTTGATAAGGGTTCAAATGATTTGACTCCAAAGAAATCTGAGTCAATTTTTAAATTTAATGGATGCATTAAAAATAATAACGTTGTTATGTCCATAAACACTACCAACAAGTATAACTTCATCAACATGAATGTGGCCAAGCATCTACATGTTCAAGCAAAGAAATTATGGGAAGTTAAAGTAGATGGTAAGAATATTTTAATGTTTAAAGATTTGAATCTCATTATGGAAAAATTTGTTTTGAATTCATATTTTTATGCTTTGGATATGGATGATATGGAAAAAAATTTAGGATATCTATGGTTAGAGACTTTGGGAGAAATCAATATTAATTTTTAAAAAAAGTTCATGAATTTTTGGTATAAGAAAAAGAAGGTCACTTTACAAGATATTACAGTGGGAAAGACACTAATAATAGTCAAGGAAGATAAGGAGGATGAGATTTAAATAAGTGATGAAGAGAATGAAGAAGATTCAGACGACATAGATCAAGACACACTACAATAAAAAATTAACACCTCATCTACTCAAGAAATAGGGAAAAACAGAGTGGAAGTGGTTAAATAAAAGGAGGAAAAAGTTGAGGTATATAGAAACCCACATCATCATGAGAGAAAACAATCATGGAACCTAATGAGGAAGTGTCATAATAACAATCATTTTGGTTATACAAGAAATCATATTTATAATCATAATGGCTATGCATGGAAGCCAAAAAAGAATTACGATGATCAAGTATGGAGTTAGAGAAATGCAGTAGCCTATGGAACATGGAATGAAAGAGGAAATCACTATGACTATGCATGGAGGAATCCATACTATGGTCATGGATGGAATTAGAGTATCACATTAGAATATAGTATATGGAATCAAATGTGAAATAATTATGCATGGACACCAAAGTAGTACAATTATGATCATCAACAGAATCAGAGAAGCACAATGGCATTTGGAAACAAGATTGGAGAGCTATCACCTACCAAGATCACATATGGATGGCTAGATGATCAAGATTGGTGACAAGTGTGCAATGATTTGAATCACACTCATTATTTAGTTTCTTCCTATGTTTTAGGGATGAAACATGTCAAAGAGGGAGGTAATGCTATGTACCTATGGATATGATATATTAATGTATATGGGTTGATGGAGATGCTAACATGTGGCACGCATCCCTCTTAGTTAGTTATATGGGTCTAATATACTAGGATAATGGAGTAACTTGTGGAATTAGTGAATTGGGTAATGGTCAGCCTACATTGGGATTAGGAGGCTACCTATCCATTAGAGGTCTATATAAAGGAGGTGATTATCATTATAAAGGTATCAAGTAAGTTTTTAGTCTTGTATTATAAGTGTATATTGGAGGTTGTCCCTTCAAAGAGACATTATGGACTTATTCCTTCTTAAAAGATTATTATATGGTGTTCCCTACCTTAAGGGTATTCTATTTTTGCATGTATTGAATATTTGGACATCTTGGTCCACCAATATCTATTGTGTTGAATTGATCTACATTTAATCTACATTATTTCTAAATAATTAAACACAATTTAGATTACATGTAGATCAATTCAACACAATAGATATTGGTGGACCAAGATGTCCAAATATTCAATATATGCAAAAATAGAATACCCTTAAGGTAGGGTAGCACCATACAATACTCCTTTAGGAAGGAATAAATCCATAATGTCTCTTCAAAGGGACAAACTCCAATATCCTCTTATAATAGAAGACTCAATGCTTACTAGATACCTTTACAATGATAATCACCTCCTTTATATAGACCTCTAATGGATGGGTAACCTCCTAATCCCAGTGTAGGCTGACCATTATCCAATACACTAATTCCACAAGTTACTCTATTATCCCAATATATTAGACCCATATAACTAACTAATGGGGATGTGTGCCACATTTTATCATCTCCATCAACCCATATACATTAATATATCATATCCCTAGGTACATAGCATAATCCATTAATACATTTCCTAAATAATATCCCATTAATGAGAGTATAAGGAAAATTTTAGAGCTTGAAATACATTTTTTGGACTATTATAGCCCATGCAAGTATTTTCTAGTTTACACAAAGGTAGTTATGTCATATATATAGTTGTTGAGTAGATGAGGAGTCAGTTGAAATTCCTATTTAATGTAAACTGCATCAACAACCTTAATGTTAGAAGCAAGCTTCTCATATAAGCCTTTTATTCTTAAAATATTATTTATTTCAATGATCACATCATATTCTATGACTTTCATGATCCAACCTGCTCTTTTCTCATTTATTTCCTAGCTTAGAAGGAACTCTTTTATGCTCTAGTGACTAACCATCAACTAAATCTTGTTTTTTGATAGCATGTGTCTACACTTTTTGAGGTATTTTATTACTACATACACTTGATTCTCTATAAAAATTTATCTTTATTCATAATCTTTTAATGATTAACTAAAAAAGGTTGTGGGATATACCAACTGATCTTTTTTTTGTTGGATTAGAATAGATGATACACTACCTTGCCCTATAAAAGCATAGAGAATGAATTCATTCTCATAGTTGAGACTTACAAGAGTCAGAGTTTGAGAAATATCCTACTTAATGGCTTCAAAACCATTATTTCTTTCCTTTATCTAGCTGAAATTTATCCCTTTTTTAAGCATAGAGGTAAGGGGTTTGGCCATGGTGAATTTTTTTTGAACGAATGTCCTCATGAAGTTGATTTCCTTAGGAAATTTTGTAACCCCTTTTTTTGGCTTAGAATTGCTAGTGAAGAGATAACACTTACCCTCTCTAGATCTAAAGCAAGGCCTTATTTCAACACTATGTATCCCAATAGTTTCCCTTCATGAATTGAAAATATTCACTTCTTTGGATTGAGGAAAACTCTAAACTCTCTACACCTTTTAAAAAACTTCCTAGGGTGATTTAGGTTATCACTAGCCTATTTTGAATAAATTATAATGTCACCTAGATACACCAAGATAATTTCATTGATCAAACCCTTGAAAGCTATATCTATGGACCTTTGGAAGGTATCACCATTTTTGGTTAGACTAAAAGGAATCTTATTGTAGGTATACATACCCTATTTGGTAGTGAAAGTAGTATTGAATTGGTCAAATTATTGAACTAGGACTTGGTTATACCTAGAAAACCATCTGGAAGGGAGAACCTCTCAGATTTGGATAATGTTTAGAGGGTTTGATCCATGAGTGGAATGGGATATGATCCTTCAAGGATGCTTTATTCAGGTCATAGAAATCTACACAAAGCCTAATTTCACCATTATTTTTCTTAGCAGGGACCAAGCTAGAAACCCATGATGAGTGTTTAATGGAGACACTAATGTTGGCTTTTATCAACTTGGACAACTCACTCCTCATCAAAGGCTCTATTTTTGGGTTTATTGGCCTCTATTTTTATCTAACAAGCTTAGTATTTGGTTCAAGCTCTATTGTATGTTGGGATAGGCTAGGGTGATTTAGGTGATCACTGGCTTATTTGGAATAAATTGTGATGTCATCTAGATATACCAAGATCATTTAATTGATCAAACCCTTGAAATCCATATCTATGGTCCTTTGGAAGGTATCACCAATGTTTGTAAAAATAAAAGGCATCTTATTGTGGGTGTACATACCCCATTTGGTAGTGAAAGTAGTCTTGAAGTAGTCAAATTATTGAACTAAGATTTGGTTATATCTAGAATAACCATCTATAAGGGAGAACCTCTCAAATCTATATACTATTTGGAGGATTTACTCCATCGGTGGAACAAGATAATGATCCTTCAAGGATGCTTTGTTTAATTCATAGAAACATACACAAATCTTGATTTCACCATTTGTTTTCCCAATAGGGACCAAGTTAGCAACCTAGGATGAGTGTTTAATGGGGATAATAATGTTGGATTCTATCAACTTGGATAAATCACTCCTCATCAAAGGCTCTATTTTTGGGTTTATTGGCCTCTATTTTTGTCTAACGGGCTTAGTATTTGGGTTAAGCTCTATTATGTGTTGGGATAGGCTAGGGTAAAAAACCCTTAGGTCTTTGTAACTCCAAGCAAAGATATCACCAAATTTTTAAAATAATTTAATAAAATATTTCTTTTAAGAAGTGTTACATACTTTTCCAATTTTTAATGCTTTGCCTTCTAAGATGGATAGTGGCTCATAATATTCCTCCTTGATTATGAGAATATTCTTCTCTCCCTTCAAATAACCATAAAATTTTAAAATAATTTATAATTTACAAGACCCATGGGAAATTTGTTAGTATTTAGCTAAATTATTTTCTCCCCATACTGTTCTTACAACCTTGATTGATTTTTGTTAGAGAATTTAACCTCATTTCATAGAAAGTTAAAAATTTATTTATCATTGTCAAAAAATTACCAATTGGTTGCGTTATTAGGGACAGATGGTCTCACTATTGGGAGAAGAAAAATAGATAAGTAAATTTATGTAGGATATTCTTAGAATATTCATATGTTATGTAGGAAATTGTCATCTATATGTATTTTTTCCTATCCTCCATGAGTTGTAAACGGATATAAGATGAACAATATCCTCTCTTTGGTTCCAATGTATAAGAATACTATGAATAGTTAGGAATTATAGTGACTATAAATATGTATGTTTGTATGAAGAAGAGGATGAATCTTTGTTGAGATCAATACAAACTTTCTAGTTGTAGTTACCTATCATATTTCTTATGTTATTTCTTGTTTATGTTACCATGTTTAATGTTTGGTTTAGTCTTATCTAAAGTAATCCAAATTATCTACAAACTTTGAAAAATATCTAAATAAATCTTAGTTCCTATCTAGCACATGATAACTCATCTCTTTCATGATTTTATTAATTATGAATTCTCTATACCATCCTGTACAATATAAAAAAAACTTAGCTATCCTCAGCATTATCATGTTCTATTATATCAAGAACCTCTGCTAACAATGGTGTGGTGAGAATGTAAACACTCTTTCTAAAGGAAACAATGCTAAGATGGTTATCATGATAACAAAACATTAAACCATGGCTGGACCAAAAAGTATGGCACTTCACAAAAGGAAAATCTAAAAGGACTGGTCTTACAACAAGTGAAATCATTTAGGAGCATATCTATGGATAAATATGTAAAAAAATTTGGTGTGAGCTACCTAAACTACTAACTAATTGGATGATAAGACTATAATACTATTGCTTGAATCCTAGAATGAAAGAAACTATTACCTAGACTGAAGAGAAGATAGACTAGTTGCTGAAATTGTAAACTAATTGGATGAGAGTGATAGACTATTGGATTACCACTACCAAATATAGATACATCACTAAATTTTTGGTATAAGGGTATATAGTATTCAAAGCTACCTAGGATCATTTTGGATGAGGAATTAAAGGAAATTTTTTGTAGGGATTACCTCTCTTTTTGAAGATGTTGGTTGTGGTTAAATCCATGGTGCCTACTCTAACAAATATGGAGTAGTTGCTCTAGGTGTATAGGGATGTGTGTGTATGATGATGAACTATGGATAAATGAGTACATAGAGATTAAACCTAAATATAGAATGGATATATGAGGCAATAAAATTTAGAATAAAAATCTAGATTCAGAATGGGAACCTATGATAATAAAATAAGTGGAATAAACAAAAGAATACCCAAATAACTATGAGTAGAAGTAAGAGTAATAGTAGAGTAGATGATGAACAAGTTTGTAGATGTGATGAGTGATATTATGAGCATAAGATGAATAAAAATGATGATGATGGATGTTGACAGATAGAAAGAGAAGATGAAGAACAAGATGAAGATGAGATGTGTGAAGATGAATATGAGAGTAGTTTAAGAGTAGAGTAGATAGAAGATAGAAGTAGTGTACAACTACAAGAAAGGGTATTATCATAAGAAGAAGAATTAAATATAGAAATATAACTTAGTCATAAATTAATCATAGGTTAAATTTTAGCAGAGGAAGAATTCACTGGAAATAATTATTCACCAACAGTGTATGTATCCCTACAACACAATCTTTTATATTTTAGTACAAGTTTTTAGCTAGGCGAGCAGGAAGATAAAAATTAGGAAAGACCATTTTTAGAGAATGTGAACTATTGGGGTATGTAAATTCACATAAAATACATTATGAAGGATTTTAAGGCCATAGGATTAGTTGAAATTGAATAACAACAAGAATAAAGCACAGACAAGCAAAGTGTTCATGATAATTTTTATGGTGCATAGAGTAGTACACAAGCAAGATCACTTGAAACACATCACCTCTAATATTAGCTGCGTAGAAGACTCCATTCATACTATTTAATATGTTAAATTAGTCAAGAGGGTTCTTAAACTTAGCCATCTATTATGGGTTTGTTGATTCTAAAAATTATACCATAAACAAATCAACCCTTTCACCTATCATGAAGGTCAAATAGAATCATACCAATCCAATCATGGGAGCCCTATAATTAAAAAGTTAGTGTAAGGTGCATAATGGGTTTTTAAAAGTCAAGTTGCATTGAGTTACACACTTTACCAAGTTATTTTAAAATATTATATTTCTTAAAAGGGATTGTTTTAGTTGATGTGAGTAATGGGTGGATGAAGTGTTTTCATAAAGAGGATTGTCTTGGATAATGATTTGAATAAACTTGTATTCAAATATCCCTAAACTATAACTCAAAAATGTTAAAGATTCACTTGGGTTTGATAATACTTTATAAAATATAAACTTAATGTTGATAATAAATCATTAAATGTAGCATATTTGATATAGCAAATCAAAAATCGACCAAAATATGAATCAGTTTAGATAAGAAAATATAATTTATTCTATTTGAGAGAGAAACTATATTAATTAGATAATCTCTTAAATAATAAAAACTTGATTCAATATATATTTTAGGTAATGTCCTATATTTTAACTTTAATATTTTCCAAATAGCCTCAAATATAAACCAAAAGTATAATGAAATAGATCTAAGATAAGTGACGGACATCAAAGTGTGAATCAAAATAAGCCTGCATTTAGAAAATGCATATACTTTAAGTCTAAAAATGATGTTTTAGTTTCAAATGTCATAAATGTTTTTCCAAATGAAAATTTGGTTACTGCAAACAAAGAGAGAGAAATAAATTAGATGAGACAAAAGAAAGCAAATAGAGGAGAATAACCAATTAAAGAAAAAAACCAACAAAATAGCAGAAACTAAATAAAGAAAGAAAGATTACATTAAAGATATAATACATAGAGGAGGTGTTAATCCAAATTAGATAATAAGATATTATGAAGAATCTCTAAAACAATAAATGACATCATTAATATGAAAATACATGGATTAAAAGTTTTGAAAAGAAACATTGCAACATATGTAAACATTAAACTTCTGCCATGTTAGGTATGATGTGTTCATCAATATTTAGGTTATAACAAGGTTCCAACATATATGAATGTAAATTTTTATTCATAAAATCATTAAATTTCCCAAATATTAACTAAATAATTAAAAAAAAAATTGAAATTAAACCTAGATATACCTAGAATAAATGAGACAAGGCTATGTTGTCAGATTGAGTGAGTGTTGATCTTCTATAAACAATGATCATATCAAAGACTTGTTCTCAAAAAATAAGCATAAATTAAAGTGAGAATTCTCATGTTTACCTATAATAGTTCTCCCCTTGAAAATTATATTGCTTTTCCTTTAATAACCTTTGCCAAATAGTTAGTTGGTTCAAACAACTAAATTTTGTTTAAACTTATAATTTAAAATCTAGACAAGGAACTTTATAAAATAAAGTTATGTTAACTTTATAAAATAAATTTATATATTTTAGGAAAAATTTAAGATCATAATAAAATTAAATAACCTCTTTAATTTTTTTTTAAAAGATCGAACAAACACTCGAGTGGGGGCCCCACAATGATATGACTCTAACAAACTAGTCTTAAAATATCAATCATAATGTTATGATTAAAATAAATACAACTAGGCCATATAATATTTCATTATGTAATTGAAAACTGAAAATTTTCAACTTGAATAAAAGATACATTAGGTTACATATTGTGCCAAATCTCATTAAAGCTAAGGAAATCTAAATCTATATACTTAAATAGCAAGGCATTGTCAAACAAATTGATCAAAACAAGAAATTTCATAAAGTTTGCTTATGTGTCATCTATGTATGCCCGGCTTCACTAAATTCTAAAAATATATATCAAGTAACCAAATACATCAAATAGAGTCTCACAAAATTAAAAACATTCTTCAGACATCAAAACATTATTTTTTGACCTTACAATCATCCCATGATCAATCATACTAAATTTTTGCTCTTATTTTATGTCATGAAGTTTATCTATCAAATAATCAATTAATAATGAAGTCAAAACTCTAGTAGATATCTATAATTTTATACAAATTGAAGAAAAAAATATCATTTCTCAACTACAAACAAATCCACTCCATCAACACTAGGATAATTCCAATCATGCATGAAATTTTCTATTGGGTAAGAATAATCTGTCATAGAGAACAAATTTCAAGGGAATATGATATATGTTCATGCCATCAAATCCATAAATTTTGATTCCAAAACCTGAATGGAAATTTGTTTAACAAAATTATCTCACCAATGCATATATTTCTATCTCAAAAAACCATGGAATTATGCCATAAAGTTTTTATGAAAACCCCAAGTTTATAAAGACACAAACATTCTAAGAAAAATATCCACCTCAAGTTGAAACCAATAGGTAAGAAATTTATTTCAACATTCAAATTACAAAACTAGGATTTATTCAACCACAACATCATGAAATATTGGCTGAAAATCAATTTTTCAAATACCCAAATTGAAATTTGGAAAAACCCAAAAATTCCACTATCACAGATTGAAAATCTTAGCATTATCTCAAAAATGAACTCAAAGATAGGGAAAATAAAAAATGGAGTTGAACCCAATAAAAACCCCAAATATATCTTATCTATTTTGCATGAATAAACTAATAATAATATGGAGGAATAAATGCTTTTACTAAATCTAAACCATATTTTCATTGCATGATAGAATTATAGGAATAGAAAATGCATCCCAATAGGCCAAGAAAATCTCCACACAAGTGCAGATTGTTTACAAAACAAAGATACCTCAAAACATAATAAAAAATTCATGAAATTATTTTTCTGATCTTCAATACCATTTGCATTAAAACGTGAAGGAGACTTTTGACAACTAAAACTAGGAAGGAGATTTTTATGTTTAACTTCCAAAGGAGAGAGAGAGTTATAGAATTAAAGTAGGCTACAACCATTAAAGACAAATGCACTCATATACCACCAAAATTGCTCGACCAAGTTTGACAAATCTCAAATTTAACTCAGTATAGGTTTAGTAGATCTCTAATTTGGCTAAGATGCAAATCATGACTTATTTAATATACTGCTCAACTTTAGGGATCCCAAATAGAGGATAACCACAAAATTTTCCAGCCTCCCATAACACAATAAATAATCTTAAATGTTGTTTTCCTCTATTGAAATGTGATTATCCTTTTATGATTTTCACTTTGGCATAAATTACCATATGTCATCTTGGCCAAAATATCAAAATGAAAAATGGAAACTTTATGTCATGATATTTATTTTCACTTACACTTAAATGTCCATGTCTTTACAAATCAATTGATGCCATGGTATTTAGATAGATTATAGTTGATGTTTTTGTCCTTTGAATAAAACAGACTCCATTAATCAAACCACACCATGTATTTATGAAATTAATCATATATGTTAAGTTTTTCACTTCAAAAACTTATAATATGAATTATAACCTGTATGTTTTGATGCTTTCAATTATTGAAGTGTGTCTTTTTTAAGACCTTAATTTACTATTCACCGACAACCGAAATTAAATCTATGGATTAGGTGAAATAAGGATATAATAATCTCACTATACCAAATGTATAATGGTACCACCACTTTGTGCAAAGAAATTTTTGATAGATGCTCAATTTCAAAAACTAAGGAGATCTTGATGTTTGCCAAGAACATGATGGAAAATCAATTTATAAACTACCAACTTGATTTGTCCTATCATTCAACATACCAAGTAGATATAACTATGATAGTGGCCCTATTATTGAAGCAAATAGCCATAATTTTGTGAAATAACTTATTGTAGAATGAAAAAGTAATGAAAATGATAAACACTTCAATAGCCATCTTTAATCTAATCACACAAAATACAAAACTATAATAAGACCAAAATATTTTGAGTCATTGGCCCCCACCAGTTATTTTAGCAAGATGACATAATTTTTTAGGTTTAAAATTTTTTAAAACAAGGTGCAAAAATTTTAGTTAACAAGATCCATGAAACCTAAATAGTACTTGCTAAATTTCAAAATGAAATGGCAAGTTAAGGGAATCACTGATGAAAATTTACAAAAGTGTGAATTAGTAGGGTATCTAGATGGGAGAGCACTGGAGTTCACATATAAAAGAGATCTTCAACAATCAAGTTTAAAATACATTCAAGATTGGATCATCAAAAAATTTAAGATTAATAAATACACTAGCCAGACAATATATGACTTGAAGGAGATAAGGCAAAATTATAGAGAGTCAATCTGTGACTATGATAATAGATTTTTTGATGTAATGAATAAGGTAGAATTCACTTTGATAGATAAAGACAAAGTAGCATGGTTTGTTGAAGGACTATGAAATAGGATTTGGTTTGCCACTGTATAAACTCAATATGAGACAAAAGTAGATTCTAGAGCTACTACACTATGCATAGAATAGATTGAGGATTATTGATAATCTTATATTGCTAATTCTAAAATTGAAAACACACTACAAGATTTCATGAAAATAATGGAGCAATACCATGAAATGTATAAGCTTAAATTGAATCTATGGTTCATAGAGTATGGAAAAGAATGACACCACCAAAATTATTATCCTAAATTCAAGACAAAATGTTGGAAACTCTACTAGGTAGTAGGGCATGCCTCAACACAATGTCATTTTATACACCAATATATCAAAAATCCACATAATATATATTGTAATTTCTACAAGTTGACTAACCATGGTGAGAAGAACTATAGAGCTTTATAGGAGCTTAAAGAGGGAAATTCTAAAAATTTATTTACCATCAGAGAACATGAAATATCCTTGATAAAACATGCAAGCCCAGGCCAAAAAGTTGATAAGATTTGTATGATCTAAATAGGTCCCTAATGGATTTTGAGTTCACCATAGTATCAGCCTTATAGTCTAGCTGGATGGACTCCTTTTCTAAGTTGGACACCTCTGTCCCCTCAATATCAATATGCAACACCTTGAATCTCACCCATAATGTAGAAACAATAAATGAATTGGACCCCTCTAACTATGCAATAGTAATTCAACATGGGAGATAAAAATTATTAGTATTAGTATTGGAACTCTACATAGCAACAAAGAGGATATCAAGGGTGATATCAATATAATAGAGGAAGAGGTCAAGGTGGTTATAGAATAGGATACCAAAGCGACAAAGGCAATAACTATCAAAGGCCTCCTCTAAAATGCTATCTATGTGGGTAATATAATCATGTCCAATAAAATTATCTAATGAATCCACAAAGATAGTCATATTGCACATATTATAGAGTCTCTAATCAACATGACACAGAAGATTGCCCTATTCTAAATAAGTATAAAATGAATAAAGTCATCTAAAATGTAAATATGATAAGTGCATAGCCTAAATAAAATGCATTTTTAAATGCTTTGACATGACACTAACATACAGAAAAAGGGTTGCCTCCACTATAAATACCTCAAGATAAGGGAATTAGAAAACTTAAACAAGATAAATATTTATATCCAACTACAAAAAAAATATCATGCATGAAGCTACGTAGTTGTTGAAGAACACTCAACATCATGAAACTATTGATGGTGATGCTATAGTCATAAACATAGAAATGTACAGCCAAATTGTGCACAGTATATGATAAGATGGAGTTGTTACTATGATCATGAATCTCATAAAACTTTTGAGTACACTATAAATTAAATATGTATTGTATAACATCTCAAATCTACTACATAATCTTTTTAAATGTGTACATCATGGTCAACAAATGATAGAAAAATTGGTCTGGTATGTCAAGATGAAGAAAGCCTAGGATGTTGATGCACAAATTGATATTGATATTTTTGGTTATGAGATCCTAAATTTTGTTTTTGATTTTGGTAGCACAGTTAATATGATTCCTAGATCTACATGGGAAGCTATTATATGACCAACTCTCAGTTATATCCTAGTAACTCTAAGCTTAGATTATTATGAAAAAGTTGAGCCTATTGGTAGATTAGAGGATGTCAAGATCAAAGTCTCAAACTTGTCTCTATAAGGTGACTTTGAGGTCATAGACATGAATATTGTAGGAATACACTACCTTATATTGATAGGAAAAAATAGGCATATGATGGACAAATGACTATCAATATAGTGTAAAACTAGCTCAAGGCACATAAAGTTGATAAATATATTGTCATTCCTCTCAACAAAGTGCATAAGCCTTACATAATTATAGTTGAACTAGACTCCCCTATGTTCCATAAGAAACTAGTTGGATGAAGGTCAATATTGAGGAGAGTCCAAAATCTCTACATGTAATTAAATTCAAACTCTTGTACCAACATGCCAAACCATAAGAACAATCATTGCTCACTCAACAACTCAAGACATCAAAATAGTGGAGGCCCAAATAAGTAATTACATAGCTGGTGGTGGATTAGTTTGTCATTGGAGAATGTGCCTCTATGTCTATAAAATATCTAACTTGGGTAGAAGTTAATTTCATATATCAAGATAATGATCACATGTAGGACTATATAGAGATGATATAAAAAGGCACTTTACCATGGGAAACAAATTCATCTATCAATGGTGACTCAGATGCCCACCTCCTTAGCTAGACCTAAGGTGATCATAAACTCCAACTGATGTGAATGGTTTTTGTGCACGAGTGACAATTACCTATGTACTATGTAATTGATGACATCAATGATTTTATCCTACACTTGAAAGTCCATGTTTCAGCCATCAATCAATGAGTCAACAATTTAAATTATGATCTAAATGGAGTTGATGTGACATGGTGGGTAACTCATCACAATGACTAGTTTGAATGGGATGATGCTTGTGAGTTCATGATCATTAGATTCTAACTTCCATAGTTCATCTGCACCAATTGGTCATTCTTATAAGAAGATGAGTGCCCCAAAATTTAGGTACATAAGTGTGTTAAAGTTTGGAATGAGAAAAAAGTCTCACCAAAATAATGGGTTCACATTTTCCACTATACACTTGCTTCACTACTACCAACATGGTACATGCACCAAAAACATAGAAGGGATACCAAGCATTAGGCACAAGTACAGAGGTATTTTATATATACCTTTGTGTTTGAAGATGAAAATCTACTAGTATAAAATTCACTACATAAACTTAAGTATTTTTTATGTCATGGGTGCACAAAAGACTTGAGCACTACAATAGAATAAATTATGTAGAAAATTGTAGCCTCTAATCTTAATTAGGCATTACAAAGGTAAAAATCTAATAAAAATGAATAACAAGCTTTAACATAGCCATGTCACCACATACAAGATGAGGCATAGGGCAATGAAGATTCAAACTTTGATGGTGACCTAGATTTGAATGATTTATTTGAGCCTAAGTAACCTGTAGAACCATTCAAGGACATCCGTGCAACACTAACTAAGGAAGATAGGATTCATAACATCCAAATTCATGAACAAGAAGGGAAATAGAGTATACAAGAATTTATGGATGATGAAAAATGCAATATTTATCAGAAGCCTATTAATAAGCATGTCGCTAATATTAGAACCAAGGAGGTTCCAAAACTCGCAAGCATAGGTGATTATTGGATGGAAAATAAATTTTTGGAAGCTATACAACTTCTAAGGGATTACCAAGATGTCTTTCCCAATAAATTATCTAAATTTTGAGGAGTCAACCCATATTTTCATGATATTTTCATTGAATTGAATGAGTTCACATGATCGATCAAGAAGTAGCCATATAATCTCAATCCAAATATGAAGCTGAAAGTAAAGGCAAATTTGGATAAAATGTAGGACACACGCATAATCTATCAAGTAAAAAAAGTTTATTGGGTAATCCCAATGGTAGTTTATCCCAAGAAGATATGAGAAATTTGAGTATATAGTGACTACCACATTCTAAATGATGCTTACGTAAATGATCCATTTCCAATACCATTCACAAAAGAGGTTTTGGAATCTATCATAAGACATGAAGTATTCTTTCATAGATGGTTTCAAAAGATATCATCAAATCCCAATCATAGAATAAGATCAATCTAAAATAACTTTTGCAATAGAATGGGGTTATTTTTCATACATGGTCATGCCTTTTGGCCTTAAAAATGCACCTATAATGTTTTCTTGTGTAGTGGTTACAACATTCAAGGATTTCATTCATGATTTCTTGGAAGTTTACCTTGATGATTGGGCAATCTTCTCCATGTTTAAAGATAATTTATCCAAGCTATGTTTAATGTTGGAATGATTTATATCTCTATGTATCACTTTAAATATGAATAAATGTTTATTTTTTACACTATTTATAGTATTTCTTGGACATGTAGTATGCAGTGAAGGTATTCTAGTAGTTCAAGAAAAAATGTAGTAATACTAAGTATGCCTCCTCTTATTAGTTATATTAAAGTTCACTCTTTTCTCAAACATATAGGCTACTACCATAAATTTATCAAAATCTATGTATCTATTTCATCTCCATTAGAAACTTTACTATGCAAAAATTTAAAATTTGTCTATGCCTCAGAATGTTAAGTAGCTTTCATTGAGTTAAAAAAATAATTGGTTACTACACCCATACTAGTTTTTATATATTATAACAAGCCTATATATATACATGTAGATTAATTATACATCATAGTTGGTATTGTAATTTCATAGCCTAAAGATGGTGCACTTGACCATCCTATCCACTTTGTTATCTAGAAACTATCAGATGCAGAGAAAAATTATATAACTATAGAATGAGAAGCATTAACCATTATGATTTCACTTTAGAAATTACATCATTATTTTCTTGAAACACCATTTTAAATCTTCACTAACCATCAAGCCCTATGATATCTAGTCAATAAACCAATGTTAGGAGGATGCATCTCTTGATGGTTGATGTTATTTCAAGAGTTTTAATTCTACATAGATGTCAAGCTAAGAAGGGAGAATGTAGTGCTAAACCACATCAACCATATCCTAAATGGGGAAGAGCTAGAAGAATTAAAAGAATACTCTCCTAACTCCCATCTTTTCCATGTCTCTATGATTCTTGAAAACTTTGAATCCATCATCAACTTCCTCAAGAAAGTAATCTTCCCTATGCACTTTCAAGAGCTGGATAAAAATCAATTTATGACTAGAGAACTACCATATACCATCATTATTGGAATTCTATATCACTTGCAAAAGGATGAAGTTATGCATAGGGTCATCCTTGAACATGAATGACCTCAAATCTTGGATAAATCTCATCAAGGAGTTGTAAGAGGACATTTCATAGGAGAGGCTAGAGCTAGAAATTTATTACAAAGTAGACTATGGTGGCCAAATTTATTTTAAGATGCACATAGAGTTGCATAGCACTATGATGTCTATTAATGCATGGGTACATTACTATAGAATGATGTGATGATGTTGCATCCCTTGTTAGTGTAGAAACCTTTAGAATAATGGGGTATTGGTTTTATTAAACCAATCAACTCACCAAGAAAGCAAAAAAAAAAGATACATCATTACTATGATAGAATATTTTACTAAGTGGATTGAAGTTACTCCCACACCTAGCTATGATACAAAGGATGCAGTGAAGTTCCTATATGAAAATATCATGACCATGTTTATATTACCTAAATTTAGTCAATGACATAGGAATGCAATTTCTAAATAACACCATCAAGGCCTTGACTGAAGATTTTATTATCTCCCATCATAAAATCACTCCCTATCATCTGTAGGCTAATGGCCAAGCTAAAACCTCCAATAAGGTACTAGGGAAAATGCTTAAAAAAATATATGATGTCAAGTGAGATGACTAGGAAGATTAAATTCTTGTGATATTATGGGCATATCACACACATCACAAAAGAGCTATAAGATTTACACCATTTTAGTTGGTGTATGGTTTGGATACATTCATATTGATAGAATATCTAATATCCAACCTATGCATTACCATGATCATGTGACTTAGTGATCATGAGTCTCTTATTAATCATCTCCTAGAACTAAATCAGATGGATGAATTTATCATAAATTAGTGTGGATGCAATAATTTTACAAACAAAGCCATAAATCATGGCATAATAATAATTTTCACCACAAATAATTTCACAAAGATCGACTAGTTTTAGTGTATTATAAACAGTTCAAAGCATTCCTAAGTAAACTAAAAATAAGATGGAAATTTCCCTACATTATACATGAACCTAACATAGAAAATAACCATGGTTTTAAATGGATCTTCAAGGAATCAAGTTACCAAGGTGGGTAAATAGATGTAGCCTTAATCCCTACTACCAATATTCTATTGATCTCATTTTACAAGCTGAGTGGGTACTAAGTAGCACCATGTAGATTAGGATTTATCTATTTGTTAAATTTTTGTGTGTGTGTTTTTTTTATGTTTTATTTGTTTATAGATGATCTCAACAACAAAATTTAGGAAGTACAAGGACCAAGCATCATGCATTCTAGATGAGTGCAGGAGGATCCACATGTATCACTAGAAAAGTTAAATAGTAGTGATTAAAAAATATTAAGTTTGAGAAAGATGAAAAAATGTCCCATTAGAAAGATATCCATCATATAATGGTCATCCACTAGAATTAAATTCAAGAGCCTAGGGTCAATTGATGCAATCTTCAACAAACTAATGTCTAGTCAACATCATTTACTTATACCCTTTGTAAAAACACCAAAGAGCATAATGGTGTAACTCCACACATGCACCAATGAATAACTACTTTAATTATTAGATCAGATGAAGATTTTTCACATCCACCATTACATTCAAGATGACTAGATAGCTAAGCATGGCCTGGACATGGAATCTAAGAGGCACCAAATCTATAAAAGATAATTTCAAACACTAAGTTTATATTTCATCCTTAGAATATTTTCATGATATATAGTTATCAAGTTCAAAACCTTTTTCATTTCACAAAGCATACATAACATTCAAATTTCCTCTTACATAGCCATGGATACCATGCAACTATTCTGACCCTTCTCTGAAGCATAAAAGGATGCCATGGGCATTGACATGGTGCTTAAAAAAACCAAGTATAGTGATTAAGAGTTGTTTTAGTACCTCCATAAAGTTGAGTAGAAGATATTTCACCATGATCCCATTGATTATGCACAACCATTCACCCTCACAACTCCCCACTAATTTCAAAACATAGACATTGAGCTCCTACTATGTATGCCAACATTTAGTGACCTAGGAGATATAGTTCAAATATTTCTTGCTTAATATAATGATGGAACAATATATTTGGGCCTAGATGAGACATTTTTAATCAACACATAAGCCATGGCCTAAGCTTTGGGCATGCTTATGCATGGAAATTCCATACCACCCTATAAGATCAAAATGCCACCCATCTTGCCATAAGTTTGAAACTTGTATGTGTGGGTAAATTGAGGTGTCCCCATCGATTAAATTCTAGATGAACCTATAAAAATTCTCATCCAGTGCATCATGATAAAATTTTGGTAGACAACCAAGTCTACCAAGAATATACCTAAGGGTGTTGTGGATATTTCTCACATGATGATCCACCAAAATGAAGCATTTAATTGGCCTAAACACTTCATCCAAGATTTGCTCAAAAATATTTACAAGATCCACACCACTCATAGTTAAACCTTTAAATATCATTTTTTGATCATTTCTCTTTACTTCACATAGTGGAAATCACCAAAGGGAGAAGCACACCTAGATATAGATTACTAGTTGGTGTAGAAGTTATGTAACTTAATATGGATACAATAACATGGAGCCCTTGCACATGAGGATAATTTCAAATATTAGTGGGAGGAGGTATTAGACCTCATTACCACACACCTTAAATTAACACTTGATGTCCTACAATACTTGGGTCAGCATGCCACAATCACTCTACTACCTAAGGGAGTCTTTATCACAATTCATGATCTATCATGATCACCATTAAAATCACTTCCATTATTCATCATAATGGATATGACATAGGTCAAAATGACTTGACAAAAATAGTACATAGCTAGGTGTGTGACCCCCTTACAATCTATACCATCAAGCGTAGACATTCTAATTGTACAATAATCAAAGTTAGCATCAAATTCACAATAGAAAAAGGGGAAGTGCAAAAAAAATTTACATTTAGTGTCTCCTCCCCCAAAGCAAACAACATGTAACATTATAACTTTGAAGGATTACCCAAAGGTACTATAGATAGATATCTCCTATGACCTCTTGGGAATGGGAATAGATGAACAAGAAGTATACTAGGTTATGTTGGTGGACATGGCTAGAGACTACTATGAAAAGGAAGAGGAGAAAGATTTATTTTTCTAGAATGTGGTGTGCACAATGTAAATCTAGAAGTAGGGTCCACCTGAGTTATGGGTGAAACTCCTAGCTCAACCACCTTCCATCATTATCAACATAATTTGGGAAGAATTTGAGTGACTCCAACATAGAATGTAATTATTTCATCCTTTGAATGCTCTAGCATTCACACCTGATGTCATCTTTTCACCCATGTCAGGGAGTCCACTAGAATAACTTGTGTGCAAGTCCAAAATATGATGATAAGTAAGAGTATCCCCTACCTTCAAAGAATGTACATTTGGTTGATTATCTACTATGCAAAAAGTACAACCTGCTCTTAAATCTTTTCCACCACCACCATGATAAAGACTAGTCATAATCAATAGAAAAAAGTATCAAGTTACAAGTTTAGAGGTGTGAATAGAGGATTTTCCACCATCACCATAGGCATAATAGGTTAAGGAAATTTCATAAGAGTATCTAATAGTAGAGGAATAATAGGTTTCTAAGGAAAAATTTGCTTGTGTAATCAAATGTTGGCTCAAGAAGGAAGAAACAAAGATAAATAAAGAAGAATCATAACAACATCATGCAACACAATAAGTTAAAGAATTTGAAGCCTCATAAAAGACAAAAAATTTAAATGTAGACATACTAAAGGCCCATGAGATGGATAGGTAGGCCAAAGAAGTATTCATTTTAACACAACAAGTACAAGAGGAGAAAGAGAAGAAAGAAAAATAAGTATAAAAACAAAGATAAGATGTATCAGACTGGGTACAACAATAAGAAGAGGAAGCTCCTAAGAAGAGGGATGAATATGATAAATCCCTATGGCAATAATAATCATAGGCACAAGCATAAGCCTAGGCATAGGCCCAATTTGTGCAGGAAAAAGAGAAGAAGAAAAAAGAATAAGAAGAACAAAAGAATAAAGAAGAACAAGAGAAAGTAGAAAAGATAAGAAGATGAGAGAAAGAAGAAAGAAAAAGAGGAAGTAGAAGAGAAATAAAGAGGAAGATGATAAGAAAAGAGAGGAATAATAAAAAATAAGAAGCAAGAAGAAGAGGAGGAGGAAAGAAGATGGAGGAAGAAAATAAGAGGAAGAAACATGAGGAATAGTCAAATGGAAGATTTCTAAATATGTTGCATAGTAAGTTAAGCTGGTAATAAATTCCTTAAGACAACATCAAGTTCTACCCACAACTCAAGTAGGGTCCTAGATGCCATAACTTCCATTATAAGTTATTTGGATTTGGGATATTACCTCATTCACTACTTAGTGCACTACCTTTTCACTCCCTCTAGACACTATGTCATGTCCTAATCCTATAGCCTCAATAAGCACATTAGTTTCACTCTTAGTCAAGTGGGAGGCTTCACTTGATGTCTCTCAGTTGCCTTTGAAGAAGTAGTTGGAGGATGAAATAGCTTTTCAAGAGTCTATCACACAAAAGCCTACCTCCCTACAATAAGAATAGGATTAGGAAAAGGAAGATAATGTGGAGCTCAAGGGTCATCTTCATGAAGTAGTGAATATGATTGTAGACACTTGCCCAAACTTGGCCTCTCGAGTAATTAGGGACCAAGTGATGTTAGATTATAGTAGTCTCAAGACCTTGATTGTGGAACTCATAAAATATTGGTGTGTAGTGAAACAAATTTAAACAATTGGTAAAGTGGGATACAATTTGAAGATTGACACCATAGCTTTGGTTACTCTAATAAAGGAGTTTTGGAGCATGATCAACATTGCATCTCTCTAAGCCCATTAGGTCACATGTAGTATTCTATACTATAATTAATAGCTTGATAATTCCATCTCCAACTCTATCATAGACTTCACCATAGCTACCATGACCAACACAACCATACATAGCCAGATTGCCTTAGCTGACAAAACCAACCTTGCTCTCTAGAAATATTTCAATGTTAGGGATAATGTGCATGATTGACTCCTCATCTAGCATAAAGAAATATGACATAGTGTATTTATAGGTATTCAGGTAAAAAAACATGCATAAAATTTGGAGCATCTGAGTGTAAAAATTTAACTAAAGGTTAGCAATAGAAAGGCAAAAATGAGTACCACTCAGGACTCTAACCCAAAAGAACTCATTGGATGTTATGCACCAATGTGAATCTTGATTTTCATGGTCTAGGAAGTGATGATCAATTAGGATGCCTTAAAAAATAACATGGCTCTATTTTTATAGTGATGTGACCTTGATCCTCAAAGTTCCTATTTATAAGCCACCATCAAAGATCCAATAGGAACTCACATAGTGCACAGTTGCTTAGTCCAAGGCCAAGGAACTTGCTAGCCAACCTTCTTCCTCAACAATACCACCTCATTCCAATTGAGTACTATGTAATGCACAAAGTTTTGAATTTTTTTGAAAAGTTTTAATCAATTTTTTATATTGGGGGTGATTATTAAGACAAATGGGGCTAAGATGGTTAAAAACATATAAAGTGCAGCCACCTAGTCACACGAGCCTATTCAAACCCAAAATGGTGGTAGGTTACTATGATACTTATTTTAAAACTTAAAGGGTAGATAAGTAGTGTGTAAAAGGTGAAAAACAAAAAGGGTGCCTTGAGTGATTACTATGACTTTTGCTAGTCTACCCAATTTTTTAGCTTCTACCATCATCGCACAGTTAGATGAACATGTGACATTATTTCAATATGAGACAAAATTTTAAGTTTGGTAAAGTGTTGGGAGAAGAAAAATAGATAAATAAAGATATATATAATATTCTTTGAATATTCATTCATTATGTAGGAAATTTTTAGCTATATGTATTTTTTCTATCCTCCATGAGTTGTAAAAGGATAGAAGATGAATAGTCTCCTCTCTTTGGTGCCAATGTATGAGAAGAATATGAATAGTTAGGAACTATAGTGACTATAAATATGTATGTTTATATGAATAAGAGGATGAACCTTTGATGAGATCAATATAATTTTTTTGTTTATGGTTACCTATCATATTTCTTATGTTATTTCTTGTCTGCATTATCATGACTAATATTTGGTTTAGTCTTATCTAAATTAATCTGAATGCTCCACAAAAATTAAAAATCTTTCGATTAATCTTAGTTTCTATCTATCACATGATAAATCATCTCTATCATGCTTCTATTAATTATTAATTCTTTGTACCATCCTATGTAGTATAACAAAACTTAGCTATCCTCATCCTTAGCATTTTTTTTGCATCAAGAACCTCTGCTAACACTCAATGTCATCTTTACATGTTGACCATTATCCTTTTTAATAATTTTAGGTAGATTATATTGATAAACCACTAAGGCCATGTTATCAACATCCATATTTTGTGTTTTTAGAATTGATTGAAAATTTAAAGTGATAAAATCTTTAAAAAAAATTGAAACCCTATGTTTGTAAGATCTCATCAAGTTTTTATTGGTCATGATTCTTGATCTTACCTGGTAAATAATTATTTCACTATCATTGAATAATTTTAGTGATTGATTTCCCCTTTAATTTACTAATTGAAGACCTCAAATCAATGCTTCATATTATACCACATTGTTAGTGTAGCTGAACTATAGTCTAAAGTAATAAAAATAATTCTCCTTTTGGGGAGAGACCAAAACAATACCCACACCTTCACCATTTTTTCTCCTTGATCCATCCAAGTATAGTTGCCACATTCCCTTGTGATTTTCAACCAGTTTAACTAGATTTGGGATGATCATATCATCTTCATGGATGTAATATGTACCCAACCATGTTTATTTGACATAGTTATAAGGGTAAAATTGAAGAGTTGATCCCCATTAATCAAGGTGAGTGTTTGGGAATTCTTCTAAGGATGTTTCAACTTCATGATCAAGTTACTCTTCTTGTTATTAAACTGTGCAGTTCATATCAATAGGGATAGGAGTGTATGTTTCAATATGGTCTTTGGAAATTAGTTCGGCCTTTATAGTCACTCTAGTCCCATATCTTGTCCTAAGAAACATATGCAATAAATCAATAGATAGGTACCCTCCTATTTTTGTAGTGAAGTTTTCTGAAAGGAAGATGGAAAAATAGGGGGTAGGTCAATAACTAAGATGTCTTGGGATATGGATAATCTTAGACATGCATGGATGGTAAGGTTTAGATGTTTAATAAACCTACATTTTTTTATAATAGTTCCATCAATTGAATCATGCCTTTTGTGACAAGTGTGTATTCAACACCCAACATGTCCATTATTTGTTGGGCATAATAGAGATGCTAGCCCCATAGTCCATCATATAGTTATGGACAAGATTTTTAGAAACTATGAGGGAAAATTATAAATGAGGGGGATGTTTTACTTATTTTTATGTCCATTTGAGGTTGACATAAGCTAACCTTCATAGTGGGTCCCTTAATTGAGACCTCTATTTGTTGGAATTTTTTAGAGCTTCCTAAAGCAAGTCTCTCTATGCTAGGAAAGACAATGCTTCCCACATGGTAAGAATTAGGTTAATAATTTTCATTTGTTCTAAAATACTAAAAGGAATGACACTAACCTTTTCTTATGACTTTATGGAAGGTACATCCTCTTTTATGAGATTTAGGATCAGTAGTTTTATGTTCGATCAACCCATCAATACATTGAGTGGATTTTGAATTGTGTTACTTTTTACAACCTCATGTATAAATTTAGAATTTGTATCCTATTTAACCTTGGGGGATAATATAATTATATTTCCCTCTTATTAGAGTGTGTATCTACTACCACTAAACTATTACCATTGGTTAGTGCTTCCTCTTAGTTTATGCCACAAAATCTCTCTTCTTGTCAGTTCAAAAGAGTGGTCCCATTTTGAATAGGCACTTATACCTCTTCCTATTGAGTATTAGTTTATTATTGATTCCTTTAGGGAGTTGATATGCTTTATACCATAAAAGTTTGACTAATGACATCATGAGGGTAAGCATTTTGATTATGTGATTAGGCATAATGATAGCACCAATCATATTCTTGGGCTAGGTTATTATGGACAAGAATGATGGACTTATAAGTAATTTGGGTAGGTAGAGAATATATATTTGGGGGATTTTATTACATTATTTGGCTTTGGAGTTGTGAATTTCCTTAGTATGGTTGCCTATTAGGCTGATATACCTAGTTAGGTGGTTGATAAGGACTATAGTTTTGGGACTATTGCCTTTATAGGATACTAACTCATTTATAAAGATTTGAATCAATGTCTTAACTTATTAAAAATAGTTATAAGGGAAAGTATGTAAAGCTGGTTGATTTATTGTTGTGGTAATTGGGGGTATAATAGGTTGAGTTGGAGGCAATTCTATAAACAATGGCATTAGAGTCTAAGGAGCAATTTCCCCATCTTGAATGAGGTAATTTTTAGATCTTATTTCAATGTCATAAGCATAAAGGAGTGTTATGTTGCCCATTTATTAGATCATGAAAACATATCACTATTTAAAGATCTTAAATAGTACAATAAAACATCTTTTGGGGATAGTTTAACTAACACTCAGATCTTATTCCACATCTTTTGGAATAAAAAATTAAAGTCACTCATAAACTCATGGGGATAAAATTTAATTATGGTTAGATGCTCAAATAGAGATATGTGATCACTCTTATCCTCAAAATATATGCATAGGTAAAACCCTAGATCATCCTAAACATGGATAAAAATTAGGAAGTAGAGTCTTATAACATTGTAAGGTCTTACCATTAAATGATGAGGTAATAAGTCTGATAGAAACATTTTATTGTGCAATGTTATGAACCAAAAAGATGTTAGGAACATATTTAATGTGTTTAATGGATGTGGTGGAAGTTTCACAAGTAAAATATGGAAGGATTTTCAAAGCCAAGGTGGGTATATCATCATATTGGGCCAACATAAATAGGATACCTCCATTGAATGGTACAAAATTATGATTTATTATATTAGAAGTAACATGACTAAGAGGGGGTGGTGAATTATTGTCCTTATAAAATTTTACTTTAATTTTAATTTATCTTATAATCATTCAAAAAGCAACATCATCATATTAGCAATATCAACTAACATAGTAAAGAGAATATACACATAGAAAGTATGAACACATCATATATGTGGGAAACCCTCATGGGGAATAAAATGCATAGATAATAGCTTGGAAAAAAAAATATAAAGAAATTAATAAAATTTAGTTGATCACCCACTCAACTTGGAGCACCAACCCCAGTATATCAAGCACCAACTTGACAAAATCTTTAACAAGCACCCACTTACAAAGAAGCACCAACTCCCTTAATATCTCAATGCCAACTCAATAAAATCTTGACCAAGAACCCACTATCCAATTATACCTATGTATTAAATATTTTTACTTTTTTCAATCTTCAACAAATGATGGTTCTCTTCTTCATCTCTTTACACACTTTTATTCCTCTTGAATTGGCTTATATCATTCTTTGCTCAACTAGCCCTCTTATTGATTTGATTAGGTCATATGACCTTGATAATCATATTTAGACATTATATTATATATTAATGATACCCAATTTATGTTCCACATGACTTCCTCATACTCCATTTTTTTCTCTTTTTTTGGTATGCACACACTCTTATCTAATTCACACAAATATGCCTGATTAATCTTGCTCTTATACTAGTCACTTGCTCTCACACACATTGGTCAGACATAAACACTTGAATACTTGTATTAAAAATATTTTAGTTATTATAACACATTTCAAACATGAATAAAATAATACAATATGTTGGTTATATCATATAGGACCAAAATCTCTTTTAGGCCTTAAGGATACATAATTTAATTAAGTCTTCATTAGAGCACATTACAAATTATCTTTCTTTGATCACTTCCAAACTCCATAAATAATATTATAACTTCATATATAACTTAAATAAACCTTATCCAAATTCAATTTATGTCCATGAAAACTTTTATGTCTAACCACCACTTGAACCCCTTCTCAAAACACGGTTCACAAAAGGCTTATGAATACATAGAAAATATAACTTAAACAACTAAAGAAAAAACAAAATTTTGATTAAAAAATCATGGAAAAATACAAACATACAAAATATAAATTAAATTAAGTTCATAAAAAACTTCATTATATGTTTCAACTTAGGGTATACAGGCTCAAACTCGTCTCTTCAAAATGTTTACTCTGAACTGCCAACTGGCCTCAAAACATAGTCAAGGAAACATGGACTATAACACATGAAGAAACATAATAAATGGATTAAAATTAATTAATATTATCTTAAAACATATTTAAAACAATATATAATAAAAATATCACAATATCTAATGGAAACTATTGGTCTTATAGACTAATTTATTGACTCTCTCTAACAGTCCTTACTTAGCTAGACAAGCCATTTTGGTTTTAATGTTCCAACCTCTTAAAATACCTTACAAGAATTATATAAAGAATTTATATGTAATATATGTACCAATAAACATAATAATATTCATTATACACTTAAATTCATAATATAAAGCTTTAAACTCATCACTGTACCTTGTTCACTTAGAAATGTCAATTTTCCTCAAAGACTAATCATGGTGACTTTGAATTCCAACACCTATGTAGACACATTAAAATAATCTTGATGAATGAATATTATAATTATATTTATTTAGATAATCTCTAAACATAAAAAATCTAAGGTCAAATAATAAATATTAGACATAGAGACCAATCTCTAGACCTCTTTATACACAGACTTCACTAAGCTAGACAAGTCAACTTTGAGAGTAACTTTTTTCTATATAAAAAGATATCCAAAATTAAAATGTATTAAAGTTATATAAAAATTTATTCATGAATTTGGATTCATACCTAATCCATGATAACACATCCCTAATCACTTTCTCACTTGTGCCTGGGTTTCTCACTATTTGCACTGATAGGCCTGTTAGTGATAGGTCAAATTGTATGAATATTTTATCACAAATGATGTATATAACCTAATAATAAACCACCTTATACATAAAAAATTCTAAAATTTTTTCCTATATCCATTTAGCAACTTTTAATTGGTCAATTCTGATTGCTACAATAAGTTTTTGAGAAACATGTTCTTTCTTGTAGGGTTTGTTCACACACCTGACAAACCAATCACACCTATAAGTTATTTGGAGAGTTTAATAAAACATAAAATCACTTAATTATACATATATAACCATGATAATCACTTTGTAATAAGATCTTCAACATCAGGTCATTGTTAGGGTTCTTTAGGGGTTTAAACCATCTTCCAATCTTAACAATCATTCATAAAGCTTAGCCATTAATTAAAAATAATAATTCTAAAAAAAATAATCTATGATGATTCAAAATATACCATGATGAACTTATTTCCTCATGTATATGTTGCACGTGCTAATGAACACTTGAAAAACCTTTTCAGGTAGACAACTCTTTATCCTATGCACTCAAGAGACCTTAAAACACTTTTTCTTGCCCTAACCTTAAAATTTTGACCTAAAACTTGGTAAAAACACCTAGGAAAACATATAAAATCACTAAAAATTCTAAAATTATCATTCTTACCTTGTAACTTGATCTTAATACCCCATTTAGCTACCATCTCTCTCTTTTCTATCTAGGCTTTTGACCTAAAACTCACATTAGGCCTTAAAACTAACCTTATAGCCAATTTCCAAGCTATAAAAACCTCATATATATGTCATATAACCTATTACCATGCTCAACCGTTTCCATAAATTCTTCATATTCCTTGATAATACCTCATGACACCTCATTAGGTCAGGCATGGTCTAGAATTAATCTAGTTGCATGCTAAGTATTTACATTTTACCCATGTAAGATAACTTTGAGACTCTCCTAAGTGATTAAAAAACTCATATTCATGATCAGGAAACCATATATATCCTCTTATTCCTCTTTTCATCCATACCACCAAGTAACCAATCTTATACCTTCTCACAAGGTCTCTACATATCATGACTAGTCTTAGACTACTTAAGAATTTGACCTTCATGCCTCTTCTCATGTTATAAACACCTCAATATCATGTTCATCATCTCAATCTAATATAATATAATCAATATCATTATTTAACACTATAAAATATCTTTATACAACTTTAACTCATAATGTAACCAAGTTTATACCTTGACACAAGGACTCTTCATATCATAACTAAGTTTCACAAGACACCATGTAATCAAAGGTACTTGATATCAAAATTATATATCATTTATATTCATAAGAACATCCAACTTTCTATACCACAATGCCTCTTTATGCACAAGACTAGGCATCCTATACTCATACCTTCTCAACACACCACTAGACTCAAACACTTGACAACTTACTTTGATTTTCCTTTACTAGTGCAACACTAACCTTGATAAAATCCTTCAAAAAAAAAGGACAACATTGAGAATAAAACTTGACCATTAATCATCTTTGAGAACATCATGTTGATACCTCAACTATCCTTTCTTACTTGGACATGATCCTTCACTCATACATACTTTAAAGACCACTAATCATGTATCTTCACCAGATGTATATATAAATTGATGATAACACAATTTGACATTAATGAAATTATATTAACATCAATGACAACATTATTCCAATAAAATCCCCTTTTTCATTGATGGTAAAACATACTACATTGTATTCAATCTCTTCTCCCCCGATCTAGTAAATCTTGCTTCATGAACTTTTTCCCCCTTCAACATTAATGAAAAAGCATCATACACACTATAGGAACCATTCATTCTCCTTCTTTGGAAAATATTCTTAGAAACTACAAAAACACTTAAATATACCAAGCTACTCATTAGATCAAGCATATTATTTAAATTAACTTTAATCACAAGACCATACATCTTATCCTTGAAATGATTGATATGACTCGAACTCACTAGGCTAACCGATTTGTTCTTATTTGACAAAGACTTTTTTATAAATGGTGTTGAGCATGGTCATTTATGTTAGAGTTATCATTAATGTCCAAGGTGCATGATGTCATGATGCATTAATGATAAAGAGGTTAATTTTATGGATTGGTAGATGTATGAGCTTATATTCTTGATATGAAGACTTGGCATAGAACATAGTGAGCTACAAAAGTCCTTAGTCAAAATCCAAATATATTTATAAGTAGATACACAGATTCACTATAAAGATATGAATATGTTTTGTTGAAGATTTAAATATCTTCCAAGTAGCTCTGAAGATAACTATTTATACTCTATAGATTAATATAAAAACTCTAAATATATCTACTATACATATATACATTTTCCCTCTTTATATATTTAATTTTAGACATTAATATTCATAGTAATAGTCTAAAAATGATCTAATAATGTCTCTTTATTGAGATAGAATTTGAAGGAAACCTAATTATTATTTTAAGGTTGATGTTAAGTTTCAGCTCAAGGTAATCATGTTTTGAAGTACTAATCTTTGAATACAAGGTGTCTTAAGAAGCATAGTCATATCATGAGCATGTGCTTGGTGATCATGAAGTAGTATGTGTAAAGGTATGATATTGTATAAGGATCATGAAAGGAATGAAATAAAGGAGTATAAGCATTAAAGAGTGTTTTCAAGATCAGTTACCAAAGTTGACAAGTATTTTAACCTATAAAGAGAATTTAGAACACTTTTGCATAGGATGCCTAGTCTTGTAAATAAAGGATCATGGTGGCCTAGTGAGATGAAACAGATAGGCATAAGAGGTTATATATAGTTGATTGAATATGTATATGAGGTGATGGATTACTTATTTTAACGTCAAATTAAGCTAATAGGGGTAAGGCTTTAAGCCCAAATATACAACTAGAACAGTTATAGACCTTCCCCGACTTAATGAGGTGTCATGAGGTATTGTCAAGGTAAATAAAGGATGTTTGACATTGTTTGGGCATGTGATATGTTGTGTTATAATGTAATTCAGGTTTAAATAGGTTGTAATGTAATTTTTAAGGCCTAATATGACTTGTAGGTCAAATTCTAGAGATCAAAGAGAGAAATCATGGCATAATGGGGTATCAAGTTCAGTTTTCAAGGCAAGTATGCATAGGTGAGATTTAACAGATGTGTGATAGGTTGTCCCATGTGTATTCATGAATTTTAAAGTCAAAGTTTGAAATAAAAATATTGAAAAAGTGTTTTAATATCTCTCGAGTGCACATGATGAAGATTTGTCTACACAATAAGGTTTTACAAGTGTTCATAGGCATGTACATCATTTGCATGAGAACTTAAGATATTCATGGTAGATTGGGAAGGATCCTAGATCAAGGATACAATAATTTGTTTCTAGAGTAAGGAAATAAACTTTATGAGTGATCATTAAGACTTTAATATGGTTTAAACCCTCAAATAAAGTCTTTATGCCTCTAAATGTATCAAAGGTGCTCTTAGCGTTTAAAAACACTTCTCAATTTGAAATTCATGGAAATCAAACCATGAGTAGTAGGTTATGGTAATATAGTTACCTATGGTGAAATAGGGGTAGATCAATAAACTAGTCCAAAATATCTATATTGATTGGTGGTTGGGAGCCACCATGGCCAAACTTAGTGAAATACAAAAGATCTATGCTATTATTAGTGAATATATGATAACGTTATAAAAAATATTAATCTGAATGAATATTCATAGTGAAGTTTAAACTATAGTGATTTTTTCAAAAGAAGCAAAAGGAAGGATAGGGTAGAGAGAAGATATTCTAATTTTCAGTCCAAATATTATGACAAAGTTTAAATTTCATCAAGACATACATTTAAACCAATAAATGACATGAAATACTTTAGCACAAATCTTACCATGCACCAAGAAATTGTCTAAGGAAAGGATGGAACAATGCAAATAAGAAACTAGATCTACTTTAAAGATTTACTCCACAAGCAAATTGCATTAGCACATCTATGAGGAAAGCAAGAGAAATGAAATGAACCTAATATATTTTAATTAACTTAGCATAATCATAAGTAAATAGCTCTGCATTCACATATGTATATCAAGAATTAATGAAAAGCTTTCAAATTTAGACAAAATTCTCAATATTCCTTACTTGTATTAATTTCTCTAAGTATAAAAAATAGTTTTTGTTATAAAACTCTCTCCCTTTAAAAAATGGTAATACTACCTTTTATAGAAAATCATAGCAATACACCCATTATTCATGAGATTAAAAATGTATAAAGGTAAGGATAGATGTCCATTCACATAGTTTTAGAATAAATTTCTTTTTTCAAAGTGGATTGACCTATAGGTAAATGTGCTAACAAACTAAAATATGCCTTTACAAAAAGAGTATTCTACTTTTGAATATTACAAAGTTTCTTACAAAGTGGAATATTGTTATTTAGTTGGGTGGGCCCTATGCTGAAGAAGTCCCCTATTGATTTTAAAGCATATTCATGGATTTTTTATGTTGTTCATCAAATATCCTTAAATTGACAACTAGATCCAGTAGGCATTCATCCTCCTAGTCTACCAAGTCACCAAAATCTCTATCATTTATAGCCATTGCTTCCTTGATACTTCTTGCCTCAACAATTTTCTCCTCTATAATTAGCATCATGACCATGATCCTATTGTTATCACCTCTATATTGGCCCTAACTTTTTCTCTTGACCTCTTACATAACCAAGGTGACCCTATGATTATACTCATCATCAATAATGATTCTTAGTGAGATAAGTGTGGAGGGTGTGCCAAGCATGGTTCTAAGAAGCTACTCGATTCTACTTATCAAATTTTCATCATCCCTCAAGACTCTCTCCAAGCTCCTTAACCATGTGCTCAGACCCTAGCTCTTGTCAAAAATTATTCCCATAATATTATTTAAGTGGGAAAGTCTTATGGTTCTAAAAATAAGGATCATATACTCAACCATTATACTAATTAACTCTTTTATCATATCTTTTGAACTTTTCCATTGGGCTAACAAACCCTTGGATACTTCATCCAGGTGAGTTAAATGCCTTTTTATTTTATTCATAGCCTTCAAATAATTGAACATATCATAAAAACATTCCTCAAACATATGTATCATCTCTTCTAGAATTGATAAGATGGCCTGTGTTTCAAGGTTCTCCTTCTACTTATATGAGATTTCTATTTTTTGATATTGGCCTTTGATTCGTGATTTTAATTGGGTTGAGTGGGTATCAACTAGTCCAACTATGTATTATTCATGAATTATGTACTCATCAAGCCTATGACCTCCTATTTTATTTAATCCCATAAAAGGTTCAACTCTTTTAAAGGTGAACTCCTCACTCCCAACCATGGTATTCTTGGTTATCACACTCTCCAAGCCTACTTTCTCTAGATTGAACTACACAATTAATATTGGCTCTATGATCTTTAGAGGTTCTAAGACATCCATATGTGTGCTACCTAAGGCTCCAAGGGTGTTTATATAAATTCTACTTGACCCTCCTATGGTGTTAATCCTCTTTTCCTCTTATTCCTTCATTAAAGACACTATCCATGGCTTGACCTCATCATGGACAATGATGTTAACTATCTGGGTCAAGTCCCATAAATGCTCCAATGTTGGAATCTATTTCATATTCTCATAAATGAACCACTTAGGGATGATTGGCTCATGGATGGGATTCTCATCACTAAATAGGTTAACCTCACTCAAAGGATGAGTGAATATTAGCCTTGACTTCTTCTTTGTAACTTGGACTAATGCCAACTCAGCCTTCCTTTTAAGGGGTGTAAATGGAATTAGGTCTATTGTAATTTACTTCCCATTTTCATGCCTTGCTTTCATAGCTTGGGCCTAAAGTTCCTCAGCTTGTTCTTCTTCCTCTAATCCATATGCCTTAATAAACACCTTAAGTTCATCTTCCACTATCTCATTAGGAGCTAATGCAATCATGTCAGTATACTCTATTAGGGATTCTAGTCTTTTAGATTGAGATGAGAATGATGGTACTTCCCTAAGTCTCTCTTAAAATTTATATTTCCTTGGTACTTGTGCCATTTTTACTTAAGGTTTTTATAGTGGTTTCTCTAGAGGGGACCTAGAAAAGGGTCCAAGTGATCAGTGGTACTATAGGGGTCCCATATACCAAATTTCACTAGGAGGCTTCTCATCCCTAGCCAACCTAGCCTCAAGCTTAATATTATGCTTCTTCAATATATCCAACACCTCTATAAAATTGGTGGCCTTGATGTACATCATGTCATAACCACCAAGTATATGCTCATAGGGGTAATTCATGGTTTTTGACTACAAATGTTTAGTGAACCTATTATAAGGGTCCCATTGCCTTAGTTCATATAATTTTAAGTTGAAGGAGAATATTTTCTTGGAGATGACATTCACATGATCTTAATTCTAAAGCATAGTTCTATTGATGGTCAAAGGGAAGGGGTGAAGGAGTCATTTCTTTTCCTACTTGCACACACCATCTATACCATTGAAGAGTTGGTATGCAGTTTTGTGTTCTACTAATTTTGTTGGAACTTGGATTGGTAATTTGATGGGTTGAACTAGGGTTCCCTATATTCTTATCACTATACAATCTAGATATAACTAGATGTCCCCCATTAAATCTACATATTTTTTTATCAGAGGGATAAGCCTACCCATGGGGATCCCTATAATAACATATAACAAAGCTAGATATACATAATCACAATTGAATTGTATGTTGTGTTTATAATTTAATATGTGTAATTTGGAATAGTTATGGGAAACGATGTGTCTCCCATCATGTGACCAATTTTTTATTTCAGGGATGTTGTTGGTGGCTAAGAGGGCATCTAGGAGATAGGACATCATGAGAAAGTGATTGTTGGTTTTATTCTTAATGTATGTTAATTATTGTTTCAAACAAATGTTAATCATCTCATCAATTAGGGGTGTGAGTCCCTTCTCTACCTTTACATATACATAGGGCACCCAAATCTTATTAACATGTGTGGTGTAAGGGGCTCTAGATAACCTATTTAACAAGGTCATGATTACCCTGATCCCTTACCTAAATTGGTAAATTAGGATCTTCTTGTTAGGGTCTTAGATTACATGGGTTCCAATAAATAACCATGGGGTAAGGACATTGTTCAAGTCATTCTTACAAGTCCATGCTAAAATTGTAGGCAAGTCTATTTAGGGCTTGTCTAGCTTGTAGTATCTCTCAAATGCAAGGGGGAAATATATGCTACCTTTCTAAAATTAAATTAATGAACTATCTAATATTTCTCAACTTTACAATCAATGAAAATGGGGGTAATAACATCGATGTAGTATAATACCTTAGGTTTTGTAGTAGCATAATGGAGACTGGTCATCTAGATGGATACTAGATCATTATATATCTAGAGGATCATAACATTATTATACTCCTCTCTTGTAATTTATTTCATCTCCTTAATAATCCAAAATAGCTCAGACTAATTTTTTATCCTTATGTTTAATGTTTTAGCATCAAAGTCAATATATTTGAAGATTCTTCCCTCATTGTCTAAAGCTAAATACAACTCTATATCATACCTCTATTGTTACCTCTAAGCTTCCATGAATATGAAGATTGAAAATTTATTGATAATGTTCTTTTAGTAGCCTTTATATTAGTTTATTCTTTCATAGATAACAATTAAACTCTTCCTAGATTGACTATGATTGACTTGAGTTCATATTAGGTCTTTTTGTGGAGGCTAGGGATAGTTTGCATCTTTAATGGTGATAGTAGCTCAAACTTAGGATAATTCATGCCTTATATTTTATTTAGACTCCTAAATTTATACATTTGCCTTTTCATGCTCATGAATTCTTCAATTTTTTTTCTTTGTGATTGTGTGGTGCCTATGTGGCATCTATTTGGCAACTTTCATGAAATTTTAAATAAATGCCATGGAGAGACTAGCCATTATCTTTTAAATGTTTATTTTTATTCACATCATTGTATATTTATTCATGGATCAATGTAGACCATTGATCATGATCCCTAGGCTTGATTTTTATTGGTTGTCTTTGTATAAGGCTCTATAGTTGTGCCACTTAGCACCTTTGCAGGCCTTATGGGCTTTGCATTTTGTCAGTGAACACATGCTCGCCATGTGTCAATCCTACAAGCCTTCAGGGTCTTATTGAATAGTCTCTATCGATTACACTTCATTCAATCATCCTTCATGATGAAGCATGGACCTCGATCATTATTTGATTAGATACACACCATTGGTTTAATGGATCAAAGGATTTAGATTCATCAGATCATTTCACTTTATTCAATTATTCTCTATGATGAACTATATGCCATTGATCCTAAAAAGTGAATGCACTTTAATTAGAAATGGGATACGAAAAGGGACTTAGGCTAAATAATTTAGGCTAAAGTTTATTTCTTGTTTATAAACATATCATCAAATTTTGGCTAAAATATTTTAATCTAAGTTTTTAGAGCACATATAAAGGGGACCTAAATAATAAGTAGATTTAGTGTAAGGCTTTAACTTAGGGTTTTGTCATGTTTATAAACATGATAAAAGTTTAGGTTAAAACCTTAAGCTAATTTTTAAGCTACATGTATTTATTGTTGAATTAAAACATAATACAAGTCTTTAGCCTAAGGTTTATTTTGTTAATGAATATAATTGGGACCTTAGGATAAAGACTTAGATTAAGTCTATTTATGAAAATATTAAACCATAAGATCATTTTACCATTAAATTTAAAAGACCCTAAGTATTTTATTTCCCAAAAAAGGGGTCCTATTAAATTGAAATGCAAGTAATAAGATTTTAGCAAGATTTTGAAGCATATCCTTATGTCTAAGAAAAATAATCGATGATCTTAAATTTGAAAACCTTACAAGGTCAATGATAGCCTTTCAAACATCAAGTGATGTTCACAATAACATCAAATTTAAGTTCATGAAGTTCATAGGTCCATAGATCATGGATTTAACACTCTTTATTTGATCATTTGGTCTTGACCAAATGTAGTTAATTGATTAATATTAAATCACATGCATACCATTGGTCTTTGCAATCATGAAGAGGATAAAATTAGCCCATGGATCAACACATATGAAAATTAGACTAAGTTAAAGTCATAAGTATAAAAGGCATAATAAAATGGGTCCCTTTGAATACTATAATCATAACCTAAGTTTTTAGCCCAAGGTTTCATTGTATTAAGAATATATAATAAAATTTATGATAAAAATTTAGGTTAAGTCTAAGTATTAATGCACGGGGCCCTTTAAACACTAATATTGAATGTGATAGTGCCACATGGAAATACTATGGGACTCATGAGATTTTGACTTTGTTTGACCCAGGGGAGGGTCCATAAATCATTGATCTAGATTTAGATTCTCAGATGGTGACACTTTTCATCTTCATAAAATTTCTTAGGCCTTTAAAATTTCAACACCACATACACTTCATCAGATTGATTTGAGAAAACATCCATAGGCTTTTGATGATGATCCTAGATACTTGCACATATTGGAACTTTTTGAATATTGAAGACATAGCATAAGTTTTATCTTAAGGTTTCATTGTATTAATAAATATAATGAGAACTTAGGGCAAAACTTATGATAAGTCTATGTTTGATAAAAGGGGGCCCTTTAAAATTAATGATGATCATGTATCATTTGATCTTTAGTCTCACTTAAGTGTAGACTATTGATTAGGGGATCATATGGGATTGGTATAATATATTAAAGGATTTAGATTCATCAGATATCCTTCACTCCATCTGATCATCTTCCATGATGAAGTGAGAGCTATTGATCCTGTAAGGAGGCAAGATGTTTAAGTTAGGGCTCAAGTTGACATAAGAACTTATGTTAAAGTTTTAATACTAAGGTCTCATTCATGTTAATAAACATGAATGGGTCCTTAAGACTAATACTTTAGTCTAATTATGTAACAAAGAGGACCAGATAACATGAAGAGGCCAAGTTAGGAAATTAAAGGACCCTGTACACATGAAAGTTAGACCTTTGTTGAAATAAAGAGAATAAAAGGGGGAAACATTAAGCTCCAAAGCATGATTTTAGGCAAAGGTTTGATCTTGATAAATAATGACCAAGCCTTAGCATAAAATTAGTATTAAGTATAAATTATTTTTTTGAAATATTCCCACCAAATTTTCTGCCACTAAATTTTAATTCAAGCCATGAGTCTAAGCTAGGGTTTTTTGAAGGAGGGTTTTAGAACATGAATCCAATTGTGAGATCTTACAGACTAAAGGCTAGAATTTTTTTAAATGAGGATAAGATTGTGAACGTCCTAATATGATCCATTGATAAGATCTCCATGAAACTTGAAACTTAAGACATGAGGGTCAACTGTTAGCAACATTAGGTAAGGTTAAAGAAAAAATATGAACAAATGGGCCAATTTCATTTGGCATGGATGATCTTTAAATTCCAATAAATTAAAAAATATCAAGATTTCAATGTTAAGGTTCAAAGTAATGCACAAGGGTCCCTATTTTCATAAATGGGGGTATGTTGACCTAAAAAAAAGTGAATTTTGTGGGAAACATATAAATATATTATAACTTAGATACTATGGTTTAGATAAATAACTATGTCATTTATTCCACTTGATCAATGCCATTATCAAGATCAGTTCATGGTTGAAACAAACCTTGCACATACAAAATTAGGATCAAACATCAATATATAGCCATGTCATGTGTTATTTGATTTCACTTACTATTAACCATGGAATTTGTGGGATAACCTCCAAGTTTCATACCTTTAATCATTAACATTGACTTGGATCATGTTTAGATATTCATTAAGAACCATGCTTCTAGATCAGGGAAGGCTTGGGCATTGCTCTGCTACCAGCTAGGTGTCCATAGTACTGATATAGATGCCTTTGGATCTAATCATGGACTTTCTCCACTACCATCTAGGAATCCATATCCCTAGTGGATATTATCAAAATCACCTTTGCTTGACAATATTTTGATTTTGTAATAAGTTCTTATTTTTGTATTTTTTTGGGTCTTTTAGACTTTCAAGAAAGGTTGAGAACTAGGGTAGCTAGGTTTTAAGGATTTAATCAAGTGTCTAATACTTAGATAATCACCTATGGTTGTAACCTTTATTCTAGGTAAGGATGTTTATTAAGTGAAAGAATGCTTGTACCTTAATAGATTAAGATTTCATTCTATATGTGCAATTCTTCTTAAAACTAAGTTAAGGTCAAGACAATGTTTAAGTTCTTATGGAATGGTTAACTTATTCATGGGTCCTTAATAGTTTCTTCAAATTATAACATCAAGATAATATCTAAAATCCATGGTCAACATATGTATGAGGTTCATACAAACATTTTAGAACTTCAAGAGTTCCAAGAAAACTAAGGGGATTTGAGCTGAAGTCTATCTAAAAGGACATATTGGAAATAAGAAACAAATCAATAAGAAGCAAAACATAATAGAAAGTAAAAAATTAGGAAGTAAATAAATATATACAAACTTATGTATAAATAAGGGATAGGAATAAATGAGATAAAGGAAACTAACTAGCCTACCTACATTAACTCTAACCATATTATAGATTTACTCCATGAAGACCCTAGGAGGAGCAATAGAGAGTAATGCTTGAGATACTACCCATTAGTGGGTAGTGTGAACTCTACTCCATGTATATATTTCAACTTGAAAGTGTTATCTCTAAGTGCATATTCAATCTAATAAGGGCCAATCCATAGAGGTGTAAACTTACCACATTTTCCCTTGGGCTTAGATACTTTATCCCAAAGAAGAACCAAGTCTCCTTATTTGAACACCTTGATCTTTGATCTCTTGTCAAACCACCTATTTACTATATATTGGTGTCTTCTAAAGTTATCAATAGCTTCTTCCCATATATCTTCCATCTGAATGATGTCCAATATCCTTGAGTTTGAAAATTCTTGGTCTTCTTCCATATACTCTTGTAGTTTGAGTCCATAAATTTTATCAATCATGACTAGTTGTAAAGGCATTACTACCTTTGGTTCTTTAGTGTTGAAGATCTAGCATGAATGGCATTCTCTCACATGTTTATGAGCATATTTGAAGATGGTGGGTAAATAATAACTATCCATAAGAATCTTGTGAGCCATGGTTCTCCTAGATGGGTGACCACTTCCCAACTTCTAATGGAAAGTAATTATTATATCAATAGCTTCTTCCTTGTAAACACATCTCAGGTACACACCTTCAAAGTTCTTTCAGTATAGGACTCCATTTTTTATGAGGTAGTGAGTTTCTTTGAGCCTTAAATATCTTCTCTCTTCCCTAGTTATTCCTATAAGACAAGTGCTATTGATTAGTAAATTAAAGATGGGATCATACTAGTCATTAGGCTAAAAATTATGCTAATCAACTTGCATGATGTATAGCTTAGGTATGGAATTAGTAATCATTTTAATTAGATCTTGACATCTTACCATTTTTTTATTTTTTATCCCTATGTCATATTCTTGAAGAATTGAAATCCACTTACCTCTTCACTTTCCAAGATCACATTGGATCAACATTAGCTTAGTGGTTGGGTTTGGTAAAATAACATGTAATTTGTTCCTAACAATGTAGTGCCTAAATGTTTTGACTACTTTTACTAATGCAAAGGCTTGTTTATCAATTAAAGGATAATTTAACTCAAAAATTTTCAAATTAGTGCTCATAACAATAATTGGATGGTCACATCCTTCTATTTTCTGAGTTAAAACAACAACAATAGTGTGGTCAAAAGAAAATGAGTAGAGATGAAAATCTTTTGAAAAGTCTAGACTTATCAAGACTAGAACTTAGTTGATTTCCTTTTCTATGTCCCCAAAGGATTTATTTTACTCTTCATTCCATGATACTTTATTGTCCTTGTTCAGTATATCATTTAATGGCTTAACAATCTCTATAAAACTAGAAATTAATTTTCTCACAAATTTTATATTACCAAAAAATGATTTCAATTTTTTTTACTATTGGGAGGATTTATCTTAGATATAACTTACACTCTTTTAGGATCAATGGAGATCCCATCTTTAGTGATAACATGGCCAAACAATTTACCCTTAGTGACACATAAATTGATTTTCTTAGGGTTGAGGGAAATTACATACTTTTTGCACCTTTCAGATACCTATTGTGGATGCATGAAATAGTCCTCCTTATTATTAGAAAAATAGTTATATCATCCATATAAATTATAATTCACTTATCAATCAGGCCTTGGAAGGCATGGTCCATGGCCCTTTGAAAAATGGATCCTACATTTATCAGTCTAAAAGGCATTCTTTTCTAGGTGAAGGTGCCCCACATAGTTGTAAATATTGTCTTCATTCCATCTTCTTTATCTACTATCACCTAATTGTACCCTAAAAATATATCAATAAAAGACATCATGGCTAAACCAGAAACAATTTGTATTACTTTGTCAAGAGAGGAAGAGGATAATTATCCTTTTTAAATGCTTTATTCATATTTCTAAAGTCAATACATAGTTTAATTTCATAATTCTGCTTCCTAACTGGTACCAAATTGGCAACCTAGATAGAGTTCCTAATGGAAAATATAATTATATCATCTAACAACCTCTTGACTTCTTTGAAAATCATGGGTTCTAAGATATGATTCATAGGTCTTCATTTCTGCTTGAAAGGTTTGTAATTCTCTTTGAGAGGTATAGTGTGGGTAATAAATATTGAATCAAAAATCTTCAAGTCATCATATGACTAAGCTATCACATATTTTTATTTTGTCAATATCTTTTTGGCTTTCTTGTTTTTAGCACTTGTACAAATTTTTCTAATGTTAACTAGCTAAGGTTGATCTTGAGGTCCAAGATCAACTACATTCTAATCTTTTCAACTTTTAGAATCTTAGAAGCTTCAACCAACTTATCTTGATCTAACAATCTTTCTAAGGCAATCATCCCCTTGGGGATTTTTTTGTCATTTAGTTGAATGAATTTGCTATCAAAATTACCTTCTCTAAATGTGTTTTCATCAGCCTCATCAATGATGTGAGCCTCAAATTCTCCTAAACTAGTCATGAAGTTCAAGATCCATTGGTCATCATTAAAGACCTATAGATGGTTTATATTATCTAGGATAGAAGGGCAAGGTATTAGCTCAATGATAAAGTTAGGTGAATCTTGGGTAGGCATGAGACTATCTGTAGTAGAGGCAAACTCATTAGTATCTTTATTTTCTTCCCTAGGGATAGAAATAATATTGAAGGAATCAAAAATTTCCACTAGATCATAGACTCTAAATTTGTATCTCTTGAGGTATGATAGTTTGCACTGATATTTGCTTCTTACCTAATTTATTACTAGTTATAAATTACCATAAACTAATAGTTCCTTGAATTTATTTTTAATGGAAAATTGTAGACCTAATATGAGAGCCTCATATTTTGTATGGTTATTTATGCAAGGAAACTATATTCTATAAGAATCATGATATTTATTACCAATAGGCTCAATTAGAATAATGATCACTCTAGATCTAGATTTACACCTAGCCCCATAAAAACACAACTTCCATAACCCAGACACAATATGAAAATATTTAAAATCACATACATTATTAGTTTCTAAGGTGAAAACTCCTAAATCAAAATCAATTATGTTGACCCTTTCATTAATAGCACTATATTCAGTGATCATGTGTTTCATTCTTGGTTCTCTTTCAACTCTAATCTAGTTGAGAACTCCCTTCTAAGGCAACCATCAATGTGAGCACTCTATGGAAATATATTAATATAAAGCCTTTGTCCATTATCTAATTAAAAGTAGTCCATATACATCAGGGATATCTACCACTTGGATATCTATAAATTTTTGGAATCTTAGATTAGAAGCTAGTTGCATGTGGACACTTAATAATTCCCCAACCACTTTGACCCTAAACTTATCTAATTGGGTGATAACCCTATCAAACTTAATGGGGGTTAAACCAAGCTACTTACAAACACATGAAGTAATAATACTTGTAGAGGCACTAGAATAAAAGAAATAGTTATGCAAGTTCTTACCAAACATTTTGACTATAAGCAAGAAGGGTGGGAACTCTATTTTAGCTTTCTATATTTACATTTGCATTATTAATCTTAGACATCTTATGAGGCTTCTTGGACAAGGACTCAAGAAATAGATCTATTTGCTTAGTTATTTATGTCACTTCATGCAGAGTAATATTAGCTTTAATTTTCTTCATGTCCTCTACAATATTAGAACCAGTCCTATTGAAAGAATTATAAGTATTAGTACTAGGTTTAGAATTAATTCCCTTTGGAGGATCTAGATTATTGTTTGAAGTGGTATCTAGAGGAGTACCAAAGTTATTTGGAGGAGTATAATTAGTCAAATTATACCTCTATTCTTTATATATTATAGGATATTTCTTCTTTAGGAAGTGATGGAAGGTATGAGCTTCTTTAGGAACATCATCAGGTTCATTATCTTCTGTGAAAGGGAAAGTAAATGTTTCCACCATAAAGTTCTAGTCAGTAAGCTTAGATCCTAGAGTACCTACACCATTTCATTTGTTAGGTACTACCCCATAAGTGTCCAAGTCTTCTTGAAATGCTTCAAAAGATTTATAGAACTAAATGGAGTTAAACTCACCATGTTTAGTAGTATAATGGACCCTATAATAATTAGGCAAAGAAATATCAATAAGATTAATATCCATAATCTTATTTTTAGGGGATGGTTCACTACTCTTATTATTGTGGAAACTATCATTATTAAACATATTATTAGGCCTATTGAATCTTTGTAAAGAGAAGTTCCTACTAAAATTATCTCTAGTGTTAACTTTTTTTTGCAATTGAATAAAGTCAGTGCTTAGTTTTTGGAACATTTTTACAATGGACTCATTCTCATTTTTGTGGGTTGATAAATTATGAACCTAGTTATTAATAGTACTAGTGGCCAGTACTAAGGCCCTTTGATCATTTTCAATAAATCCATTGGTAGCAGGGTGATTCAAGAACCACAAATTCTAGTTAAAAGCAACATGTATTAGAGACATTTGGTTTAGATTTGGGAGTTGTTTGAGATTAGGCACATTCTAGTTATTATTATAAAAGACATTCAAGGTAGGTATATGTGAATTGACATTGAGAACAGATTAGGGCATCTAATCTTGCAATTGCATCTAGTCATTAATGATCATAGCCTTAGCATAGGCTAAAGCTAATGTGTTCATAGGACCTACAACTCTCTTAATAAATACTAAAGTCATGGGATATAGAGCATCTTTGTAGATGTCCAAGGCTAATCCCTGATTAGGTTTATAAGGTTTAATGGTTTTGCTATACATCTTTTGGAACCTAGCATTAAAAACTCTTATAGGCTCATTGGCATCTCTTTTGAGAGTGGTAAATTATTGGTATCGGACACAAGGACTAATTATTTTTCCAAATTGGTCAATGAAAATGTTATTAAACTCATCCTAATGGGTAACGAAATT
Source organism: Torreya grandis (assembly GCA_037957365.1). Classification (NCBI taxonomy): domain Eukaryota; kingdom Viridiplantae; phylum Streptophyta; class Pinopsida; order Cupressales; family Taxaceae; genus Torreya; species Torreya grandis. Next base: position 180,700 of record JARHVA010003502.1, on the reverse strand, counting down.
ATCAGGTAGGTTTATGAACCATTTATATGCAACATCACTAAATTTGAGAGGAAACAACCTTCAGTTACATCTTCATGAGTGAAATTTAGTAATCTTAATATAGCTTTGAAAGATTTAACATGTTCTTCTACTATAACAATACCATTAGGACTAAAAATTGTTAAATAATATTTTGGATTGTGAGGAAGGTCATGAACCACACCTTGAATGTTAATAGGAGATATTCCTAACCAAGCCATACCTCGATGAAGGTTAAATGTAGGAGTACCTTGGAGTGGTGAATTTGATAAAGACTTAGAATGTATACATCTACCTTTGTCTCACCTAGCTTTCTTATGGATGTCTAGTTCTAATAGAAGTTCTCTTGTTTCTAAATGTGATCTTGTATGGATTCTTGGTAATTATAGCATGAATATTTGAGATCCTATTTAAAATACAATTGTTTAAATAAACCTTTACAAAGAATAGGGATCTAAATTACACATTAAGCAAATTTTACAAAGATTCATGTAAAGAATAATGAAGGACATAAATATTCAACTAGGTTAGCTAAAAGATGCATCTGATTACATAATTACGATCAACCTTTATAGTTCTAAGCTAAAATAAAATCATATTCATAAAATATCTATCAATCTTTGATCAAAACAATCTATTCTAACCTCAAATACTTTGGATCTTCATATCTCAAGCTATCTTTACTAGAATTACACATCTATCCTCAAAGACTTTTGATCTTTGTCCAAATTAAGCACAAAGATGGGTCATAAACCTCAAATATCGATGATCTTTACCCATTGAGAAAATAAATTATGCACATCTGTAAAGATAACACCAATATTTGATCAAAACACACTAAAATTAGCAAAGATCTTGTAAATCCTCAAAGATGGCCATCCATCTAGTACCAATGAAAGCCTTGCCTATTGATGCCTCTAAATGTATCATAGGTGTTCTTAGTGTTTAAAGAACACTTCTCATTTTAGAATTCATGGAATCTAATGCATGAGTAGTAGGTTATGATAATCTAGTTACCTATGGTGAAATATGGGTAGAATAATAAACTATTCCACAATATTTATATTTATTGGTAATTGGGAGCCACTGTGGACAAACTTAGTGAAATACAAGAGATCTATGTTATTATCAGTTAATCTATGATCAAATTCTAAACTAAAGTTTAATCTAAATAAATATTTATAGTAAATTTTAAAATAGAGTGATTTGGTTAAAAGAAGTAAAAGGAAGGGTAGGGTAGAGAAGATGTTCTAATTTTTAGTCTAAATATTATGAAAAAATTTAGATTTCATCACGACATACATTCAAACCAATACATGACATGAAATAATTTTAGCACAGATCTTACCATGTACCAAGCAATTGTCTATGGAAAGGATGGAACAATGTAAATAAGAAACTAGATTTAGTTTAAATATCTACTCCATAGGCAAATTACATTATTACATCTATGAGGGAGGAAAGAGAAACTAAATGAACCTAAGATCTTTCAATTAACCTTATGTAATCACAAGTTAATAGCTCTGCATGCACATATGTATATCAAGAATTAATAAAAACCATTCAAATTTAGACATCCACATAGATAAATGAGAGAGAAGCCATATAACAATTGACACAAGTAAATTTGGATAAACTTCTCATTATTCCTTGCTTGTATTAATTGATTTGAGTATACAAAATATTTTTTCTCTAAAACTCTCTCCTATTACAAAATGGTAATTCGACCTTTTATAGAAGATCATGGTATTACACCGATCTATCATGAGATTATAAATGTATAAAGGTAAGGATAATTATCATTTCACACATTTCTATAATACATTTCATTTTTCAAAGTGGACTGACCTATAGGCAAATGTACTAACAAACTAGCACATGCCTTTATAGAAAGAACATTTTACTTTTCAATATTAAAAAGTTTCTTACAAAGTGGAATATTGTTACTTAGCTAGGTGGGCTCTACAGTGAAGAGATACCCTATTTATATTGAATGATCTTCATGGATTTTTGATTTTGTTCATCCAATAGCCTTAAGTTGATATCTAGCTCCAATAGGCATTCATCCTCCTAGTCCACCAAGGCATCAAAATCTCTATCATTTCTAGCCATTACTTCTTTGATACTTCTTGCCTCAACAATTTTCTCCTATATAGTTAGGATCATGCCCATGATCCTACTATTATCACCTCTATATTGGCTTTGAATTTTTCTCCTAAACTCTTACATAACCAAGGTGACCCTATGATTATAATTTTCATTAGTAATCATGCCTACGGAGTTAAGTGTGGAGGGTGTGGCAAGCATGGTTCCAAGAAGCTAATCAATTATACTTATCAGTTCTTTATCATCCCTTTAAACTCTCTCAAAGATATTTAACCATGTGTTTCGACCCTAGATCTTATAAAAAATTATATCCATAATAGTATTCAAGTGGGCAAAGCTTATGGTTCTAAAACCAAGGATCCTATCCTCAACCATTGTACTAATTAACTCTTTTATTCTATCTTTTGAATTTTACCATTGGGCTAAAAAACCCTTGGCTACTTCATCCAAGTGAGTTAAAGGAATATTCCTTATATTCAAGTCCTTTAAATAATTGAACATATTATAAAAATATGCCTCAAACATCTTTATCATCTCTTCTAGAACTATTAAGATAACCTATGTTTTAAAGTTTTGCTTATGCTTTTGTAGGTTTTTTATTTTCCAATATAGTCCTTTAATGCCTAATTTTAGTTAGGATGAGTATGCATAAACTAGTATATTTATGTCTTCTTCATGAATTGGGTGTTCATTAGGCCCTTGACCTCCTACTAGAGTTAAGCCTACAAAAATTTAAACTCTTTGAAAGGTGAACTCACTCCCAACCATGATCTTCTTGGTTGTCACCTTCTCTAGGCCTATTATCTTTGGATTGAATTGCACACTTACTATTGACTATGTGATCTTTAAATATTTTAGTACCTCCATTATTGTTTTACCCTAAGGATCCATGGGTGTCTATCTAAATGTCACTTGACCTTCATATGGTGGTCATCCTCCTTTCCTCGTATTCCTTCATTAAAGCCACTATTGATGGCTTGACCTCATCATGGACAATGATGTTAACTATCTCGGTCAATGCCCATGAATGTTTTAATTCTATAATATTTTTCATTTTCCCATAAATGAACCATTCAAATATGATTGTCCCATGGATGGGATTATCATCATTTAATAGGTTAACCTCACTCAAAGGATTAGTTAAGGTTAGCCTTGTCTTCTTCTATTTAACTGGGACTAATTCCAACTCAACATTCCTTTTGAGGGGTGCAATTAGAAAAAGGTCCATTGGAATTTACTTCCCCTTTTCTAATTTTAATTTCATAGATTGGGCATAAAGTTCCTCAGCTTGTTTTTTTTTCCTTTGATACATATGCCTAAACAAGCACATTAAGTACATCTTCCAATATCTCATCAGGAGCTAGTGCAATCATGTCAATATACATTATTGGGTATTTTGGTTTATCAAGCTAGGCTAAGGATGATGGCCTTTCCTAGGTCTTTCTTCCAATTTCTCTTTCCTAGGTCCTTATGCCACTTGTGATTGAGGTTATTAGGGTGGTTGCTTTGGAGGGGGCCTAAAAGAGGGTCTATGCAATAAGTGGTACTACAGGGATCCCATCTGCTAAATCTCACTAGGAGGCTTCTCATCCCTAACCAACCTAGCCTCAAGCTTATGTTCTATTTCTTTAACCTAGCCAACACCTTTATGAAATTGGTGGGCCCTATGTACATCATGTCATAAACACCAAGTCTATGGTCATAGGGGAATTTCATGGTTTTTGACTTCAAATGTTTAGTGACACTATTATGAGGGTCACATTGCCTCAATTCATCCAATTGTAAGTTAAAGGAGTCTCTGTGCTTGGATATGGCATTCAAATGCTCACAATTTTATAGCATAGTTTTGTTGATGGTCAAAGGGAAGGGGTGAAGGAGTCATTTCCTTTTCTTCTTACACACTCCATCTATACCATTGACGAGTCTATATGCAATATATTATTCTACCAATTTTTTTGCCACATGGACTAGTACATTGAGGGGTTAAACTAGGGTTCACTCTATTCTTATCACTATGCAATCTAGATACAACTAGATGTCCCCCATCAATTATACATACTTCTTGACTAAAGGGTTGACCCTACCCATGGGAATGATTATAATAGCTTATACCAAAACTAAATATACACAATCACAAATGAATTTTATGTTGTGTCTATACTTGAATATGTGTAATCTAGAATAGTGATTGAAAATGGTGTGTCTCCCATTAGGTGACCAATTCTTTTGTCAAGGATATTGGTGGTGGCCAAGAGGGCATCTAGGAGATATGACATCATGAAATATTGGTTGTTGGTTTTCTTCTTAATTGATTTGAACTATTGTTTGAAACAAATGTTAATCATCTCACTAATTGGGGGTGTGAGTCCCTTCTCTACCATGAAGTATACATAGGGCACCCAGATCTTATTAACATGTGTGGTGGAAGGGGCTCCAAATAACCTATTCAATAAGGTAATGATGACTATAATCCCTTCCCTAAATTGGTAAATTGGGATCTTCCTAGTAGGGTCTTAGATTACATGGGTTATAATAAGCAACTATTGGGTAATGACAGTGTTCAATTCATTCTTACTAGTCCATGTTCTAATTGTAGGCAAGTTTATTTGTGGCTTACCTAACTTGTAGTATCTCTTAAATGTAAAGGGGAAAATATATTCTACCTTTGTAAAAATAAATTAATGAACTATCCAATATTTCTCAACTTTATAATTAATGAAAATAGTGGCAATAACATCGATGTAGTGTAATACCTTAGGCTTTGTAGTAGCATAATTGAGACTGGTCATATGGATGGATACTAGGTCATTTTATCTCTGGAGGATCATAGAATTATTATGATCCTCTCTTATAATGGATTTTATCTCCTTAATAATATAAAAGGGCTCAAAAAAGTTTTTGTTCCCTGTGTTTAATGTCGAAGCATCAAAGTCAATATCTTTGAAGATTTTTTGGTCGTTGTCTAAAGCTAAATACAACTCTATGTAATCCCTCTAAAGCTACTTTTGAGCTGCCATGACTATGAGATTTCAAATTTCTCACTAATGTTCTATAAGTAGCCTCTATATTAGTTTATTCTTGCTTAGATAATAATTGAGCTCTTCCTAGCTTGACTATGATTAACTTGAGTTCAAACTAGGGGTTTTTGTGGAGCTTAGGGCTAGTTTGTAGCTTTAATGGTGATGGTAGCTCAAAGTTAGGTTAATTCATGACTAAGATTTTATTTAGACCCATGAATTTATAATTTTTTCCTTTTTATTCTCATGAAATACGTATGTGTCATCTATTTGGAAACTTTCATGGCATTTTTCATAAATTATATGAAGGGACTAGTTGTTGTCATTTAAATCTTTCTTTTGCTTCATGTCATCAGATATTTTCTCATGGATCAACATGGACCATTGATCATGTTCTTAGGGCTTGATTTATATTGGTTATCTTTGTATTAGGATCTATAATTATTCCGCTTGGCACCTTTGTGGGACTTCTAGGATTTGCATTTCATTAGTGAACATGCACTCACCACATGTCAATCTCATGGGTCTTTGGGGTCTAGTTGAATAGTATCTATCTATT